>CM071934.1:67972932-68396493 GCA_016081115.2 Rehmannia glutinosa | reverse complement strand
GCCACGCATGCTCCGACAAATACGACGCCCTGTATTCGCTCCAGGTTTACGAATACCTAAGCCCGTCAATTCTCTGATTCACTAGGAGATCACCTGACTAAAAGCTTAGTGGAACGGCTTTCTGCCTGAGAACCAGAATAGTTGTTATGGCTGGGCAAGAAGCTCCGACAATTACAAGAACCAGACGGAAAACTGCCACACAACATGGTTAGTATATCGAATGCCTAAATTTTTGTTGTCTCTGATACTGTTTGATATTGTTGTTTGATATTAATGTTGCATTAGCTGATTCGGTAGGAGGTTCAACGCTGGGTGATCTTCAGGCTCTAGAAGATTATTTGCCAGTTCTTCTGGGATTGGTTAAAGATGGTAAGCATTAGATAATCCGATTTGCGAAACTTGGTTTGATAATCAAATTGCTGAGAGTTGCTCCTTTGCATTATACAGGGAGTCCTTTGCAACACAAAGTACAGTTTGTATGGATCAATCAAGAAGACGAAGTAGAGGTCAAACTATGATCTCACCTTCTCAAGCGTGCTATTCCTTTTTTTGTTCCCTTAAATGTAGAGGGCTGTTCATCTCATTTCTCCGTATCTACGTCTTCAGGAAAACGGCAATGTATAGTGCTTGGTATGAAGTGTTATCCGTTTGCACTTGATGGCAACACTCTCGTTATCGCAAGCTAATTTATTGCTTCTTCCAAGAACATCAATTGATGGTTATCAGCCAAAGGTATCAGAAGGTAGGCGGCTTGGTTTGGTCTACAGAATTTATGCAGTTTCTGTGATCCTCCATGCAAGCTGTATATGAAGCATCTGAGAAGTTAAAACATCTCAGGAAATGCATGCAATGACATTGTTGCTTCTTAGCGGAAGTGATGTCGAACATTTGTATTAACATAATATGATAATAGATAACTCATGCTCAGTTGTTGTGTTAGTATCTGTTAATAATAGATATCATGATCTTTCTTGACTTAGGTTGACAATTTCCTTAGAGAGAGTGTCAGTCTTTAATTGACAGTGATTAAATGAATATGTTAAATAGTAAATAAGGAGAGAAGAAAATTTCATTCTCTCAATAGGTTTTATCTGTTAGGCCTAATAAAATAGTACCCGAGTTGTGTCTGTTTACCTTGTCTTGGTGCTCATGATGGGTATGTAATGCAGTCCATCAACTATTACAGACGAATGCTTGAAATATTTAGATATGAGATATAAGATCATGTATGATGTATGATGTGCAAAATTTAAAGCAACGTGTTTAAATCTTGGAAATCTTTGTTAATTGTTTACTTGTCATATAGATATGTAACATAATGTCATTGAGCTAGGAAACATAATTGATATATCAGATACAGTGAAGTGAACCATTTGGTCCCGGATAAACCTACCAGCCTGTCTTATCCATATGTTTCTTTTTTCTTTTTATATATTTTTAATAATGTTTATAGAGTATGAATGCAAGTCTGCAATCTGCATTTTGTAAACCCAATCTGTTTAAATGACTTAAACTTCATACTCTACTGGAAGCAAAACTGAAATCCATGGTAGGTATTTTGTCCCTGGCTGGAAATTTTAAGGCATAAGAACAATGAGTAAATTAACAAATAGAAATTGCACATTGTTGTTAGTGATCTTTTCAACTTCTGTAGCATGTAGCAATTGTGTGCTTTAAATAAGTTTTCTCACTGTGCTGTGATTTGGCCCTTTTTCCGACAGAGAGCCGTCGATCTTCTGTTGATGTTTTCTTAAAGGCAGCTGGTTACCTTGATTGTGCTGTACGACATGTACTCCCACAGTTGCCAAATGAACTCAGGTATCTTGTTATTTTTGGCGCTTGGTTATCATTTAGAGTCATCTCCAGGAGCCATGTATTCTCATTTTTTAACCATTTACCTACTTCAGGAGAAATCTTCCAGTGGACCTTGCTGAAGGAGTCCTAAGAGCACTTTGCCTCCAAGCACTAGGGCAGGTATTGGTTCATTAAGTAGTAGGGGTGTAAAAGAATAGATTTTTTTGATTCGATTCGGTATTCGTATTCGTTTAATAACATTGAATACGAAAATCAGAATACGTATCAAATAAGAATATTTATTCAGATTCATGTGAATACAAATATGAATATCATTATATTTGATTCGAGTATTCAAGAATACTTCAATAATATTATATATATATATATATTTTATATTTGTACAATCACTCATATATAATCTTTACATATAAGTATATATTTATTTATGTAAATCATTAATATATAATAAACATGTTGAAATAAACTTGATTTGATCCAAATAATATTAGGCTTGAAGAATATTTTTGAGCAGAAAATTAAAAAAGAGTCCATTAAATACTAGAGCCTAATTTCTAAAAAATCTTTAGAAATGTTTTGAGAAAATATTTAGATTCTTTGGTGAAGAAAGTTGTAGATAATTTTAGATTAATATATATTTTGTTAGATTATTCTGAATGAATTGTTGCCATTAGATCAAATAAATCATAACCATTGGCTAAAGAGTTGTGTTAGTATAAATAAGGATTGATCATTTTGTACCAAGCCAAAATTGAGAAAGAATAAGGAAAACGCATCATCATCTTACTAAGCAAATATCTCTTATTCCGTTAGAATTTTGGATTAGAATATTCAATTAATTCGTATATATTTTCAAATAAGAATACAAATCAATTTTTGTATTTGAATATTAAAATAATTAGAATAAGAATATTATCTAAATGAGCCGAATACCAATAAAAGATCTTTATATTCGACTCAATTCGATTCTGCTTACACCCTATTAAATAGCTATCTCTCTCACTACCATGTGGCTACTGCTATAGACATATATAGCATATAAGTTATAACATCCTATATTTTTATTTGTGTTGCTTTTACTGTTGTACTTATATTATGTGTTACACCAAAAATAAAATGAGTATAAAAACTATGAACTTGAAAGGTGGAGATTCCCGAAATTTTCTTTTTAGTTAACGTCTTCCCCAAAATTTTCTTATTAGTTATCGACCACTTAGGGGTAGAGAGACTAATGCTAAAGTTTGCAATAAGCTCAACTGAGAACTTATGAAACATATGGAAGAGATATGTACGACTTTTGGATGATACTCACTATATGAGTTAAAATGAGGGTGTGATTGGTGGAGTCTCGTCCTATGTTTTACAAGTTACTACATTTCTTTTTTTGTGGATGTTCTTGGAGTATAATCAGTTTACCATTCTCTGGGCTTACATTTCTCTCTTTGGAATAGGGTGTTGATATTCAGCTTGGACTTGCTATTGACAGTACTAAGGCAACACTAGCTGTGAAAAGAAGACTTGCCTGTGAGATGGTAAAATACTGGCAGCAGGTACTGTTAGATTATGTTCTTCTTTTATATGTCCACTCCATTTGTTTTTTTTTTTTTCACTAGAAGTGTCAGACAAGTTTCTAGGATATGTGCCCTAAGCTAATGTAACAAGATAAAGCAAAAGGTGGAAGCAATAAAGTTGGTTTGAACATCAATACAAGTGCCTAAAAGCAGAGAGCTTTTAGGCTGATGGAATGGTACCAAAGTGCAACTTAACTAATTTATTTAATTTCTTCTCTTTTCCAATTTCCCAAATGTCTTTTTTGGCAATTGGACATTCATCACTTTTTGATACAAAGTTGGCTTCAAGTCTAGCTCATTATATTTTCATGGATTCTAAAGACAACTCTAGTGGAGCCAGCAGAGCGGTGGATTTAAACTAAGATTTTTCAGTCACTTTTAGTTTCTTCATACTATTACGTTGGAGTTTTTCCATACCTTTTTTTTAAATTTATTTTCCTTCTCTTCTAAAAATTTCCATGCGTATCAACTCTTGGATATCCAACTCCTATCAACAATTAATTTATTTGTTGCATCATAAGTTAGTTTGATTGTCATCCACCATTGCACGCCGTTTTGATACTATGTCCTTATCATTTGTAGGCCCAAGACAACATCATGAACCTTCCATTAGCAAATGGTTGGGGTGAAAAGCATAGGCTATTCGTGAAGTGGAAGTACATTGAAGCAAAGGTATCTTCTTGCCATCCCTGAGCTTGATGCTGAGTAACTACTGAATTCAATTCACACATAATTGTCAATTGTTTGTTAAGCATAAGTTCTAATCATGGTACAAATCCTAAAGCAGGTGATATATTAAGTGGGATGTAGCACTTATGCTAGGAGCTTATAAGCTGTTTTTAAAAAGTTGGAGTCCTCCACAATTTTTTCAAAATAAGATCTTATTTTAGCAACCTCTAATTTTGACTCTTTCAATTACAAAATTGTCATTACCAACATCTTAAAAGCTTCATCGCCTTATTTTATCCCAACACTTTAACAAATTATTATCAAAAGTAAGATCTAAGATGTTATAAGATCTAGGAGCTTTTAAGATGTTTTAAATAAGCTTAGCCAAACACCCTCTTAGCGTTGCCCGGGGTTGGTATAATATAACATGGTACCAGTTGTTACAAGCGACATATCGGATAATATTCTCACAGATCACGTTATCATGCCTCTCTAGTTAATTTTTGTGCAGTATTTATGACGAGTCTGACAATTGCCAACCAAATGTTTTTTGACCATCAAAATATACCGTCTAAAACCTTCTCTTAGTCCACCTTCTAAAATCAGGCAATATGACAATTGACAAGCATGACGGTTTTCATCTGCTACATTTTCAAGAGCTATGATTACTGAGATTCTTCCTTGAACCTAGTGGTCGGAGTATTAATTTACTGTAACCATTCTCACTTAAAAATGTCTTTTTTGCCTATTACCAATTAGTGACAATTAATTGACACATTTTTTTAGGGAGCCTGCTGCAACACCTGTGTGTGGTCTTCATATATTATTTTCAAGCAAAATTCTTAAGCATTGGCTTTTGAAATTTCAATCTGTCATTGATGTAAGATTTTGATGTCCTTATAGGCTGCAGCATACTATTATCATGGTCTAATTCTTGATGAGGGGAATACTGAGAAGTCTCATGGAATGGCTGTTGCTGCTTTGCAAGCAGCAGACGAGTATCTCAAAGAGAGCAAGAAGGCATGTGAAGCTTTTAATGCATCTGTTCCCGTATCTAGGTACTCCTTCCTCAATTTCAAGAGGGTTTTGTATGATTCCATAATACAATACAGAAGAATACTACGTTTTAAAAGCAATCGTCACCATATAAAGTTGAGGATTCCGGCTACTTCATGTCCAAAGAGACCACAATTAAGGGATAAGATCTATAGAAGCTTTTCATATACAACGCAGAACTATTGAAAATGGACTACTTGCACTCCACAATTCAGTTTTCAAGAAAAACTTGATATTTAGCATTTGCCGGAGGAAATTTCTTCATGCACTTAAGGTGGAATCTACTCGCTTTGCCTTTATTAAGTTGTTCAAGTGCTGTCCTCGTGTCCACGTTTTCCAGCTTGCTTTAATTTCATTTGTTATTTGTGGTCATGTTCCATGATAATTTCATTTGTTATTTGCGTCTCATCTATTTTCCATGTCTGCATTCATTTCTCCTTCTACACATAAATCCCAGAGTTAACTAATTTTAGTTGCACACTAATTTGGAGTTTGAATTGAAACTTTGACCTATTATTACCTCTCTTCCTTTTCCTTTTCATAGATCCCTGATTAAATGTTGTATATCATTAAATATGCCATGTGAGTACCTTTTAAGAACCGAGTACAAGGCCGGCTTTAAAAGGTTAAATTGTCTACCTCAATCAGAAATGAACTGTCTTCTTCCCTAACTCCTTTCTTTCATTTTTTTGGGTGGGTGGGGGTGGGGTGCTTAGAAATACTTTGAAGTACTTTAGTATACATCACACTGGCAGATGATTTAGGTAGTGGCAATCAAAGAGTTTCCGTTGTTAATGCAGGAATCCCCCCTTTGGGGAACCATGAAGTATCTATCTGAAAAGATCCCTAAGGATACTTCTAGCAAGGTGCGAATCAACAAGGATCTATACTCTCATGAAAAGTAAGTCTTAATCATATATTATCCTCTCATTTGGTGCACAGTAATTTTTTTCAGGGGATAATTACAAGAAAAAACCTGTGGTTTGGGGTATTTACAAAAAAAAAAAACATAGGAGTTTCAAATTACAGAAATATGCTTGAGGTTTGATTCCATCTTACATTTTAGGGGCAATTGTAATATATTTATAAATGTAAAGATTGCTTATGAAATGGGTAAAATGTATGACGGAATAAAACTTCAAGGGGGTTTCTGTAATTTGACTCTGTTTTTTTCTTTTTTATATACCCAAACCTTAAGTTTTTTTTTTGTATTTATCCTTTTTTTTTTAAGTATTATATTGAAGGGAATAGTCTAGTCAACAAATTCACAAATCTGTAGCTGGTGTTGATATTTACCGCATTTTAATTGAGATAATTGGCGCATTATGTTACTGATTGTTGGTTGTGAAGTTGGTGTAGAGACATATGGTCTTTTGGATGATTTTAGGACCTATGTTATTTTACATCTTCATGCAAGATAGAAACTTCTATTTGTACATCTGAATAACAAATTTTGCTGTAGGATTATGGAAACGGGCGCCAACACTGCCAGATTTTGCGTTGGCCCTCAAACCAGATGAATATCAGCTTCCTTGTGTGGATATCTCTTGGAATGAAGAAGCAACAAACAAGGTTCAAAGACAAGAAAATAGCTATCCGTAATCCATTTGTAGCCCCCAAACTTCTTCAATTGCCGTACGGGGTAAATTTCAGCAAGTGCTTGAATGAATCTTAAACTTGCACAAAGATTTGTTGGGTTGCTGTGTCTCAAAGGTTCTCACCCATTCCTTTTTATCTTTTCTTCTTTCGATATTTCCTGTTTGAGTGAATGTCTAGTGTTCCAAAAAGAAGTTGTAAAATTCACTTTTTTATTTTTGAGTAATCTCGAGTGTGGAAGTAAAGAAGGGAATGTTTTACTTTGTCACAGTAACATAATAATTTGTACCATTTTCAATAGTTGATATCAAGTGAAGTTGGCAATATTGTCCAATTGTTTTATATAGAGAGATTTGTATTGCAATAGCTTTTTCTTTTCGGGCCCTTTTCAATTTCTAGCAATTCCCCTTTTGGAATACATTTGAATTGTGCAAATCAGAGATTACGAGCAGCTGATAACATCAGTAACTTTTCAATCTTGCTTCCTGACTGATAACAAATTACAACTTCATTTCATAATGTTCTCAAGTTTCACCTGAAGCAGATATGAACAAAGATTCATGGTTACAATCAGGCTTCTTTTTCACACTTCTAAATCTATCAATTTTCTCATTCAAGCTAAAACATGTTTTCAGTCCACAAACTCCTGTAGAACAAAATGGATTTTGCCACTTCTGACTTAGTGATATTTTTTGAAAGATCTTATAAGCTCCCACATCTTATAAGATGCTAGATTTTGAGGGTGTTTGACTAAGATTATTTAAAAGACTTTTTTAAGCTTAGCTCATACATCTTATAACATGATTTTAGAACTTATAAGATGCTAGATTTTATTTCAAAATAAGTTGTTAAAGTGTTTGGATAAAATAAGATTAAAGAACTTATAAGTTATAAGATGTTAGTAATAACAATTGTGTGACTAAATGGTCAAAGTTAAAGGAGGTTGTTAAAATAAGATGAGATTCCCACATTTTTTGAAACAATTTATAAGCTCCTAACATCCTAATATTGTACTTTGGCCCTTTGGGAGCTTTATAAGATCTTTTTAAGAAAAGAAACTACCACATATTTTTGAAGAGCTTATAAGCTCAATCAAATACCTTCTTAATAATCAAACAAAGATCCGTATATTACGTCCCCTCAAGACTTGATTACCTCAAAGTCATAGCTCATATCTTCAATTTCCTTAGCTCGCCCTGGGAAGAGTGCAAGAAGCATGATCCCACCAAGAATTAATATTTGATCAATGACTATTGTGATAAATTAAATGGAGGATGCTATTCATATCCCAAAATTGATAAATACACCGACCTTCTAAATACACCCTACCCACTTTTTAAAATATAATATAGTTACTAAATACACCCCCAAATCTCAATCTCAAACCATACACCCACAAGAAAGTAATTGTGTTATTGACGATGATGGCTCGTGACTTAGTGACTTATCGGAGAAGAAGACTGGTGCTAGAGGAGGGCGACGATGATGTGCCACCACCAACATCGACATCGGGTGATTGAGACGCTGCAAGAAGCTCCGACAATTTTTAAAATGTCGATTGTTTTTAACACAAACTTGTAATGAGTATATACTTTAAATTTAATATGATTTAATAGGTAATTGATGGATGGGTAATTAATGGGCAATTGTTGGGTGAAAGGTTGGGTGTAAAAATGTCTGCAATGTTGACTGATTTGTTGGTTTTGGGAAGTCGACGACGAATGGCACAATGACACGAATGCGCTATGTGGCACGATGACACGTTGACATGGTCAATTTTAACTTTACCTTATCATATCATACCATGAGGCACATAGTATTTTAATCAATCGTGCCATCGTGCCATGTGGCACAATAACATTTTAATTGATCGTGCCATCACGCCTTGGGGTATTATGGCACGGGCAGTGTGTATTTTGATCGTGCCACATCCACCGGCCCACTTTATTCGCCTTTTTTGTTCCGAGTTGCTAATTAGTTTCTTTATTATGAAGATTGCTAAGTGTATTTTTTTTTTTTTATGTTTTTCACAAAATGGCTTGGAAGAGGGAAGACTTTAAATCGTTAAAGCCCAAAATTTATATATATATAGTCGGTTGTCGATACTTGAGGACGTAGATATAAAGTTGTCTTTAGCCGAGAAGGATGTGTATAAGGAGTTTGAGAACTCCTATTTTGGTTTTTCTCTGGGGTTGGACAAACATGGAGTTAGTTCCAATGCCACCGTAAATGCCGTATTTATGCGAAGGAGGTCAAGGTGCGAAGGACGCGAGGATGAATTTTTGGTATCGTATTGGAGGCGTTGATTCGATTCTTCAAATACGAGTATGCATCGTTACAGGCTATCTTTTGCCTCGACCATCTTTGACTCTCATATGGAGCATCGCCTACCGGGTGGTATATGAGTCGCAAAATTGCCCTACCGATGGGCACGGACCAAACACCAAATAATTGGGTCAGCCATGTTTTTAAGGCCCGAAAAAATCGGGCCTAAATGGTCCGACCCAATAGGGGTCGGGCTCGGGCCAAAAACCCATTTTTTGGGGCCAGCCCGAGCCCGATATTATTTCAATTTTAAAAAACATCTCGCAAACATTCTCCTTCGTTCGCAAACATCAGACTACACAATGTTTCCCACAAACATGGACATATCGTATTATGGTTTGCAATTTTGCATTAGTTATTCGATTCATTATTTATGTTTTTAATTGTAAACATATATATATATATGTGTGTGTACTAAATGAAACATATATATATATCTATTGTTTTATGTGTATATATATGTATTAAAACAAGACATTTTATATATATATATAATATATAAGTCATGGTGGATTATATATATAAAAGTCGATGGTGAAGGCCGAATGGGTTTGGTTTGGTTGATTAGTCATTTGTTTTTTTTAATAATTTATTTTTACAATATTTAACTTGGGCCTTTGGCTCGATGGCCCATGACCATAGTCAGGCGGGTTGGGTCGATATTTTTAGGCCCGGCGAAATTAGGTCCTACCCGATTTTCTAGTTTGCCCGTTGGACTTGGGTCGGGCCAACCACCACCCATTGCCACTCTAGTGGTATATATGATAGATATTATGTGGGTGTTAAGATGAAGATAGATGATATATGGCTCCATTTTGCAAATTACCGGTTATTCCGTGATGCGCCAACCGATAGTTGAAGGTGACTACATTGTTTATAGTTGAAGGTGACTATTTGCTATTTGGGTGGGATGGAAGGTCCGATTATTGATGATTCGATGTGGACCTTGATCGAGGATGTGGATCAGTGGGATTCGCTCTGTCAAAAAGTACATACAAGATTTTATCGCACTACTTTGAGTGACTACCTACCCAACCCCCGAAGATCTACCATGTTTACGAATTTATGTGGGCTTTCTTGGTATGTGATATTTTATATTGTTTACGTCTAATTTACATTTAGTATAAATCATACATTTTAACAATTTTTTTCCTTAGATATGGGCATACGAGGCCATACCCTATTGTTTTTTTCGGGGGGGTTTGTGGGATTCGGCCTTTGATGAGGCTATAACACGTTGCATTCGGGAAATTTCCAACGTGCTTCATGATTATGTGTGACTTTGTAGATCGTAGGTACATAATATATTTTATGGTCTTTGTACCTTTGCACTTACGATATTAATTTGGTTATTGATGTGGTTTTTATGGGTGTTAATGAATGTGCACTTGACCTGAGTTGAGGGCGATGAGCCAGAGAGCACTCTATTGGTTGCATATCCATGATGACCTCTCGATCCGGTGCCTGCTATATTCACCGATAAACCAATTGGAAGGAAGAAGATGACGACGCTGATGCTATCCCATCTACCCCGCTTCCTCACCACATCTATAGCCCCACAAAGAGAAGCGCCAAAGGATCGATCATCCCGCTTCATCCCGTACTTCACGGTGGATGAGGATGATGATGCCGATATACTATCGAGATAGATGATAATCCATCCTCCTCGGACTCTATTCCGGATGCTCATCCGACCACATACACCCCTCTCGAGCCGCGATCAAGATGTATTATAAGAGGTTGTGCGGCAGAGCCGTTTGCTTTAGTTCTAGTAGAAGTTCAAAGGGCCGCCACGTTGGTACTCCATAAGGTAGAGGCGTTGATGCCGATGGTCCGGCAGTGGTGCCGATAGTGATCGGGAGGAAGTTCTAACTTTGGTGCAACAGTCATGCCGTAGTTGGTGCAACAACATGTGTCAGCCTTGGTGCGGCCTTTGGTGCGGCGTGAGATGAAGATTCCGATATATCCTGCTATTATACGATAGACCACACGACCTGAGGTACATCTTATTTTTGTATTTCACATTTAATATGTCATTTTCATTAGATCGTATTAAATTAAGTTTTATTTTTTGTATAGGGTTCTCGTCTCCCCTACCTCAATGGGCACATGCCGCCGGGACCTCGTAGTAGGCCTGTAGCCTATCGCCCCCACTTCTTCACTCGCCTCTCCCGATGACGGTGATAGTGACACTATACCATCATCTCTCCTGGATGCACATACACCTTTGTCCTCCCGCATGGTGCACCGGGTCATCATATATCGCCACATCTATAGGGGTTGAGGCATCATTTTCGCATGTTGTTCGACCGCAGATGCCATCTCAATATCTTCGTAGTCCTTTCATGGCACATGAGCGACGAGAGAGGATGCGACCTTAGCTGATTACATGCGGTTCTTACAGAGTAAAGAGGAGTGAGTTAAATCATTCATTCATTCTATGAATTAAAATAAATTGTCATTAATGTTAGATTTGAACATGAGTTTTTATATCTCAGGCGCAATGTAGGCGACGTATTTTGCACGACGAGCTCCATTTTCCTTAATGAGATTGAGGATCTGGACCATGATATGGATTCTAAGGTGACGCACCCTTTGGGTTGTTTTTTCATTTCCGTGTCTTATTTGTTCATTCTTGATAAAATAACACGAATTTTATGCTACAACAAATTAATGCGTACTTGGTGATGGCTCAAAAACTATTCTAAAAACCTTAGGCAAATGCACCTATCATTTTATAGTATAGTTTATCGAGTACCGAATGTCATTCCCACGAGAATTACGAGTACTAGTAGTTACCATCTTTTTGTTATCTAATCTATTAATTTTCGTGAGGTTTGTTTGTAAAAATAAGAAAAATAAAGGAATCCTAATTAATCAACAAATTACAAGTGATAGAATAAAGGAAAATGTAAAATAAGAGATCAAGAGATAAAAATGTGTTAGAATGTAAATCCTCTAGAATGGTTTTGTGATTTTAACAAGATCAAATACAACATTAAACCCTTAAGTAATTACCATCCCTTAACGTAATCTCATGCTTCATGGACCGTAGAAATTCCTAAGTTAAGTTAAACCCTCTTTCAAGGTGAGAAACTCCTAATATCAAGTTGATTAACCGAAATCTCTTTCTAGTTAAAACCCCCAAGATTACAGTATAATGATTTATGAATTCCCATATTAGGTTTGACCTTAATCCAAAAGATTTATGTCATCATATATCTAGGATTGCATGCAACTCCTTTCACTTAGATTGGTTCTTTCTCACCATAAATCACGATTTCCGATGAGGAATAAAATTCAAATCAATATACTCGAAATAATAACTCGAATGAATGAAACATAATATAAGTGAATCACACAAAACATGAAGATTATATTAAAACATTCAAACCAATCACAAATTCATTATGGAGTTCATTACATTCAAACACTAAAGATTTAGCTCAACATGATTTTGACAAAAGCATAAGTTATACAAGAATATTTAAATGATATAGACATGATTGACTTATCTTTTATCAAGATCACAACAAGATTTCTTCTTTGGTTGTCTTCAATGATGCTATGCTCCAAATATTTCTCTCCAAGCTCTTCAATCTCCAATTCTACTTTCCCTCTCTTCTTAAAATATGTAAATTGCTCTCTATGTAAATGAATCAACGAATCTGAATAATGATGAATGAATCTGTCAACCCATACTCTTGGCTTTATAGACATTGTTTTTGTGCAAGAACACATTATAACAATGTCATTCTTGTTAATTGCTCCACTTTAATAGTTGGTTGTTGAATCATTGTTTTCATGTGATAATTGAGAGAATATGGGGACTTAGTGCAGCACAATGAGATGTAAAAGCTGCACAAAAGTTATCAAAAAGCTAGGTTGAAAAGCTTCCATAATTTCCGCCAAAAAGAAGTTGCTGAAAAGCGATTGGACACGGCCGTGTTTGGGAATTTTGACGAACGCGGCCATGTTATTATACACGTCCAGGCCTTGTTCTGTACGACTGGAGATGACCATTTAACACGGCCGTGTTTTTCTTGCCGGAGGGAGAAACACAACCGTGTTTCTGAACACGGCCTGGACGTGTTTTCTTCGTCTTTTGCTTGTTTTGTGGTTTTGGAGCATGGCCGTGTTCTCCAACACACCAGGGATGTGCTTAGCACGAATTGTATTTTAACGAGTCTTTTTCATGCCTTTTGAATCGAGGTTGACTTACTTTATTTGTGTTCGTATAAATTGATTTTTATCTATTCAAAACTGATATGAAACCAATAAGAATTGCTCCAAAGTCTTCACCTACATCATTTAAGAGAACCAAAGTGATTTGCTTGAAATGTATCTAAATTTTTTATGATAAAATGATTAAAATGTTTAAAAACTAACAAAAAAGGTTTAAGGAAAATGTAAATAAAATTGCATTTATCAAACTACCTCCAACTTAGAATTTTCGCTTGCCCTCAAGCAAATTTTGAAAGAGTGGAATTGAAATCACAAGAAATATCTATTTCAACAATTTGATATGATTGAAGTAATTCGTTGACCTTTTTGTCCCCCATTGAGCCAATCAATTTGATTTTTCAAAACAACCAATTTGTTAGGAAAGAGTGAGAGTAGTAATAAGAATTCTTTAAACTTCAAAGTTGTCATATCACTTAAAAAGAGTGCTATGATAAAAAGAGATCTCCAAAGCCTGTAGTTCTTTTTGGAAACAATTTTTTTTTCTTTTCACGTGTATATAAATATAAACTGGAACACTTGAGGTAAACTTCCACTAGATTTAAATTTTGAATGTCATTTCAAAAACTCTTAGGGTGGTATCCTATACTCATATTTGTGCCGCCATTTTACGTAAAAGACAAACATGGGGCTGATGAATGCTTATAATTACTAAGTGGCAACAAACAACGGAGTATAACCTTGATTCGTCCCTTTATAAATATATAAATGTTTTTTTGAGTAATCGACTTACTCGATCAAGAGTTCTCGAATGTTCATAGCATGATGTATTTGTCTCTAAGTAAAATTCAATCAAGTGTCATGACATTATGCTTCTTTGTCTAAGGAAAATATGGCATTCGTGCCATGGGAAAGGAAATTTTTTTCCACATGTCACGGAAAGGAAAATATGGCATTCATGCCATGGGAAAGGAAATTTTGGCCACGTACACGAAATAAAAAATATGGCATTTGTGTCTACGTGAAAGGTTATGTGCTATCCGGCTTATGCCGACGGAAATATTATATGTTATTTGGCTTATGTCAATGGGAAAGGTTATATTTAATTTATGTAATAGTCACTACAAGAAAATTGATTTCTAATGACCGGAAATTTCATCATTAAATGTCAAATTTCCATCATTAAAGACTTTTAATGACGGAATTTCCCGTCATGGATCCTCACTATTGCCCTCTTAGGTAAAAGTAAATAATGACAAAAATAGATCCCATCATTATTGCTCTAATATATTTAATGAGAGATTATACCGTCATTAAAAATCAATTTCAATGATGATAATTTTCGTCATTAATACTATAATTTTCGCTCACTAAATAATACTTTAGTGTCAAAATATCTCCTCATTAGATAGTCGTTTACCCTCACTATATGTTGTTTTATTGCTAATGTTTACCGTCATTATTTGTTATTAGCCCGTCACTAAAAGTTAGTTTAGTAATAAAATTACCCCTCAATTACCCTCATTAAAATTTATTTTTTATTTGAAAATTTAAAATCAATATTTCATAGGAATGATCATTGCATAAAAACACACAATTACTAATAAAAATTAATATTGCATATTCAAAGAACACAATGTTTTTGAACATGAACTATATATGCAAAATCGCATCCATAAATACATCCTTTAGCTCAAAATATACACGAAAATAATTTGTTCCAACATATGAGTTACATCTCGATATATAGCTAAACAAATCTCTAATATTTACTCCATGGAGTAAAAAAATATTTGAGCAACATAAAAATGACTCGCTTTGTTGCTCCAAAATAACATGTACCGATTCCCTAATCCATGCTTGAATTCTTTCTTATGAATCAACCTACAAGAAATTCAAAAAGAAAACCATTAATCCCAATATCAAACAATAACATAGAAGCTGGACGGTTTAGGTTTGAGGTGTTTATCAGGGCTCATGTTAGAAGTTCTTTGCCACAGAAATTGCATGGTTTGAGGGTAATGTAATTGAAGAATCCCGAGCACCCACCGTCGGTTGTGGAACTTTTGAGCTGGCTTCGGATTACAAAAAGCATTTCGTTAACCATATCGCCTCCACGAACAATGTACATGCCTTTTGTGTTTATAGATGAAACTTGACGCTCGCATATTGCACCCAAGAGTTGATCATCCATTTGTGAGAACAAAGGAACCTAAACGCAAACCCTTAGGGCATCAACAATGAAATAAAGATATAGTGTGCGATAGAAACTTGAAATTTACAAATACTACCATGAGGTTTAGCCTAATTACCACAAAAACTCAGTTACCTTTCCAATTTACAAATACCCCCATAAAATTTGTTTCTATGTTACAAATTGCAACTATTGAGGGGGTTAATTTGTATAACAAATACAACCTCAAGGGATATCTGTAATTTAAAAAGATAACTGGAATTTTTTGTAATTCAACAACACCGAAATAACACAAGCCACCATATAAACACCGCTGGCTCCTACGAAGAATTAAACTTAATAATTAAGAGTCATATTATAATTAGGAAATAAAAGCCCCCAAGGAAATAAAACCAAAAGACACATGAAACCAAAAATAACAAAGCTCGCTAACTCTTATCATATACGCACGTGGTTTATCCAAGATAAGCGATCATGCTTGGACAAACACGCTAAGACAGCCTCATCGCGATCACATTTTTTTATGTTCGAGAAAAAACACTTCGGCATTTTTTACTTCAAACATGTTTCTTTCCAAGCATGCGTATTTATATACCACATAGAAAAAGGTTTCAATATTGTTACTCTAATTCAGAAGAAACCAATTCCAACGAACAATGAATATGACAATGGGTTGCAATATATCTAATGTTTCTTTCCAAGAGTTTTTGTGATAAATATGAAACTAGTATTAATGCTAGTCAAGAGAAGCTTTTTTTTTAAGGTTCTCAAACAACACCAGGGACCGATTGATTTTGATTTTGAGGTATTATCATCTTTTTGTAGAACTATAAACTTTAGTTTCCATATTATCGTACATTATATTTTTGTGTCTTCATATGAATGCACATTGTGTCACAAAATCATCGTTGAAAAAAAACATATCGTATCTAGAGAATAAACTTGCAAAATCACATAGAAAGGATAGACAATATGTAGTAATCCATATCCGAATGCTTTTGACTTTACATATGTAAATACAAACAACTCCCGAACATAAAGAGATCATGAAAATAAGTGAACATTCATTAAAGCATCTAATGGAGGCAATACAATACCTAAACATTGCCTATCACCGACGAGAAGAAGACTAGGCCCATAAGACATATTAGAATATCAAGATTGTCTCAACTAAATAAGCCCTTTATCGCCGCAAACTTTGTCCGTATGAGCTACAAGAAGAGATCGACAGCATGGAGTAAGCAAAAATGGACAAAGTTCAAAGGTATCAAAAGAATATGAGATTGGTTAGTGAAAATTAGTTGATCACAACTAGATCAATTGGTTTTAAATCAAGTCAATGTTAGGAAAGCCACCACCGAAAATAATATAATTGTTATGATTATGAAAAAACCGAATGATTCTAGAACTTAAATGAGTTCAGCTAATTTTGGTATATATGCTACTATATTATAGCATGACTTAAGATAAAGATATTTTTCTTCCATTTTTCAGAATGACAAGAATTAATAAGGCTACTATCATTGTTGGTCATCAATATCTAAACAAACTAACTCTCTTGGAATACTTCTTCCATGAAAGAAACACACACGCACAAACACACACACACACACACACAAACACATATATATACATATATATAGAAACAAGAACAATAACAAAAAATATTATAGTTTATCATAAAATTTTATTTATAGAAACGAGATACAAAATTTACACGAAACCAATTTCCATATCTTGATGGGATTAAAATTATTGTACACAAAATATTTCATGTTCTCCACATAAGCTAGTACCAACAACGAAACAAAAGTTTGTACAAGCATAAAAACAAAGAGAAAAGAAACAAACTTATTCAATATTGAGTCATTCTGCTTCACAATAATTACCACATTGAAATACACTCTACTTATGAATAGGACAAGCTATCTTCAATTGATATAATACTAATGTCAGTTCAATTATACATAGGAGGAAGAATTATGCACATTGTGTAGCACTGAGCCGATGAAACAATTGGTGGCAATTATATAACTACAGGCAAAAGTAAAATGCAGGGGCTAATGAAAAATAATAGAAAGTTAATCTCTATGAACATCCCCACCAACAAATCCTCACTATCCAATGAGATATAGGATTATAAATTGTTATTCCATATAGTTCAAAATTACTCTATCAATCCAAATCTAATTAAGCAATATGAACATAAATTATTTCGACAGCATCTCATGGGCAGTCAGGCTCGTCTTAATCATCAAATTAAAGAACAATGAACAAAAATCCACTTCACAAACCATGATCAAAATAAATTAAAACACAAAATCTTGAATAGTTTTAATCTTAGTTTCCTCTGATTATGAATTGACTGAACAATCTAAACACCCAAATTCAGAGTCAAACACATCTGAAACCTAAAACCCACATGAAACCCAATACATATAATCAAGAATCAAAATTAGCGATTACCTGGAGTTTTTAAATTCGAGGGTTTTGCCTTTTAGTGAGAATTTTCAAGTAATAAGCTTGTATTAGGCTAGAGCTCACTAATGGTAATTGTTTGAGACAAACCGCAGCGTACAACCGAGAGAGAAGAAAATTGAGAGACTAGGGCACAATGGAAGAGAGAATTAGCATAGAGCAATATTCAAGGAGAATCGTGCGAGATATCAACATATGCCAAGGGAGAATCGTGTAGATCAATTTGTAAATTTGGTGTAAGTTTTTTTTAAAGAAGAAATTTGGTGTAAGTTTACACTGATAAAAGTATCCTAATAAACTAAATAAAAGTTGATGTATTACTGCTGCACCAATCTCCTTGACGAGTTGTACTTTTTTTGAAAACTATTGTTTTCTTTAAGAAATCAGAAGTTGTTTCTTAATTGTTAATATATTAATAAATTGTCTTAATTCAAAAACTTTTGAAGTTACAGAACTTTACAGATTTTAGGATTAAATTAATTCTTAATTGTTTACTAATAAATATTATATATATTAATCATCCATAATCCTACCAAGGAAAAACTAAAACTTTTATTATTTAATTTTTTTAATAATAAAAATCTATAATTTTTCCATTTGATATAAAGGATATTTCTATATTTAATAGTGAAAATTGAATTTCATATGGTGGGGAAATTATGGCACCAAAATTTCTATAGCCACAATTAATTATCATCTTTAATTACAAATTTTATTTACTCTTATTAAAAGTTCACAAATCATACTTTTAATGACGATTTTTGCGTACTCTCATTAAATTTTGGTCATTATAAACTAAAATTCTTGTAGTAAGTGCACTTTTCGTATTTAGCTTGGACAATCTTTATCCCTACTGAGTATATGATTGCTCACCGCCTAAATTCAAACTATTTTCAGATTATATGGACGGATGAGCTGCAAATGTGGGGGAATAGCCGAATATTTCACTTATTAATTATTTCAAATTCAAGAAGATTGAATTCATTTCAAATTTCGAACATTTGTGATGTACTATCTTTTATTTTGTTTTAAAGTATTTTGAATGGATTTTTAATTTTGGCAAATACTCTATAGTTATTTCTTAAGACTTAAGGTTTCCTCATTATGGCTTCCACTAAACTTTTCATTTATCTATTTATTTAAAATAGAAAAAAATTAAAAGCATTTTCTTTAAAATTAGTAACGCTAAAAAATGCATTTCAAAAGTAGGGCGTTACAGTATGGTATCAGAGCAGGTCTACTTTCCTGTAGACTTGCAATTTTTATTTTTTAAAAAACGGTTATCCCTCCATCGCACTCTGTCCAATCATGTAACATCTATTTAATTATCATGTCATGAGAAATTAGAAAGTATAATATGCTATATGAATCGTGAGAATTTATATGAATATTTATGCGACCTGCTATAATTTACGTATGTGTTCCCTAATTCGTTAGATGATCTAAATTTTCTTTCATAAACATTTAGACGTAAAGAATAATGTAGAATAGCATTTCATAATGAACCATAGAAGAATAAATTGTCTTTTATTTGTAATATATGATAAGGTTGAACGACTTATATGATTAGTTTATAATTTTAGTTTGGACCGCACATTTAAAAATGCTAGAAAATCTAACACGTGTAGAATCATTCTCATGAGAAGAGTTAAACGTAGATATTTTATTTTACCATAGATAATGTTGTCGCGAGAGATAATTCAAACTCGCCATTTAACTCAAACCTCGAGTCAATGGGATGTCGGCAATAACATACTCTAGCACTATTTGATACCGATGTTATACATTCCGCTTTATTTATTTTGATTTTCCAAGCTAAAATCCAACCCAAAGTTACATTGTTAGTGACATACTAGAAAAAGCCTCTCATCCCAAATAATAATAAGTATTGATCTAGTGATTAATAATGTGGAGTTGATTTTGACGGATGGATTTAGAAGCGATTTGCATGTGATTATGATTAAAGATTTTGATATCATCTTAGAATGGATGGTTGATTAAGTACAAGACTAACCTCAACTCGCCATAAGAGACTAAGAGAGAAATAATATTATGACCCTTAAATGGAGACAAATTCACCTTTGTTTTCGTGAGCGAGTGAGTGGAATGCCGCGAGATATATCAGCAATAAGGACGGTCAAGATGTTAAAAAAATAAAAATTTTCCAAGGGTATCTGGTGAACGTAATAGTCACTTCGATTGATGAAAAGACCATCGTGGAAGTCCATGTTGTACGTAAGAAAGCCAACGTCTTTCCGTAAGATTTGTCCGTAGTACCTACGAATCACCACTAGAGTTTACAATTGATTTGATTATGAAACCGCATCCGTATAAAAATACAATATGTAATAGCACCCAATGAGCTTCATGAGCTAAAAGTTCAACTCAAGGAAGTTTTGGATATTGGTTTCATCCGACCGAGCGTGTTGTTTGGGGAATGCCAATCTTATTTTATTTTTTTAAAAAAATATGACTATGTGAATATGAATAGAGTATAGGGAGCTAATTAAACTCACCATAAAGAACAAATATTCATTGCCAATGATTGAGGATCTTTTCGATCAATTGAATGGAAGCAAGTGTATTTTCTTCGATTTACCCGAGGTATAAATATCATCAATCAAGGTTAAGGTAGAGGACTTTTAGGATCCGATACGGGCACTATGAGTTCACAATGATGCTCTTTGACTTAGTAATGCTCTGACATTATTTATGGAATTTGATGAACTAGGTTTTCCATCCGTACTTGGATAAATTTGTGATTGTATTCATAGATGACATCTTGGTGTACTAAAAGGAAATAGAACAACATGTGAAACACCTCAAAGATAGTGTTGGAGACTTTCCTTAAAGAGAAATTATTCGATAAATTCAAGAAGTGCGAGTTTTGACTAGATCGAGTAGTATTTTTTGGGACATTGTAGTTACATCAAAAGGTATTGAAGTTGACCCAACAAAAGTTAAAGATGAGGAATAAATGGTTGGTCCTACGAACGTTAATGAAGTGTGTAGTTTCTTAGGCATTATTGTATATTACAAAAGGTTAATCAAGGATTTTCCAAAATAGTAGGCCCGATGATCCGACTCACAAGGAAAAGTGAGAAGTCATTTTGACGAGAGGTGCAAGCATAGTTTCCAAGAGTTCAAATAATGTCTAGTCTCAACACCGGTTTTAAAAGTTCCAAAGACTATAGAGGGTTTTATAATCTATAGCTATGCATCGAAAAAAGGATTAGGATGCGCTCTGATGCAAAATGGTAAGGTGATTGCTTATGCTTCACGACAACTAAAATGTCACGAGCTCATTTACCTTACATGCAACTTGGAGTTGGTGGCGCTATATACACCTTAAAGATACAATGCTAATAATTATACAAGGGAAAATATGAAGTTTACAATGATCACGAGAGTTTGAAGTATTTACTTCATACAAAAAGAGCTGAACATGAGTCAAAGAGAAGATAGTTGGAACTCGTGACAAATGATGATTATAAGATCCATTATCATACTAGTAAAACTAATATCGTAGCAGACAGAGAATCTGAAAGAAACTTTCAAATTTCAAAAGATTTACTGAGAGATTGATTTTGGATTTTGATGATAGTTGGGAGAAGTACTTGTCTCTTATGGAAATTCTCTTACAACAACCGCTATCGGGCAACCATCAGAATGTCCTCTTATGAAGCCTTATACAACAGAAAGTGTAGACCCTCTATCTATTGGGACGAAGTTGGTGAGAAAAAGTGTTAGGTCCCGAGCTAGTCGAATGATGGCCAAGGTTATTGAGAAAGTCCGAGATAGACTAAAAATAACCCAAGACTGACAGAAATCCTATTCAGATTAGAGAAGGAAAAACCTACAGATTGAAATAGGAGATAAAGTTTTCTTAATGAGTAGTAAGATTTGGCAGGAAGAGAAAACTGAGACCTAGGTTCATTGGAGCGAGTTGGCGATGTAGCTTATAGATTGGCATTACCGCCAGAGCTAGCAGTAGTTCATAACATATTTCACGTGTCTATGTTGAGAAAGTACGTCCATGATCCAAGCCATATAATTAATCATGAAACATTAAAAGTCAACCGAGACATGACTTATAAAAAAAACCGATGGCTATCCTTGATAGAAAGATGCACAAGTTGAGAAACAGATACATCACCCTAGTCAAGATCCAATGGATTAGACATGGTAAAAAAAAGGATGTGGGAGCGTGAAGCTGAGATTCGAACCAAGTATTCAGAGTTATTCCATGAATCGAGTAATCTTGAAATTTTGGGGACGAAATTTTTTATAAGAGGGGTAGGATGTAACACCCATAATTTTTATAATTCTTATCTTTCTTTATTTTTATTATAATCATAATTAAATTTAATTATATATGTATTTATTTTATATTTTATCTTCTACCCACTATTGCCCATCATTTTGTACTAATCTTATCAATCACCTTATCCCACTTTAATTCACTTTAGGCCACTTTATAACTAATACCCACTCACTCTTATTTTAAGCAAATTTTAAGGCAAACATCTATTTCTCAAACCCACCATTTGTATTTTTCATCTTATCCAAATTTATTTTCTACATACATAATTCAACAAGCAAGTTCACCATATATACCCATCCATGCTATTGTTGTCAAGTTTTGTTTTTGTCGGATTCGATGCCGACCACGACGAAAGAAGAGGAAATTGGAAATTTGGGTGAGTGCTTCGATTTTCTTTTACTACATGTTTTCGGTGTATGTGTGTGCAAATGAGTGTGTGTTTTGTGTTTTTGTGTGTGTGTGTGATGTAATTATATGCATATATATGTGTGTGTATGTGTGTATGATGTATGATTATATATATATAAGTGTGTTCTATGTGTATAATTATATATGTGTGTGTGTGTGTGTGTGTGTCTCGATTATAGGTGTATATGTATATATATATTTGTGTATGTTCTCTGTGTGTGCATGTCTTGTGTCTCGTGTGTGTGGTGTTGTGTGTTTGTAGAGATTTGTGTGTGTAGGTGTGTGCGTGCGTGAGTGAGATAAAGAGATGAGAAGGGGATTATGATAGGGACTTGTTTTTGAAAATTTGACATAAAGTTTGGTTCATTTGTAAATTTTGAAATTTTCAAAGTGTAACCCATTTAAATTTCAATTAAGTCCCATTCCCATATCAATGTTTTTGGATTTTTCAATTTAGTCCCAAACAGTTTTCAATGCGGTCCAGATTTCTATTTAAAATTTTCAAATTAACCCCTATCACTTATTTAGAATTTCTGGATTTTTTTCAATTTGACCCTACAAGTTTTCAATTTAGTCCAAAACTAAAATTTACTTTTAACTTGTTTCAATAAGACCTCCAAACTTATATTTTTAGTAAGTTTTTAAATATTAAAAACCCCTAGGCTATTTTATAAATATAATTATTTCAATTAAAAGTTACTACCTAATCTTTAGCCCTAAATCATGTTAAATTTATATTGTAGGTGAGGAAGAACCGTACAATTAGACTTCTACATTCGAGCAACTTGTGCATCTATTTTTAATTTGATGATCGAGGTAGGGATTCTTATCACATTTTATGTGTATAATTCATTGTCCTTGTTAAATGCCTAAACTGTTCAATTATGTGAATGATCCATTTTTGTTAGGAAAATTTATGTTTAGATTTTGATGATACCATGTAAAACTTAGAATAGAAAGTTGACACCCCAATTTCTTTGTAATTCATCCTGTAATAGATAGGACTGTAAGAGCTGAGTTGGAGTCAGCTAAGTTGAAAATTACAAGAGTCGACTGAGAATTGAAGAGAAGACCCAGCTGTGTGTCAGCTATGTGAAGCCAAGTGAAGAATCAGTCAAGTGACAAAAAATGTGTGTCAGCTATGTGAAGCCAAGTGAAGAATCAATCAAGTGACAAAAAGTCATCTTAGTCACCGACTGACAACTAAGTCATTCAAAAATGATTGGAATCGAATGTCAAAGGGGTTTGCAGCAGACAAGACTTGAAGAAAGCTGAGAGATATCCGTTGTCAACACAAGTCAAGGTTTTGCTGGAAATAGGCCTATGACAGGCTGCCAGCACTAAAGCTGTTTTGCTGAAAGAGTGCAAAAAGCAAGAAACCAATATGATGTACCTGAAAACCTGCAGAGTCCAAGGAAAGGCTGCAGAGCATTAAAATCATGGTATGATCCACATTAATGCTGCAAGGACAAGACATGCCAATAACCTACGAGTGGGATTTGAAATATATGTTTATCTCTCCAACGGACATATTTTTCAAATCTTCACTATAAAAGGCTGAGGAAGCAAGTGAGAGAAGTAGACCGAGTTCATTATAATCATACGAAGCATACAAGCAAACCTAAAAATACTCTCAAGCTTTCAAAGACAATCCTCAAGCCTAAAATCGAAGGAACTCAATCCAACACACTCAGTGAAGGAAAGATTACTTCATCAAGTTGAAGACGAAACTGTTTGAAGAACAAAAAGGGTCTATTCTCCAAGGTTGAAGGAAAAGTAGTAAGGTTCAAGTTCGAACAAGAAGCTTTGGGCTCGTTGGAAGGCTGTGTGATCAATTCCAAGAGTCGAGGGGGTTGAAGTAGCAAGACAACCGTTTTGTGAAGAAGCTGAGTCCCAAGAGTAGCCAGCTGTGTGATCAAGGTTGACTCAGACTGTTCACTGCTTTGTAACCAAGATCTGTTACTTAGTGGATTCCTCCAGGAGTTGGAGAAGTGTGGATTAGAGGAATTACCCCATTCCCGAACCACTATAAAATTGCTTGTGTCATATTTACTTACAGAGACTTTAATTTCTTACATATTATTTATATCTGCTGTTAAGTTATATTTGCTGAACTCAATTGGTAATAACATTTGCTAAAAATAAGTGTTGAAAACAAGTTTAAAACATTAAGGGTGAAAAGTCTTCCGTTGTACAAAAACCAAATCAACTGTGAATTTAAGCATCAGCTAATTCCAACTGAGTTATACTATCAACAGCTCAGTCGAGTCTGTTGAGTGGGTAACTTTGCTGAAGTAAGCCAACATAGTTGTCCCTCAAGGACTTAGCTGATTTGAGTTAACTCTGAAAATATTTAAAAGGACTAAATCGAAAATTTGGTAAGGTTTATTCAACCCCCCTTCTAAACCTTACTACTCACCCCTTGGGACCTACAAGTGGTATCAGAGCGGTTGGTTCATTGAGCCTTCCGCACTGGTTACTGAACTAGATCTCAGTCTTTTCAAAAGAAACAACATTTGAGTTCTTAAATCTTTTAACCACTAGTTTGTAGCTCAAGTGGTATCATTCACCCTTTGTAAGGGTATTGACTGGGGTTCGAACCCGGTATCTTTCAGTTTATTTGAAATTTATCCTCTCCCTTCCAACCAGTACTCCCAACTTATTAAAAAAAAAAAGACCAGGAGCTTGTAGCTCAAGTGGTATCGCTCACCATTTGTAAGGGTGTTGACCAGGGTTCGAACCTTGTATCTTTCAATTTCTTTGAAATTTATCCCATCATCTCCTACCACTACTCCCAACTTATTAAAAAAAGTTCTTAAATCTTTTATTTCAAAAGCAAAGTTATTATCATGGAAGCAAATCTAAATCGCATTCCCATGTTTACTGTGGAAGAGTTTGATGACTGGAAAATTCGTATGCAAGCTCATCTATCAGCTTTGCACGATGAGATGTGGTTAGTGATAGAGGATGGGCCATTGCAAATTCTAAAGGTCAAGACTGTTGTAAGAAGAGCACCTCTAGCTCAAGGAGACGATGTTGCAAAGCAGAGCCTGACCGCCATGGTTGAAAAGCCTCGTTGTGAATGGACCAACGAAGACAAAAAAAGATACAATCTTGACAATGTTACCAAGGACATCCTTTAAAAACCTTAGATAAGTCTATGTTCAACAAAGTCAAATCTTGCAAATCACCAAAAAATTTGGGAAAAACTTACTTTGATTTTTGAAGGATATGAACAAATCAAAGATCACGATCCAAAAATTTGAAAATGTTAAAATGATTGCGGTGAAAGTCCGGATCACCGATGCCGATTTACAGAATCACAAATGAGCTTTCACTCGGAAAAGAGTACACACGTAAGAGATGTGTATGAAAATCCCGAGGTCTCTCCCACCGAGTGGGAAATGAAAGTCATGGCCCCGAGATACTCCATGGACCTCTCCAAAACATCAAATCATGAGCTATTCTCAGACCTCAAAGTATATGAGTTTGAGATGAGAATAAAAGAGCAAAAAGAGAAAGTTGTGCCCAAGACAGCTGCACTGATGGCCAGTGAAGGGAAGAAAGCTGAGCCAAAGGAAACAATAGACCAGGAGAAAATTGCCCTAATGGTAAAAAAGTTCAACAAGTTCTTTAATAAGAACTACAAAAGGAACAAGAGTGAATCCTCAAGAAGACACTCAGCACCCTCCAAATCTAGGGAGGACAGGCCACCCAAGAGAGCTGAACATCAAAGAACTGAATATCAGAGAGCTGATAATCTGAGGGCTAAGAGAGCTAACTTGCAGAGAGCTGAGAACCTGTGTTGGAACTGCAAAGAACCATGACATTTTGCTGTTGACTGTTCTTATCCACCAGTCAACAAATATAGAAATAAAGAGGATAGAAGAGTCTTCAGAGAAAGAAGACAAGAAAAGAATAAAGCCATGTTGGCTGCTGAGAAGTTAAACAACCAAGTGCAAGGAATCAACAGACTCAGATAGTAGTGAAGCAGACTACTCTATAGATACTGAGGAAGAGGCTATGATCTGCCTCATGGCCAAAGAACAAGATCCGAAAGATCAAGAAGACGAGGTACACTCTAACTCATCTCATTCAGATTCTAGTGATAGTGATTGTGACACAAATACTTCATCACCCACATATCTTTATGATTCAATTGGAAAAATGATGAAAGACTTTGAGCAAATCAAAACCTCACACACACTACTAAATTAGGAAAACAACCAGCTTAAATGCCAAAACTCACAACTGACTAAAGAGTTGAGTACTCTAAGTCACATAGCTGATGAGAATACAAAGTCAAGGCTGAGAATGCCAAGATCCAAACAGAGTTAGTCTACACAAAAAGAGGAAAAGGATCTTAAAGATGTGATTGTTTCATTTGCAAAAACATCCCTATCATCGGATGAAATTATATTGACTCAAAAAGAGTGTGGAGACAAAACAGGCATAGGATTCAATTCCTTTGTGCATGCTCAAGCTCCTAGAGTGATTTTGGAAAAAGGATCCTCAAGTAATGAATGAGTTCAAAAATCCAAAACACCAAATGTTGCACCAACTCCGACACAAAAACACAATCACAATCATACTGGCCTTGGATATAAGGGTAAAGGCAAGAAGCCAGTTGAGTATGCTGAAAGGACAGCTGAAATAAAATTCAGAAAAGCCCATCAGCAGACTCCAAACAAAAATACTGTGAAAGCTAAACAGCTACCAACAACCCCGAGATTTCAAAGAAAGAAAATCATATGATAGGAATGGTAAAACTATCCAAACCAAGCTGATTGGAATTACCAAGTAATATATCAGCGAAGACCTATGGGATACAAGCCAAAATGGCAAAGACCTCAACCTCAAAGATAGGTCATTCCCAAGGAAAAAGAGCTATCATTAGTACACATATGCACCCAGCACAAAATCCATCAAGCACAAAAATTCCACTATTATCCCAAGAAAAGCAAATGCTCGAACAAATACACATGCATACAAACAAAAGAGACAGCTTGTATGATCTTAAAACCGCCAAACAATTTGCTAATGTGCACTATGATTATGGAACCGATAGATGGCAACCTCTTAGAGTCGAAATCATCCGGCTATAAGTTGGTTGGAACATCTTATAGCACTAATCCCTCAGACCCAGGCAAGTATGGGTACCTAAAACTAATTTCCTTGATTGCAAGTTCAAGGAGCAATGAGTGCCAAAGAACCTCGTACATGGATAGTGGTTGTTTCTAGATATATGACAGAAACAAGAGAAATCACAAAGTTCAAGGAAATCAGAGGTGCAAAAGTCATATTTGGAGGAAATGAAGCTCCAGGGGAAATCAAAGGCCCAAGATCCATAAAGAAAAATGGATTGGAGATCACATATGTTGCATATGTTGAAGGTCTCAACTTCAATCTGCTGAGGATCAGCCAACTCTGTGACAAAGGCTACAATGTTGGATTCAACATGGGAGTTTGCCAATTCAAAGATGTTGAATCAAATGAAATTGTGCTTCAAGGAACAAGGAAGAAGAACATGTATGTAGTGGATTGGTCAATTGCTATACGAAGCACATGTCTACTAGCAAAGAGTACAGCCGAATCAAGTTGGCTGTAGCACAAGAAGCTGAGTCACATGAACTTCAAGACAATCAATAAGCTTGCAAGGAGTCATCTTGTGGAAGGATTGCCAGAGTCAGTGTACAAGAAAGAAAGCATCTGTGATGCATGCCCAGGGGCGGCGCAAGTGGTGCCGCCGCACAGAGCCCTCCTCCGGCACCCGAATTTTTTTTTCTTTCTCTTATATGTATTACGTATATATACTATAAAGGTCGACACAAATAACAAAATAGTCAAACTGTAAGAGTGGTTGAGCTTCTCCTTCGAATTTCAGAGGATTATGTGTTCAAATCTATGTAACTAAAAATTTGAACTGTTTTTTTTCCACTTATTGTTTGTTTGTTTTTTTCTTTCTTAACTTTTTGTTTGTTTGTTTTTTTTTATTTTTTTATATATAAAACTGAAGTGGTTTTGTTTCCCCTTTTACCTCTTAACTTTTGTTTTGTTTTTAAACAAATATAAAGTTAAAGTGAATTTATGTTGTCTTTGAATGAGGATATATGATCTAACTTTGCAAAATAAAAAGAAAAATCACTTTAACTTTGTATTGACTTTTATTTCAATTGAGAGTGAATATTTAGAAAATTTTGATTATGAAATTGATTGATGACTTTGCATATAAAAATGCAAGAAGATCAAATTTTCATAGCTAGTTCATTGATAATTTTTTTTCTCTATGGTAAATTATATTGAATGGTATTTTTCCTAACTTTTTTGTAATACGACCAAAATGTTAAAGTTGGAGTATAATATTTTTGTTATTACATATCTTATTTTATATATGTTAAATAAATGAAATTACATTTGTATCATTATTTTTGTTAAAAAACAAATTTAATGTAAACAGAAGGGCCCCTTTCTAAGTTTTTGCTCCAGGCCCCTCGAAACCCATGACCGACTCTATGCATGCCAGATGGGAAAACAAATCAAATCATCCTTCAAGGACAAGCCAAGCCCTTCTTCAACAAGGATATCGATCTGCTGCACATGGACTTATTTGGTCATGTTGAATCACCAAAGATCGTGGGAAAGAAATACACCTTAGTGGTGATGGATGATTATTCAAGATATACATGGACTATTTTCATGTGCAAAAAGAAGGAAACATCTTCAGAAATTGCCTCATCCGATGAGAAGAGTTCAAAATGAGAAGAGCCAAACCATTATTAAGATAAGATCGGCAGGGATCGAGTTTGTCAATTGAGTTATAACTCAAGATTCTCGCATGAGAATGGTATTTCTCATGAGTTATCACCGCAAGAACTCCACAAAGAAAATTGAGTAAATGAAAGAAAAACACAACTCTCAAAGAAGCTGCAAGGACAATGTTAGCTGAAGCTGGATTGCCTAAGAGATTTTGGGCTGAAGCCATCAATACTGCTTGCTATACTCAAAATAGATGCATGATCAACAGACAATTGACTAAAACTCCTTATGATATTTGGACAGGGAGGAAGCCAAATGTTGGATACTTCAAGATCATTAGATGTAAGTGCTTCATCCACAACAATGGCAAGGACAACTTAAAAGCTTTTGATGCTAAAGCTGATGAAGGTATCTTTTTGGGATACTCAGCTGAGAGTAAAGCTTTTAAAGTGTTTGATGAACCTAATGTGAGTGGAGAAGACATAGATGAGTTAGCTGAGAAGCAGAATCAACCAACTATGCAGAAGAGCCCCTATGTTGATGCAGATGTAGGAGCATTTAATCCTAAAGAAGATGTGATACATGAATCTCAGAGACAGCTGGAAGGTCTACAACTAAATGATGATGAAGAAGCTATTCAAGACAACTTAGTCAGAGACGGTGAATCCAAAGAGACTTACTTCAACCGTGTGAGATGGCTGAGAGACCATCCACTTGAGCTGATCATTGGAAATGTTGGAGATGGAGTAAAAACCAGATCCAGAGCTCAACATGAAGCCATGTTTACTTGTTTTATTTCCCAGATAGAACCCAAAGATGAATCTCGAGCATTGATGATACACATTGGATTCAGGTTATGCAGGAAGAGCTGAATCAGTTTGAAAGGAACAAAGTTTGGGAATTGGTTCAAAGACCTACCCACCAAAATGTTATTGGTACTAAGTGGGTATTCAGAAACAAGATGAATGAGGAAGGATCTGTTGTAAAAAACAAAGCAAGATTGGTAGCCAAAGGATATTGCCAAGAGGAAGGAATAGATTTTGATGAAACCTTTGCTCCTGTTGCTAGATTGGAAGCACTAAGGATGTTTCTTGCTTATGTTGCACACAAGAACTTCACTTTGTATCAAATGGATGTGAAGAATGCATTTCAAAATGGACTTTTGAAAAAAGAAGTCTATGTTGAGCAACCTCCAGGTTTTGAGCAGAAAACTATTGGAGATAAAGTCTACAAGCTCAAGAAAGCATTGTATGGATTGAAACAAGCACCAAGAGCCTGGTATGATACATTGTCACAATTTCTAATTGACAATAGATTCACCAAAGGAAAAGTTGATAGAATACTCTTCAGAATTCAAGATGGGGAGAGCATACTGCTTGTTCAAATCTATGTGGATGATATCATATTTGGATCCACAAATAAAGAACTGTGTGACAAATTTGCAAACCTCATGCAAGGGAAGTTTAAAATGAGCATGATGGGAGAGCTGATTTTCTTCCTAGGACTTAAAGTCAAGTAGATGAAGGATGGAACCTTCATAAGTCAAAACAAATATACCAGATATTTGATGAAGAAATTTGGTATGGAAGTAAAGTCATCTATGAAGATCCCAATGAACACATCAGTTAAGATGGATATGGACGCAGATGGCAAAGCTGTTGATCAAACCAGATATAGAACTCTCATTGGATCACTGCTCTACTTAACATCAAGTAGGCCAGACATCAACTTTGTTGTAGGTGTATGTGCTAGATTTCAATCTGCACCAAAAGCGAGTCACATGACTGCAACCAAGAGAATCCTAAGGTATTTGAAGGGATGCCAAGAAGTTGGCTTATGGTATCCAAAGGATGGAGGATTCAAGCTGATAGGTTACTCAGACTAAGACTATGTTGGATGTCGAGTAGACAGGAAAAGTACATCAGGTACTTGTCAAATGCTTGGAAATAGATTGGTTTCTCTGTTCAGCAAGAAACAAAATTCAATAGCTACATCCACAGCTGAAGCAGAGTACATAGTTGCAGGCATGTGTTGTGCCCAAGTTCTACAGATGAGGCAACAACTGAGAGACTATGATATAGAAGAAAAAGAGATTCCAATTATGTGTGATAACACAAGTGCTATTGCAATCACTCAGAATCCTGTGTTGCATTCAAGAACAAAGCAAATTGATGTCAGATATCACTTTATAAGAGATCATCTTGAAAAGAAAGACATCACTTTGGAATATATCTCAACTGATAAGCAGTTAGCTGACATATTCACTAAGCCATTATGTGAATCAAGATTTGAAGAGCTTAAGAATGAGCTAGGTTTGATTGAGCAGAGTTAGGAGACTCAAAAAACTCAATCAGCAGAGTCAAAGAAGAGAAAAATGAAAATCAGCAAAATTTCACTTACCAGCCAAGTGAAACAGCCAAGACGGGAAATCAGTTGTATCGAGTTAACTGACAGCTGAGTGATCATCATGTGAAGAGAGAAGCCAAGTCACTTTGGAAGATAACTGAGTTATTTATGAGCTAAGTGACAAAACATTTTCGGCGAGCGGGAATATTTTTGGGCATTACGTCAACGTAAGTATTGTGTCAGAATAAAGCCTGCATACATTTAGCCTATGATTGGATATAAATGCTGATGCCTTTAATGCGGGGAAATTAATGCGGTTTCAAATGTTTAATCATGACCATTGATTTTTGATCAAGCTTTTCAAATTCTAAAACCGTCCCCTCACGTCTCATATAAACCAAAAATCCAACTTTCTCTCTCCTCAACACTCTTCATTCTCAAGCAAGACAAAGCTTTTCTCTGCAACCAAGTGAAACCCTAGTTCTCAAAGCATCAGTTTTACAATCTTTTCACCGATTATTTTCGAGAAAATGGCTGCTAACTATGATTTCGTCAAGATGGCTGAGAAGATCCACTTTGGCTCAATAGTGGATTTTGAAGGAATGGTGAAACAGGGAGTAGATAAGGCCCTGGCTCAGAAAATAGCAGCAAAGTTGGAGAAATCTGGTCTGAAGGGATTTTTCAACATGAAATACTCCCACACGTACCTAGAAGAAGTAGCCATGTTCTACGTGAATGCTGAGGTTCACGATGGAGAGATTAGGTCTTCGGTCCATAGCAAGGACATCAAGATTACTGCTGCGGACTTAGTTGAACACTGCTACTGCCTTTGGAAGAAATGAAGGACATTGCTGTAAAAGACGTGAACCTGGCTGCGGCATGGAAAGATATTGCCAAGCCAGAGTCTGTTGCTAAGGCTATCTACACAGCCAAGAAGTCGTTGATCAAGGATGACTATCACAAGTTAATGGACATCGTGTCCAAGTGCGTGGATATGAAATTCGGCAGCTTCAATCAACTGTCTAAGATGAAGCTGACAGTCATGGTTGTTATCCGTGAAGAGAAGAAGATGAACTGGGCTGAGTTCATCTTCAGCCGAATCTGCCAGAATGTCATGAACAAGACTATCAAAGATGATGGTTTGTTCTTGAGCTCGCTGGGATATGGCCTGGTCGTTGGCCATATGATGGAGGTGAAAGGGATTCCACTCAGGCATGGGAAGCCATTCCATGTCAATAAGAGGATGTTTAAAGCTAACCTCTCTGAAGTTCAGAGGCAAGCTCATGCTAGAAGAGATGACACCAGTGAAGGTGAGTCAGCTGATCCTGTCCCTGAGGACACTGCTGCAACCACCCCAACTCCTTCTCCGAAGCTGATTCAAAAGAAGAAGAGAGTTGCTGCAGCTAAGAAAACACTTGCCCCTGCAGCCATTTCAGAAAACACTTGTCCATGCAGCCGTCCCAGAACTGTCCCCTGCCCCAACATCCGAGACTGAGAAGGAACCTCTTGTACCTTCTCTAGTCGTGAAGAAAAAGCGCACTGTTGTGCCTAGAAAGGCAGCTGCGTCCAAGAAACAGAAGACAGGAAAAAAGGCTTTTACCTTTCATGAGCCTGAAGATGTGGAGCCATAAGTTCCTCTGGTTCGAACCAAAAGAAGAAGATTATTAAAGAGATCAGAACTTGAGAAGCCAGCTGAATCTGGCACTCAACCAGCAAAGAAGACTGCTGAAGCTCAGGAAGAGCACTCTAAAGAAGTTAAAGATGAAGTAATCACCACTGAAGTAGAGGAGTTAGTTGACGAGGGTCAGCAAACTGAACAAGAGTTAACTATTTGGGAAACGGTGAGAACATGGAGCGGAACCAAATGACCCGACCAAAGAGTTAGATGTTCATCGAGGGAGCTAAAGTATCAAGACAACCGTTTTGTGAAGAAGTTGAGTCCCGGAGCGCCACCGTGTGTGATCAAGATCGACTTGGACTGTTTCATTGTTTTGTAACCAAGATATGTTACTTAGTGGATTCCTCCATGAGTTGGAGAATAGTGGATTAGAGGAATTACCCCATCCTCGAACCACTATAAAATTGCTTGTGTCATATTTACTTACAACACTTTAATTTCTTGCATCTTATTTATATCTGTTGAACTCAACTGATAATAACATTTGCTAAAAACAAGTGCTGAAAACAAGTTTAAAACATTAAGGGTGAAAAGTCTTCCGATGTACAAAAACCAAATCAACTGTGAATTTGAGCGTTAGCTGATTCCAGCTGAGTTATACTATCAATAGCTCAGTCGAGTCTGTTGAGTGGGTAACTTGCTGAAGTAAGCTAACCTAGTTGTCCCTCAAGGACTTAGCTGATTTGAGTTAACTCTGAAAATATTTAAAAGGACTAAATCGAAAAATTGGTAAGGTTTATTCAACCTCCCCCCTTCTAAACCTTACTACTCACCCTTGGGACCTACAATTTTCAATGTGTTACATGATATGAATAATTATGTGAATTATATGTTTTGGAAGTGTTACGTGATATGCGTGATTATGTGATTTATATGCTTTCAATATGTGATATGATATGATTATTTATTATGAATTTCATGTTTTTCATCGCGATGTATGTTATGTATGTTTATGCAACTGAAAAGAAATTTTTGGCCTCGCGCCACGGTAAAGGAAAATTTTTAGCCACATGTCACGGAAAGGAAAAATATGGCATTCGTGCCTACGGGAAAGGAAAATTTTCAGCTTCGTGCCATGGGAAAGGAAAATGTTTGGCTTCATGCCAGGGAAAAGGAAAATATGGCATTCGTGCCACGTGAAAAGAAATTTTTTGGCCACGTGCCACGAGAAAGGAAAATATGGCATTCGTGCCACGGAAAAGGAAAATTTTTGGCCACGTGCCACGGGAAAGGAAAAATATGGCATTTGTGCCTACGAGAAAGGTTATGTGCTATCAGTCTTATACCGACGGGAAATGTTATATGTTATTTGGACTATGTCAATGGGAAAGTTTATGTGTTAATTTATGTAATTGTGCACTTTTCGTATTTAGCTTGGACAATCTTTATCCTACTGAATATGTGATTACTCACTCCCTAAATTCAAACTATTTTCATATTATATGGATGGATGAGCTGCAAATGTGGGGGAATAGCCTAAGATTTCACTTCTTAATTATTTCAAATTCAAGAACATTGAATTGGTTTAAAATTTCGAACATTTGTGATGTACTATTTTTTAATTTGTTTTAAAGTATTTTGAATGGATTTTTAATTTTGGCAAATACTCTATAATTATTTCTTAAGACTTAAGGTTTTTCTCATTATCGCTTCTGCTAAAATTTTCATTTATCTATTTATTTAAAATAAAAAAATTATACGTATTTTCTTTAAAATTAGTAACGCTAAAAAATGCATTTCAAAAGTAGAGCATTACATACACCTACAACAAAAGTGATGTCTAGCCTACTTATCGTTAAGTAGAGCAAAGATCCAATAAGAGCTCTATATCTTGTTTGATCAACAGCTTTGCTTTCTGCATTCTTATCCATCTTGACTGAAGTATTCATGGGAATCTTCACAGATGACTTCTCTTCCATACCAAATTTCTTCATTAAATCTCTAGTATATTTGGTTTGACTTATGAAGGATCCATCCTTCATTTTCTTGACTTGAAGACCTAGAAAGAAAGTCAGTTATCCTATATACTCATCTCAAATTTTCCTTGCATGAGATTTGAGAACTTGTCATACAGCTCTTTGTTTGTGGATCCAAAGATAATGTCATCCACATATATTTGAACAAGCAGTATACTCTCCCCATGTTGGATACTGAAGAGTGTCCTATAAACCTTGCCTGATGTTTCTGATCTTATTGAGATGACTAAGACATCTGAGTTTGTGCCTGAAACTGAAACTGAACATGATGTCACTACAGATGTTGTTCCAAATGTTCTGACAGATGTGGAAACACTTGTGGAACAACACCTGAAAACACACCTCTGGTTGAATCCATTGTCAATAAGAAACTGAGACAATGTGTCATACCAGGCTCTTGGTGCTTGTTTTAAACCATATAATACCTTCTTGAGCTTGTAGACTTTATCTCCAATAGTTTTCTGCTCAAAACCTGGAGGTTGCTCCATATAGACTTCTTCTTCCAAAAGTCCATTCAAAAATGCACTCTTCACATCCATTTGATAGACAGTGAAGTTCTTGTGTGCAGCATAAGCAAGAAACATCCTAATTGCTTCCAATCTTGTAACAGGTGCAAAGGTTTCATCAAAATCTATGCCCTCTTCTTGGCAATACCCTTTGGCTACCAATCTTGCTTTGTTTCTCACTACAGATCCTCTTCATTCATCTTGTTTCTAAATACCCACTTAGTACCAATAATATTTTGGTGGGTAGGCCTTTGAACTAATTCCCAAACTTTATTTCTCTCAAATTGATTCAGCTCCTCTTGCATAGCAAGAATCCAATGTTGTCATCCAATGTTTGACACATTTTTAGGCTCAATCTGGGAAATGAAACAAGTGAACATGGCTTCATATTGAGTTCTGGATCTGGTTCTTACTCCTTCTCTAACATCTCCAATAACAAGCTCTGGAGGATGGTCTCTCAGCCATCTCACATGTTTGGAGTAAGTCTGCTGGATTCAGTCTTCTTGCAGTTAAGTTGTCTTGAACAACTTCTTCATCATTCAACTGCAGATTTTCCAGCTGTCTTTGAGATTCAGCTATCTCATCTTTATCAGGATTGAGTCTTCTGATATCTGCCTCAACATAGGGACTCTTCTTAACAGTTGGTTGATTCATCTTGTCAGCTAACTCATCAATGTCTTCTCCATTAACATTTGGTTCATCAAAAACCACATAGATAGACTCTTATGTGACCATAGTCCTCTTGTTCAGCACTTTGAAAGTTTTACTCTCATCTGAGTATCCTAAAAATATACATTCATCAGCTTTAGCATCAAAATCTTTCAAGTTTTCCTTACCATTTGTTATGAATAAAGCACTTACATCCAAAGATATGAAAATATCCAACATTTGGCTTCCTCCATGTCCAAATTTCATAAGGGATTTTGGACAGCTGCCTATTGATCATCACCTATTCTGAGTGTAGCAAGCTGAATTAATGGCTTCAGCCCAAAATCTCTTAGGCAATCCAGCTTCAGCTAACATGGTCCTTGCAGCTTGTTTGAGAGTTATGTTCCTTCTTTCAGCTACTCCATTCTGATGTGGAGTCCTTGCAGCTGACAACTCATGAGCAATACCTTTTTCTATGCAATACTGAGTTATTATCCCATTGACAAATTCAGTTCCTCTATCAGACCTTATCTTGATAATGTTTTGACTCTTCTCATTTTGAACTCTTCTCATCAGCTAAGGAAACTTCTGCAAAGTTTCCTTCTGTGTACACATAAAGATGGTCCATGTGTATCTTGAATAATCATCTACCACCACTAAGGTGTATTTCTTTCCACTAATGCTGGATGGTTCAATAGGACCAAATAAATCTATATGCAATAAGTGCAGGATCCTGGTTGAAGAAGGACTTGGCTTGTCCTGGAATGAAGACTTGATTTGCTTTCCCATCTAGCATGCATCACAAATGCTTTCCTTCTTGTATAATGAGTCTAGAAATCCTTCCACAAGATGACGCCTTGCAAGCTTGTTGATTTTCTTGAAATTCAAGTGACTCAGCTTTTTGTGCCACAGCCAACTTGATTCGGCTGTGCTCTTTGCTAATGGACATGTGCTTGGTGTAGCAGTTGACCAGTCCACTACATACATGTTTTTTTGTCTTGATCCTTGTAGCACAACTTCATTGGATTCAGCATCCTTGATCTGACAAACTCCCACGTTGAATCCTACATTATAGCCCTTATCACAGAGTTGGTTGATACTCAGCAGATTGAAATTTAGCCCTTCAACATTGGTCATGTGCCTTTGACCTCCCCCGGAGCTTCGTTTCCTCCAAATATGACTTTAGCTCTTCTTATTTCCTTGAATTTTGAAAGATTTTTCTTGTTGCCTGTCATATGTCTGGAACAACCACTATCCATGTACCAGGTTCCTTGGCACTCAGTTGTTCCTTGAACCTGCAATCAAGGAAATTAGTTTTTAGGTACCCATACTTGTCTAGGTCCTGAGGGGTTAGCACTATAAGGTGATCCAACCAACCTATAGCCAAAAGATCTGACTCTAAGAGGTTGCCACCTATCAGTTTCATAATCATAATGAACATTATCAAATTGCTTAGGGGCTTTAGGCTCATACATCTGTCTCTTTTGTCTGTATGTCTGTGTATTAGCTTGTGCATTTGCTTTCTTAGGAACATAATTGTAACGCCCCACTTTTTATAAAGGGCTTTTTTGAGCGTTACTAAAATAAAGAATGCATAATTTTTTTTGTAACTTAATATAATAAGAATGTGTATTTAAATGCACACGAGTAAGACACATTTCAAAAATAAGTGGAACTATTTTATTAATAAACCCAAAAATCAATCATACTTCTGCAGCGCTACTCTGATTTTATAAGACATAATAGTCGAATTATAAAAAAATTGATGCGCCACTTAATTTTTTAGTTTAAATAAAATAGATAACTCAGTCGAAAGCAATAATGAAGTTTAAAATAATTTACTAACAATAATTCTTAAATAAGAAACCTTAGAGTATTAGCTAAGATTGAAATTTCATCTTAATAATATTACAAAAAATTAAGAGATAGTACGTCGCATTTGTTTGAGTTTGAAAACAAGTCGACATTCCTGAAATTTAAATAACTAAAATGTAAAGTCTTCGACTATCCCCAACATCGGCAGTGCATATCCTTCCATTTAATCTGAAAAGAATTTGAATATAGGGGATGAGTAACACATACTCAATAGGGATCCTAATTGTCCAAATTAAATATAAATAACACAACTTAATGAATCTACACATAAACTTTGTCATCACATATACTTTGCTATTGGCCGAGGCCATCACATATACTTTGCCATTGGCCCAAGCCATCACATATACTTTGTCATTGGCCGAAGCCTACTTTGCCATTGGCCGAAGCCACACATATAATTTGTCATTGGCCAAAGCCACACATATACTTTGCCATTGGTTGAAGCCACATATATACTTTGCCATTTGGCCGAAGCCAAACATATACTTTGCCATTGGCCGAAGCCACACATATACTTTGCAAGTAAATAATTCATGAAATCACCTATATAAACATTTAATAAGGACAATTAAACTAACACTTAAAAAGTGTAAAGAAATCACTACCTCGATTAGTAGTTAAATGCAACAATGTTTGAACGGGCAAATAAAAGTCCTAACTGCTTAAGCCCTCGTCATCTACAATAGATATATAATATGATTTAGGTCTCGGGACTAAAGAATAAAATCTAACTGAAATAACTATACTTGTAAAAATAGGTTTGGGCTTCAAATAGGTGAAATTTGAACAAAAATATAACTTTTAGGGCTTGAAAGTTAAATTATTTTTGGACTAAATTTGCAACTGTGTGGTCAAATTGCAAAAACTCAGAAAGTTAAATAGGTTTGTGGGTCAAAGTGCAGAAGACATAAAGTGAATTTTGATTGTGGCTTAAATTGAAACTTTTAGGGGTACAAATTGGAAATTTCTGAAAGTTTAATTTTAGAAAAAAAAAAGACTTAAATGAAAGTTAGTGAACTCAATTGAAAGATATTGAAACTTTAAATAAATGGGGTGGTTTGGTAATAATAAGAAATTTGAGAGCTACTTCATAGTTTCTGGAGAGTTGGGAATTAAATCCCTGATTTGAACCCCAAATTCTCAAATAATTTTATTATCTCACAAATCTACCTTCCTTCCTTTCCAATGAATCCCGTCATCCAGCACCATCACTTTTTTTTTTCAATCTTTTTATCTCACTTATATCTAATCCAAAATTTCTTCCCCAAATCTCAAATTTAAAAATCCTTCAACATCACCTCCTAAAGTTCTCGTCGGCCACCACCTACATACACCCCTCCTCCACGTTCCCTTCCCTACATAACTCACACACATATTGACACTGGAGCAGCTATCAGCGAGCAACATGCGCAACATCAGAATCGGAGTTATATGGATTTGAGTGCTAGGTGACACAACTGGGTTCACTGGCGATGATTTTATTTAGGTCAAGGGATGGTAGATTCAAGGTTGTTGGGTTCCTTGAGTAGTGGCTGATTTGGGTGGGTTGATGGTTGCCGGCGGGTTGCCCAATGGCAATAATGGTGGAAGTGGCGGATAATGGAGCAGAAAATTGAAAAGAAAAGTATTTCCTGGACAATTTTACCTAAAGCGTGAGTTTTCCTGAGATTTGTTCATGTGAAATTAGAGGAGTTGAGGAACATGGGTTCGTTGAGGCATTGAACGTGAGACTGAGAATACCAATATTTGAGAGTAGTGAGATATGGCATAACATTAGATTGATGAAAATTCAGGATACCAATAAGTATATATATCTGGATAGGTTTGACTTATCTGATAATTAATTATTTACTTCAATGAAATAAAACTCAAATTGGATAAATCAGATATTGCATGATTTTAAAAATTCAAAGAAATACTTATATGCACTTAATAAAATGGACTCTTTTAAAAATAAATCATCGAACCAAGATTAAAAATTCTAAACTTCATAATTAATTAATCCAAATATAAAAATTACAGGGTGTTATATATATGTATATATATTTGTTCATTCGTTGGATAAAATATGAAAGAAATATTATTAGAAATTTTGAACTAGTTGAATTGACAGAGAAGTAGGAGTTAATTATTAGCTATCGCCCTGGGAGATTTAAGTTTATTTGTTTGTGTTTAAAGAATTTAGATAAAAATCTCCTCTCGACTTAAATAAACTGTTATACTATATATATAAATATATACTTTTTAAAAATATAAATCAATTATTATTTTTCTTGTTTATACAAAGGAATAAAATAATTAATACAATGTAATAATAATAAAAATAATACTAGTAATAACATTAGCATATATTACAGATTTAGTGGAATTAGAGCTTATTTAAATAGATTTTGAGTTTTGATTAATTAAAATATATGATTGGACCATTAAATGAGTTTGAATTAAATTAGATTGATGGTGGCCCAACAATATTATACTGATATAACAAAAAAAAATTAGAATTATTAATAATACTTAATTACAATATTACTAATAATTAGGATAATTTCTACCATTCCCATCATATGGCTTTCTTTGTTGAAACCTCTGGGGCTTTTGGTAGTTCTGTTTTGATTTCACAGAATATTTCCTGTTTGGAGTCTGCTGATGGACTCTTCTGAATTTTGTTTTAGATGTCCTGTCTGCGTACTCTGCTGGCTTTTTGCCCTTGCCTTTATATCCTAGGCAAGCATGGTTGTGATTGTGTTTGAGAGTGGGTGTGGGTGCAACATATGGTGCCTTGGATTTTTGGACTCCCCCATTGCTTGAGGATCCTTTCTCCATTACCACTCTTGGAGTTTGAACATGCACAAAGAATTAAATCCTATGTTTGTCTTATCTCCACTTTCTTTTTGTATCATTATAAGTTCATCCAATGATTTAGACGCTTTTGTAAATGATGCAATCACATTTTTTAAATATTTTTCCCTCTTTTCTGTTTCAGTTAAGTCAGCTTGGATCTTAGCTATTTCGGCCTTCAGCTCACTATTCTCAGCATCTATGTGACTTAGAGTACTCAGGTTCTTAGTCAGCTGTGAGTTTTGGCTTTTGAGCTGATTGTTTTCCTCATTTAAAAGCGTGTGTGAGGTTTTTACGTGCTCAAAGTCCTTCATCATTTATTCTTCAATACTTCAAGAGCACCACACTCTTGAAACACCTATCACCTAGATCACCCAAGTGTATTCTTTCCACAAGAATACTCACAAGGATGTCTTGTGTTGAATGATGACAAAAATCAAGATTACAACTCAATAATGAATATTACAATTTGAGTGCAAGTGTAATCAAGAAATACAGCCTAGACCTCAAGATGTGAAAGTGAAATACTTAGGCTATAAATACAACAAGAGTGTTTGAATATGAAAGCTTGGAAATTTGCAGATTTCTTGTTGTGTATTTGCTTGTGTTTTGTTGCATCTTGTGTCTTCAATTCATCCTCTATTTATAGGGAAGTCTTCACCAACATAGGCTCCCAACATAGGCTCCTTCTTCTTCATTTTTGTCTACAAAAAGAGGATCACAAGATGTAGAAATATTGTACAAAATTGAAAAGCAAATCTTGTTGTCAAGGAGTTTAACGGTGCAAATTTTGCTGTCAAAAGATTGCACAGCGCGACCGGTCGCTCTGTATAATATTTCGAATGTTTGAATGAAAATAGTGCGATCCGTAGGGGTTGCGGGGGTGCGACGGTCGCTTGGGTGCGACTTTGTCGCCCCTAGGTGGACCGGTCCCCTCCACTTTTTTTTGTACAGTAAATTGTTTCTGCTTTCTAACTGCTTCAAGTTCGTGTTCTTCGTGTGCATGTGTCGACGCTTTGGGCGACGGCCGACCTCCAATTTGAAATGTTGTCCGATTTTTGTCAAAAATAAACTTCAAGAAATACTCCAAAAATTAGTAAAAATATTTTAAATCAATTGGGAGTATTTGGACAACATTTACAAACATTGTTTTGGTGTAAAAACCAATATAAACAAAATCATCAAAAGTGTTGTCCACTTTTAATCAAATTAAAAACTCTAAGAAATACTCCAAAAATTAGTAAAAACATTTTAAATCATTTAGGAGTATTTGGACAACATATAAAAACATTGTTTTGGTATAAAAACTCATTTAAACAAAATCATCAAAATCTTGATAAAAACATTTATCTAACAAACTCCCCCTTTTTGATGATTACAAACCAAAACAATTTTTAGAAGGTCGATTTTAAAACAAAACAAATTTTCCGGTCTAAAACAACAATCCATTACAAGCAAGATTTATCACTAGTACAACACACAAGAGTATGAGCAAAGATTTTTCAAAATCATTTAAGCACAAGCTCCCCCTATCAATATGCATATCAAGAACAAGTACAAAAGCAACCAACTAAAAGCTAAAAGCTTAGCTTTTACAACTTAAGCTTGAATTATCATGAGCTTATAAGCTCCCCATGTCACAAAACATCATTAGTCCAGCATAAAAGTCCACAATACATCAAATGGACTAAGTAATTTGGCTTTTGATAGCCATAACTTGTAGCTTTTCTTGCAAGCTTATTTGCAAGCCTATTTCCGCTTCTTTGAGCGTTTATCTCCCCCTGTCACAAAACATCGTTAGTCCAGCATAAAAGTCCACAATACATCAAATGGACTAAGTAATTTGGCTTTTGATAGCCATAGCTTGTATATTTTCTTGCAAGCTTATTTGCAAGCCTATTTCCGCTTCTTTGAGCGTTTATGCGTTTTTCCTGTTTCTCCCCCTTTGGAATCATCAAAAAGAATGTTAGCACGATAAAAACATCATATAATTATATCAAAGTGTGCAACTTAATCGATTTATCGAGCGTTTTGAAAAAAGAAGCTTAAATTCCAAATAAAAGGGAAAAATTGATCATTTGACTTGCAAAAGCTCATTTGATTGATAAAACATGATTTCTATAAACTTAGAAGACTTTTCAAATCGAGAGAATCATGTAGGTGATGAATTTTTCATTGAAACGTTTTGTCGAACACTTGGCGTGCGTTGAATAAAACAAGAGAAATATAAAGCCTTTGTGATTCGTTTAAGCCAAAAAATATTCATCACCAATTGCAATACAACAATATTCATTCGTCAACAATCATCATATGCAACATACTGATACAATAATTTCATCAAAATAGCAAGATATAAGCACATTCTCAAGGGTTCAACCCAATTGAGATTAAAAAGAGAAATTCTTACCATTTAATCGGTAAAGATGAGCAATGATGATGATAATCGAGCCTCATGAAGTCCAAAATATAAAATGTATACAATAAAACAAATTTGAAGTGAAATTTGTGTGCAAAGAGCGAAGGGGACGAAAAATGGACAAAATAAGCCAAAATGGCTGAAACTGAAAACAGAAACGATTTTAACCAAAAAATAGTGAGAGGCGACCGGTTGGGGGCTAGGGCGACCGGTCGACGGCATGGGCGACCGGTCGGCCTTGCCCCAATCAGCCCAGAGGTTCTTTCTGTTTTGCAAATTCCGAAGTTTGAACCAAAAATCCGATTTTTCGCCCCTAAGTTTTAAAAACGTGCAAAATGCAATCATAGACCTCATTCAATATGCATTATGCCTAACCGAGCTCGTATTGATGCAAAAGTCTCGGAAGTTAGCGGTTCAGTAAAAATGTCCGCTAATTGATCTTGAGATGGTACAAAAGATATCTCAATTTTTCGTTTTGAGACACAATCCCTTAGAAAATGATGTCGAATCTCAATATGTTTAGTATGGTTATGATGAACCGGGTTTTGAGCAATATTTATAGCGGATATGTTATCACAAAAGATAGGAACATTTTCAAAAGAACATTTATAATCCGCTAAAGTTTGTTTCATCCAAAGAAGTTGAGTACAACAAAATGCCGCGGAAATATATTCGGCTTCGGCCGTTGAAAGTGAAACACAATTTTGTTTCTTTGAAAACCAAGATACTAGGCAATCGCCTAAAAATTGACATGATCCGGAAGTACTTTTCCGATCATCAATATTTCCCGCATAGTCCGAATCACTATAACCTTTAAGAGAAAAATTTTCATTCTTTGGATAGAATAAACCATATTGAATAGTGCCTTTCAAATATCGAAAAATCCTTTTAACGGCACTCATGTGAGATTCTTTGGGATTGCTTTGAAAATGAGCACATAGGCATACGGCATGAAGAATATACGGTCTACTTGCGGTTAAATAAAGTAAACTACCAATCATACCTCGATACTTGGATTCATCAACCGACTTGCCTTTTTCATCTTTGTCAATCTTGACGTTTGTTGCCATTGGGGTAGAGACGGTTCTTCCTTCTTCAATGCCACACTTCTTCTTTTGAGTGTGGAATATAATCACCTTCTTGGCATTGTTGAACTTGAATTTCAATGATCAAATTTGAACTCCTCTCATCATCTTAAGTTCACCTTGCATCAACTTAGAAAATAACTTGCACAATAATTCATTAGTAGCACCATAAATGATATCATAAATTTGTACAAGTAAACAATCTTGCATTTTTTCAAAACAAAGAGAGTAGTATAAACTTTACCTTTTGTAAAACCAATTAGCAAAAATAGCTAAGTCTATCATACCATACACGGGGTACTTGATTTAAACCATACAAGGCCTTTTATAAAAATCATTTGGCCTAGAAAAATTTTAAACCCCGGAGGTTGTTTTATATAGACTTCTTCTTGAATAAAACCGTTTAGAAAATTGGATTTAACATCTATTTTGGTAAAGCTTGAAATTTTCTTAAAACAATAATAGGCAAGGAAAATGTTAAAAACCACGGAAGCAAATGTATCATCAAAATCAATACCTTCTTCTTGATAATACCTTAGAGCTACTAACCTTGCTTTGGTCATCAAGCTTGTTCCAAAATACCAAAAATTTATGCAAAATCTTAAGAAGATATCTTGCACAAGAGCATAGTAATATCGAAAAATAGAGACATAATAACAAATAACACATACTATGCTTTCAAGCAAATCATCAAGAGTTTCATAAAATATGTAAGTTCAAATAAGCTTATAGGAAGCTATATAAGGTCTCTTTTGAAATTTGAAAGATTCAAGAGCATATAGTTGAGACCTCATTTACAAGAAGCATATGAACAAGAGTTTTGACAAAGCAACCAAGAATAATTTTATATGTGCAATAAAATTCATAACTCAAACAAAATATATTCCTTTACAAATCTTGGATAAAGCAAGCTATGTTAAATAATGCCTTCTCAAAAATCAAAACATCCTCTTAATGGCACTTGTATAAAATAAGCATATATGCATATGGCACAACATGTATCGAGTCTATGAGATGAATAACAATAATGAGCGTACCTCGATAGTTCATGTTTCTCTTGATATATTACGAGTAGATAACCATATGTAAATTCTATACAATTCTTCAACCAAATTTAGCACAAACACAATAATACATGTGTAGGCTAAGCAATAAGAGATATCTTAAGCATGCTTGTGCTATATAACTACATAGGAGATAATAAACCACATAAGTCTAATTAAATGCACAAGAGTTTTAGAAACATCATGCAAGGTCTTCTTTTCAAAAATATTTTGAAACTCACAAATATATTGAAGACCTAAATTTTAAAAATATGAAAACTCATATTGCAATAAAGACACAAATAAAAACATGCAAAGAAGATAAAATGCATATTTAAATAGGGAGATATGGTTTACCAATTTCGCCATTTCCATGGGTTGTGTCGTTCCCATTGTTGATGGTATCTTCCATTTTGAAAATCTTCTTGTTGATGATGGTTTCTCCAATTGCTCCATTTCCAAGCATTGTGGCTTTCCCATTTTTGAAAGTGTCTTTCTCTTGGAAAATCATCTTGTTGATGATGTCTTTGCCACTTCCAAGGATTTTGTTCATCCCATTTTTGATTATTTCCTCTTCTTGGAAAATGACTTTGTTGAAAATATTTTCTCCTTTGATCAAATGAAATGGTCATTTGATGTTTTCTTGGCGGTATGAATTTTCTTCGATTATTATTTCGCCGGGTACCTAATATGACATTATTTTGTGGTACCCTCAAGTGTTTGGGTCCTTTGGAATTAGCTTTGAGACTTTTAGGTCTCCAATAATAATTAGAGCTATTTCTAGCCCGACAAGTATTAACCGTGTGATCCGCTTTACCACAATAAAAGCAAGTAGTAATTTTGGGAGCATAATGACCAACATGCATAGGGACTTGATTTTTTTCCACATAATTAACAACACTAGGCTTATGATCAAGTCCTTGTTTCAATTTATCACAACTATGAACATCAATAATATCGGTCATTTTATCGGTACTCAAGTTGAATTTTGATAAATCATTTTTCATGCAATTAATATCCTCAAGAAGAGTACTATTTTCTTTTTCAAGGTTTCTAACCTTGTCAAGTGTGGTGGTGTGATCACATGAAAGTGATTCATAAGAAGAAAATAAATTATCCTTATCAAATTTCAAAATATTGAATTCCTTTTTCAAATTTTTGTATTTAACAAGTAAGCTTTGAAATTCATTTTGAAGTTCATCAAAATCATTTTGCAAATCACTATAATCATTTTGTAATTCATTATCATAAGAAGTGGAGGGTTTTGAACTTACCTCGTTTTCTTCTTCGAAGCCCATAAGACATCGTTCGTTTTCATCGACGTCGGAAGTTGTAGGAAGCTCATCCCATATTGGGTTTGTATCCATTTGAGAAGTAAATGCTTTTGAGTGGCTCCTTTCATTTGCAAATACTTCTTCTAATTTTCTCCATACTTTATGTGCCGATTTAATTCCTACAATATGATTATATTCCAAAATGGTAAGTGAACAATAAATAACATTAAGAGCTTTACCATTTAAAGATATGATTTTCTTCTCTTCATCATTGAGCTTTACCATTCCAAAATGGTAAGTGAACAATAATTCCTACAATATGATTATATTCCAAAATGGTATGTCTTTCTTGTTGATCAAAATCATCAGGATAAAACTCCACAACAAGCTTATAGATCAACATTAAATGCTTCGAAAGAATTTTTTGGATCCAACGCCATACTAGGCTCGAGCAATCTAACAGATTTCTCATTAAACCTCGGTTCAACTTTGCCAGTTGAAAATCTATGCACTCATTAAAAACTTCAAAATGGTATTGATGCTCAAGAGTTATTTGCCTCTTACCACGACCAAGGTTGATGTTTAGGTCAGGTATATGGATTTTGTGCTTTGTGCAAAAATCTTTTACTTCTTGAATTAGTTTATCCCATCTTTGTTCTCGTAACTCTTGAAGAAGTGTTTTTCCAATGGAAACATATCCAAGTGAGCCAAAATGTCAATAGATTCCTTTTGAAATGCTTGACAAAGAAAATCAGTTATCCGCATAATTGCCCTCATTAAGTGCAAGCCAAACACAAAACCAAATGTTTCAATATTAGTGTAAGCACCACGAATTTCTGCTCGAGCTTTGGCATTAGAAGTATTTGATATGAGATCCTCAAGCACCTTAGAAGTTGCAGCATACATATCTATCATACTCTGAACATACTCATAATGAGAACTCCAACAAGTAGAACCCAAACGTTGTAAGAGATGTCATCTGATTAGCACCTCGTCCAGATTCACGCTCTCCACTTGCCAACATATGAGCAACTTGCAACTTTGTATGGCGGATAAGATTTGATAATGTTAATGACATTATCCAATATCGAAAAGAAGTCCCAAATCGGGTCACACTGTTTTGCTGCAGCAACCAACGTCAATTGCAACCTATGAGCAAAACAATGGACATAGTATGTACATGGACAATCTCTAAGAAACGGCGTCTGTAGTCCTCCCCATTGGTCGCACATGTTACAAGCACCATCATACTCTTGACCTCTCAATTTATGAACTTGAAGATTGTATTGAGAAAGAACTTCTGAAATCACACCTTTAAGAGTTTCTGAACAAGTATTAGATACACCCCTAATTGCAAAGAATCGCTCAGGCAAGATTCATAGAGAGTTTACGCATCTCAAGATAATTGCCATTTGCTCTCAATTTGATTCATCTTGTGCTTCATCAACAACAAGAGAGAAACAAGCATCTCCAATTTCCTCTCGAATCATCTGACGGACTTTGTTGGCCATGATTGCCAAAATCTCTTTTTGGATTTCTGGAGAAGTGTATTTAGCATTCTTAGGTGCATTGGTTAATACAACATCTTTTATATTTTCATTAATCTCTCCAGCCCAATGAATCAGTTCAATTACATTTCCCCAGTTCAAAGAATTTTCAGATTCATTGTGACCTCTAAAAGCACAACCTTGTAATGTTAGGTACCGAACACTCTTGATCGTTGTCATTAACCGCAACCGATTTTTCTCAACTTTCTCTTTGCTGATTCTATTAATCACTTTATCAATATGCTGAGATGGCTTCATCAAAGAATGAATACATGCCACACATTTATTATGAGGTGATGAAGCTGATGAACCAACATGACCAAGAAATGCACAATTCTTACCTTGATGTACTCTTCTCCAATTATCAAATCCTTCCATCACTAAAATCAAAGTTGCAGATGCATGATAGTTTTCTCTGAAAAGAAAGCATGGAAAACAATAAGCCTTATGTGTAGTAGGACAATACTCTAACCAATTGAACTCATTAAACCAATTATATTGGAAGTGGCGAAACTTATTGTTAATATATTCACGACCTTTATTGTAATATCCGTATTTTTTTTATATATATTTATAATTATTGTTAATATTAATTATTATTATTATTATCATTATCATTATCAAATTATTTTCTTTTTTATTATTATCATTAATATTATTTGATAACAACTAGTAGAAATAATTATCCAGGCCCAATTCAAAATGTTAATTTCTGAAATTCATTATGGGCCCAAAATTCCCTTAACTTTAAAAGTCCAAGTCAAATAGGATTTTTTAACAAACCCTATTCATCCCAAATTCCAGATTCACCCTATAAATACACAACCTTACCCTACCTTTTTTTTTTTACCATCTCGTCTGATGCGTCCAAGTGATGTAATTTTCCATTCTCCTCCAAGCTTGTGTTGTGTTCGATTTTATTTCTTGTACAAAGATTAGGTTAGCAAATCCTTCTCGTTTCCCCCTTCCTCCGCCGTTTACATTGTTATTTGAGGATGGTTTGTTTCAAAAAAAATATATATGGAAAAGAGGGATTTTTTTTATGGAGGGGACTGAGTTGCAGAGAGATGGGTTGGAGGATTTTTGAGGTAAAGAAGAATGGGTGGGGAGACACGTCTTGGTGAAGAAGAAGGAGGGCTGCCCTTTTGATTTGGGAATTAAGTAAAATTGAGATTTTAACTCTTATTTTTTAGAAATTACAAAATACACCCTCCAATTCTATTGCTTACATGTTAGTTGTTACTATATTAGACTTACTCCAACTGTACTCATCATCCTACCAACTTTGAGGATTATATAAATCCATTAACCAGATTATATAATTTGAAAATCGTACCAGTAGGATTTTCAATTATTTTTCTTAATTTTTTTTATTTCATTCTTCAACTCTTTTATAACTACCCTATAATTCTATTTTATTATTAATTATACTTATAATTATATTATTTATTTACTATACTTTATAATTTATTGTAGAAAACGAAGAAAACGAGGAGTAAGATTTACAGCATTATTGCATTCTTCGCACAAATATCTGCGTTTATTCGAGGTGGGGATATTCTATTTCTTATTGTTTGTCGCTATTAAATGCTTCGTATATGTGAAATTGTTTATGTGCAATGTGAAAATAAATCATGTTAGCCTGGGGTTGTAAGAAGGTCCGGGATCAAAAGTATCACCGGGGTGAACCCGCAGTGTTATAATTAGTCCTAAAAGAAGGTCCGGGATCAAAAGTATCCTCGGTGAACCCGCGATTTATCGGGGCTATAAGAAGGTCCGGATCGGATGTATCCTCGGGTGAACCCGCGAGTATTAAAAGAATCGCCATCAAGTAAAAGTTAAATTACATGTTGAATGTTTACAATTATGCCTATTGATGTATTTAATTTTGACAAACGTGTCCCCATTGAGCGAGTTGAAAGCTCACCCCATATTCATTAACACTTTTCAGGTTGAGGAGTCCGAGCGAGGATTGGAGGCGGTGGATGCAAAAACAATAAATTTATTTATTTTACATTTTAGGAATGTTTTATTTTATTAATGGAATTTTAGTTACTATTTTATTTTTGGATGACTGATGTTTGCGATTCAAATTAAAGTACTTTATTTATTCGAATGCAAAATTTTAATCGTATGCTATTTTTTTTTTAAATGGTGTCCTTTTAATTAAGCTAATTGAAATGCTTGTTAAAATTTCTGTACTGTTAGAAAATTTGGGTCGTTACATTTATACTTTTGAAGTTTGGGTTAATAAGACCCAACATTGAAATATGCCCATCTAACTTCATCCCTTTTAGCAAGGGGTCCATCACATATTCTCTTTCTTTTTCCTGGATCTCGTTCAAATTGGTTATTTTCATTTTGGAGAAGATTCTTAATTTTTAGTTGGAGGAGAAGATTGTTGATTTTCAGTTGGAGGAGTGAATTCTTGATTTTCAGTTGGAGGAGTATATTCTTGATTCTCAATTGGAGGGACATGTTGTTGATCACTGAATAGCTTGAAGAAAGAATCCAAAGTTGTTTTGCCTTTTTTGCTAGATGGTTGTTGTGAGCCCATAAGAAAATCTATACTATCATTGAAATAAGACATTAACATTAAGTTGCTAAAAACTACAATCTATATAATCAAGCATTAACAAGTATAATCAATCTATAACATTTATTATAATCACTCTGCCAAGAAATCAAAGCATAAAAATAAGTCCACTTGCATCATTCAGAAACCTAACAGGAAAAGAAAATTCCAAAATAATAATAAAAATAATAACAACTTACAGGCGAAATAAATTTCGGATCTAAACCAACCAACCTTTCTAAAATCCTAAGAATTATATGGTCTTGAGCAACAGGGATCTAAACCAACCAGCCTTTCTATAATCCTAAGAATTTTATGGCATTGAAATCACAGATTCTATGTGATTAATTAAACTTTAGTTTATTCCCTAATTATTAAATCAGTTTTTTTAAAATTCTATGTAATTAATTAAACTTCAATTTTTCCCTAATTATTAAATCAGTTTTTTAAGATTCTTCGGTTTTTAAGAAAAATTAACTTTTTTGCTATTAAACTTCAATTTTTACCCTAATTACTAAATCAGTTTCTTATTTAGTTAATGTTATTAAACTTCAGTTTTTGCCCTAATTAGCATAAATGATTCTACAATCTCAAGTATTTTTTTTTGCAAAAATAAGAAACAATAACTTTTAAAAAAAATGAATCAGATTCAGAAGGAATAAGGATTACTTGCACACAACACACTTAAACCCGGTGCCACAACCCTGGTCTTTCTCATGTCCGTGCGTTGTCGAGTTCGCGCCCTCAAGGTCTTTCTCACCAAGGTATTTCGATTTTTGATGGATGGATTTCTATTAGAGTTTGATTTAGAAATTTTTTTCTCTTACCCTTCTTTAATCTCTCGTACTCTCGGTCTCTGTTCCAGAAAGAAAGGTAAATACATGTTTTTTTTTTCAAATTTTGGAGTAGGCTAAGTATTGAGGCTTTGAGTATTTTACCCCTAGCCCAAGTCTTTATTTCCCTAGCCCAAAGCCCCAAACATATAACAAAAATAATAATAATAATAACAATCTTCCTTAAAGCCCCAAGTTGGGGTGTGCTTGGGACCAGGGGAGCCCCCCCCATCTACACCCTTGGTTCTTTTAATTAAGTTATGTGCACAGCTTGTTAAAATATTTGTACCATTAGGAAATTTGGGTCGTTCCATGTGTGAATAATATGTTACCACTTAATCTCGGTGGGGTTAATTCATCTAAGAACATCTCCAACCCATTGCACCAAATTTGGTGTAATTTTTACACCAAATTTAGTGTTTTAGTGTTGTCAAAACCATCTCCAACCCATTACACCAAATCTTACCCCAAATGAATATTTTATTCTTTTTTTTTTTCATTTTATAGACAAATTTGTTTATTTATATAATTATTTTATTTACATATATTTTATTACAATTAATGTAATTAACTAAAAATTTACATTTAATAAATATTAGATTAATTAAATATTACAAAAATAAATATTAAATTTAATATTAGTATCTCTTTTGACTTAAATTATAATTATTTTTTTATTATTATTTAAAGAAAATTTTAATTAATTATTAAAACCATTTTATATAAATTAATTATATATAAAATGAGGATACAGTCGTAATTTAAATTTGAAGTAGAAGAGAATTTGAGGGCAAATAGAGGATATTGTATTACACCAAATTTGATGTAAATGAATAGTATTACACCAAATTCACTACACCAAATTTGGTGAAGGTTTAGAGTAAGGTTTGAGAGATTTTTTTGTATATTTGGTGTAAAAGTGTGGGTATTGGTTGGAAATGCCTTAATGAAAAAATCGCGGTTGGGTAAATATTTACCACTCAACCAACATTTGTGTTTAATATTTTAATGAAATAATTACCATTCAATCAATGTCCAATGGGCAAGTTGTATATTTTGTAAGTTGAATGAAATACTTTCGTTGCTGAAGTCTCCCAACGTGAGAGTGGCATAGTTTTGGGTGTGTAGGGTTTAGTTTGGGAAGTGGATCTAAATTGGTCTTGCCAATTTCCCGCTTGGCTTTTATTTAGTCAAATCGGCTCATAGCCAGTTGGCTACGTTTGTAGTTGTAATACCAATTTTTTGAGTTGTTCTAATAAAATACTATCGTTCGGGAAAAAAATGAAATATTTTCGTTTTTGGCAATATAAAAAAAATACGTTTGTGTTTGTCATGAATCACGATTACGGTTGAGTCGAATTGAGACGGTTGATTCTCATTCTTTGGTAAACGAGCGGGCAAATACTAAATAGGTCTGAGAAGTCAGAACGAATGGGGCACGAGTAGGGCTGCAAATGAACAAAGCCGCTCGTGAGCTATTCGGAGCTCGATTCGATAAAAGCTCGTTCGAGTTCGTTTAATGAGGCTCATTAAAATAAACGAACCAAACTCAAACTTAGAAATATTCGGTTCGTTAGCTCTTGAACAGGCTCGTTAGTAAGCTCGTGAAGACTCGATAGTAAGTTCGTATAAATTAAACTAATAATTTTATTTTAATTTTAATTTTTCATATTTTTACTTAAGATAATATAAAATTATTTCAATAAACTTATTTTTTTGAATTAAATTATAAGCTTTAATAAATATATTATGAATTCTAAATAAATAATTTTATTTTTTTGTAATAAATTGAGAATAATTTAATTTTTAATTAATATTTACTAAGCTTGTTTAGGCTCAATTAAGCTCAAAAAAGTTCGTGAGCCATCAATATGTTCGATATATTTAGGCTCGAGTTCGACTCGATAAAAACGAGCCAAACTCAAACACTCAAAAGCTCGGCTCGGTTCGGTTCGATTGCAGTCCTAGGCACGAGCGTCGGACCCGAATCAGACCCATGATATGATTTGATTTGATTTTCCAAACGGGTCTCACTCTGGTGCGGGTTCCATACCCATTTATATTTTACAGTCGTCATGGCAGCAGATAGAGCGAAACTGTCATCGGAAAATATGGAGAAGAGAGAAAGCGCCGCCACCGCCTTTGCAGTGGAAGATGCCAAGAGAAGGTGCGCTGCTCTTAGTGATCGACTTCAGCGCTTAACTAACACTAAGCTTCCTCCCTCCCCAAAGACCACCCTCTCGCGATTAATCCACTCCGAGCTCACTTTTCTTCACCGCCTCTCCGCCACCTCTCATTCCTCGCCTTCTCCTCTCAGGTTCTTTCTTATTATGGATTTCTGATTAATCAATTTTCTGTCTTTTTTCTTCTCTTCCAGTGTTACTACTAATTAGAGCAATCTTTTTTATGCGTATATGCTTAAATCCTCGCGATTTCACATGGCAGTTCCAATATCGGTCACCTGGAGGCTGTGGTGCACGTGCTTCAGCAGCCGTCTATAACTGGGGTATCGCGCGTTTGCAAGCCCATTAATAGCATTTACGTCGATATTGTTTGTTCTCTGAATGGGAATCCTGTTTGGTTTATTGTCTCTGATAGAAACCCCAGATACATTTCCTGGGACGGCGGTTCTTGTGATAAAGATAAGGGGTTAAAGCAAAAGGTTCAGCATGTTGTTGATGCCGCTCGTCAATCCCCTGTAACGCTCAGGCCATCATCCATTTTGCTTTTCTTTTCGAATGGTCTTAGTGGTAATGTTTATCAGAAGCTTAGAAGCGAGTTTGGAGCCGTCGACTTGGAAATGGAGCGGTTTTCGTATGAAGAGTTAGAATTGGAGGACAAATGGACAAATGTGGTGCTTGGTAGATTGTTTCCTGATGCTTGTGTTGTTGAAATAGAGGTTGGAAAAGATACTCATGGGATGGAGAAAAATATTCCCGAGTCCGCAAGGATAGGTGACCTTGTCTCCTGCAAGAAGCATGATGAGCACTCTGATTTGAATCTAGGTTCATCTTTATGTTCGTTTGTTTCTGGAATGAAGTGTTGGTGCTGCTCTTCGGATGATAATGTGGTGCTTGAAGTTGGATTACTTAAGCAGTCAAGGAGGGGTGCCGAATCCAAGTTGGTTAATTTTGATACAACAGCAATGGTTGCCATTGTGTCAGGAATTAGTAATGGCAGCACAGAAAAACTTTTGGCTAGACCAGAGAGTGAATTAAGAGGGAGGTTTAAGGGAAACTACGACTTTGTGATTGCCCAGGTAATTATCTTAGGCTAACTATATTTTCATGATTATTTTCTTATCTTTACTGAATCATTTATGCTATTACCTGAGGAAAGCAACTCACTGATGAGCTGATTTTTGAAAGTGCTTTCATAGAATCCGTTATATTCCTATCAACAAGGTCAATTTTCAGGATGTAGGACCATTTTGACTTCTTACTTCCACCATGTCAATTATCAAGGTTTAGCCTATCAATCATGATTTGTTCTTTATACTTAACTGTGTGTATAAGCATGAAGAGCTTTATGTTGGTCCAATGGCTCAAGGGTTGAACGGATCATAAGGGAGAGACCAATTGAATATGATCATATATTTTTGTTGCATCGCTTATGTTTGCTGAGTCTCTGATAGCATAAGTGCTAGTGATCTCGCCTTCATCTCTCTTCATTTTCAGGAAAAAAACATGTCGAAGAAGAAACTAAAATGAAGATGTCAAAGTACACGAATTTAGCTGGAGATTGGCTGGTGCTTTTCCGTAGAAGTCTTTTAAACCTGTCTCTTAAGATTCTTAGCTAACTGTTATTTCAAAACGTAATCTGCTTTTAAGCACATTAGGGTTTTATTGGACATCCAGTCATGTATTCTCTTCTAGTATTATGATTATTCTCTTCTGGTTGTTCAATATGGTCAAGTGGTTAACCATACTAGAATGTTTGCTCTGTTGAGAGAAGACAAAGTTGAGAGTATTGTGTTTGTTGTGCTTTTGACTGACCTATTTATTATTTTCTTTCAGTATCTTAATTAACTGCTTCCATTGTTTTGGCTAAACTTGTAGCATGGCATCTGCATTCTGCACTTGGTGTCCCTTATTTCTGTCTACACGTGACACATGATCTTTATCTCAGGTTGACTCTGAAAAGCAGAATCCAATCCACAGTGAACTGTTCAGTTTCATATCGGAAAACAAGGAATTATATGTGAAAGTGTTCGCTTGGAGTTTCAGGAGCTTATCTCAATGTGTGGTGGACCTAATGAGAAACTAAGAGCTGAATACTTTCTGAAGTTCCTCAAGTGAGTTCTCTGACACAGTTATTTTTTGATTTTGACTCTATTATAATTGTTATTATAATTTAGACCCATGATTCAGCCCATGAAGTGGACAAGATAATCTCCATCTTCTTCTGTAATGTAAATTGGGAGAAAGATTTTTCACATTCAGAAACGTCCGACTTTATAAAGAAAGGACTATTTCCTGTCTTGAAAAAGTACAATATGAAATCTAAAGCGCCGGATATATTATTTTCAAAACATATTATTTATTGTTGTACTGTTGCCTTGTTTTTGTTGATCTGTTTCTCTCTATTCATTGATAAATAATTAACGACCCCAGGGTAGTGCCTGATTGCCCATCAACTCGACTGATGAGCCTTCCAACAACCAGAAAGCTGGCTTTGAAAAACAAAGTGGTTTTTGGCACTGGTGATTATTGGTACGCTCCAACCGTAACTGCAAACATGGCTTTTGTCAGGGCTGTGTCACAGACAGGAATGTCTTTGTTTGTAATAGAGCACAGACCACGGGCACTAACTGGTGACTAACACATACTTAAGGATGGTTGTACTTGTTGGAAGAGAGTGTTTATAATCCCCATCAGTTGTTGAAATGTGTGTACAGTAAACATCCCAACCCTAAACATTTCTTTTGACATTCCATTGGTTTCTTATCTGAAATTAGCTGCCCGTTATATTGATTGTCATCTAACTCTAGAATATATGTGCTCTTCTAACACAAATAACCTAACGTGCATGTTTTTGTTAGTTGTCCTAGAAGCTCAATTAGTCAATTGTTAACTTTCTTTCCCAGGATGTGCCCTGTAAATTTGTCTACACAAAAACTCTATTAGTGTAATTGTTTAAAGGTTAATATTGCCTACTACTGATTGCAAATTGTCATAAAAGGAGGATTCCCCAAATTACTGCTCTCAGATGCGTAAACGAAGCAAAACTTGTGAACGCCACAGCTGAACATGGAAAAACTGCTGTTGTTCTCATAGTAAAGAATACGATGTCTTCCCCAAATATGGGAAAACGAAAAACGAAAAGGACTCAAACAGGAGTTACAAGGGAAAATATGTTACATCAGGATGAATAATATCCTATCCTTCAGATCTTCAGTCCAAAACTACAGGTACTGGCTTTAATGCTGATAAAACTATTAGTCGATAGGCTATCAACAATCAACTTGCAGGTACCCAATATCCGCACCTTCTTCAGCTTCAGTTTCCCAAGTTTAATGCTCACAGGCACATCTATCTTGAGATCCAGTGGAATCCTTCCAGTCTGTTGCTCCTCCTGCATTGCGTCCAGCAGAGTCCTCCCATATTGATTTTGGCCCGTTAAGCCCACATTCAACACTGTCCTGTTCTGGTGCCCCTGGTAGAATCTGGGCAGTGATCCTTGACAAAGTTTCGTGTTTTTGTACCATACACTCAAATGGCTCCCTTTCTCATAGTATATTCCAATCTTTTTATTCGGGTTGTCAGCCGTGATCCTAACATTGAATCTCGCGTAAAGGCTCAAATCGAAGTTTAGCGTCAAATCTGATATCCTGAGATTGTCAACTGAGTATTTGGGAAGCTTGGGTTGAAATACTAGGTAAATAATGCCTGCAATGGCTCCGACGATGATGAGCAGTAGGATGAGGAGGCCAATTGTCCAACAGAGGCATTTGCACAAACAGTTTGACCTCTTTGGTGGTTTTAAAGCAGGCGGCATTGCTGCAGTTGTGTCCCCTAATGGAAGTTGACGCTGCCTTGGATCACCTTTTTCTGATGTGAAAAGGCCTTGAGGCACTAGAGGTCGTGTAGGCGGTGGTGCTTCCACATCAACCGCCACCGGATGTATCCTCTGGTGGTCTGTCATTAATGTTATGACTCTTTATTTCTGTATCTCGCTTACTTGTTATGTATATGGTCAAGCATCAAAGCTTGTACAAGAATTTTTCTACCTCACTGCTATTAGGTTGGATGAGATGATATTATTATCTTGTCAACTTATGTGATTTATATATATCTAAAGTACTATGAAGAGACAGAGGAGGTAGAATGTTGTTCTTGGGTAGGAAAAGTTGTCAGCTTTTCTTACCTAACAGTAATGACAATATATTAGTCATCAGCGCATGCGAATACGAGAGAGAGTTAGGTCAGCTAAGCACCAGTGACTCATATATCCCAGCCAACCTTTTGAAAATGTGTAGTCTTCATCAACATGAACAAACATATATATATATAAAAAAAAAAAAAGGAAGATACAGGTCAACAAAATTCTGTTTCCTTTTAATCAGGCTACCCTATCTTTTATCAATTTATGTGGTCTATAAGTAAGAGTAAGAGCTCCGACAAGTTCCACGTCCATATAAACGGTATGGTAAGGGCACATTACTGTTGAACTAATCTTTGTTTGAATGCAAAATGGACACATGGTGAGGTTTACAAATTCAGCATACATTTGTAAAAGCAGAGTAATATATTTGCTCTTGTTGCAAGCATGCTGAAATCTCATATAGTATTTCGATATCAGAGTGGTTAAATAACGTCATCAATACACATGTATGTACCGTTTATTGATGTTATTGATAATGAGATATAACACTGTACGAATACAAGATATGAATTGGATGCCAAGTTCTTTACTAATAATTATAAAGGTAAATTACATCCACTACTCTTGACATTAAGTTTAATTACTGTAATGCGATCTACTGTTTGTAAAAAAATTACTTAGACTCCTGACAGTAGTGCAGTTAATGAAAATTATTGAACTGATACTTTGTCCCTGCTTTTATTTTGTAATGCGTATAATTGTGATCTTCAATAGTAATGTGTACATGTATAATATTCTCAGTTGGAGTACTTAACGTATCTTCTCCTGTAAAACAAGGACAGTCCGCAGTCGTAGTAATCAAGTGATTTGTCCGCAATACTTTATCTGGGAAACTTATGTAGATTGATTAAATAGTCCTTTTCCATGTAGCAAGGAATTCATCAAAACCGAGAGATAACTTTGACGACCACGAACGAAACAATGGAAACTTCAAAAAATTATTTGTTGGTCCCATGATTCGGATGATTAAAACATTAATGAGTAAAAGCATTAAGTATGTATTGTTGTACCCTACAACATCTGTTTCTTGATCAAGCAAGCACAAGAAGTAAGAATCAAATACTTTGGGTTAAAAATTGCATATAAATTATGGGATAATAATCACTTCATCCTGTCCATTTTGATTGCATCAGAAATTACTACTTTGGCATGTGGATGACACAGCGCAAGCATTTCCCTTGTCTCATCAGTTCAAATGCATTGTTAATATCTTCAAACTTCAGATTGTGTGTAATGTAGTCGTCAATCTCAATTTCCTGCGTATAGAAAAATTATAACGAGTCAACCACAGCAGTCCTGATCAGAAACCTAAAGCAGTACCAGTCTCAATTTCTGCAATTGCAAATTTAGGGAAAAAGATTGGAAATTCAAAATCACGCTTTATGATCCATTGCGCAGACAACAAATGTTCCGTTTAACATATCAGATGCAAATGGTAAAAATTATTATGTGGTCAATATTAAGTTGTTACCTTCTTTAGGTACATATCAACAAGAGAAGGAAGATCAGATTTTGGTTTCCAACCACCAAAGAGAGATCCTGTTAGTGTTCGTCCACTGAGAAAGAGTCCATAGTGAGCTGTTATCTCTGGTTTCTCTTTGGGCACACCAAGGGTCACTGTCAAACCCCATCCCTAATACCCATAACACATATTAGTAAATTGATGCTCAAATTCAAAAAAAAAAAAATTAAGTGAACTAAAATTGAATAACTGATGTCTAGAAATTTACAGCGCAACAAGACTGTAAGGCAGTGGTAATCGTTCCAGTATCTCCTACACACTCAAATGCATAGTCCGCCCCACCATCAGTAATACGGTTAATAACCTGGAAAAGGATTCATCATCCACAATTCAGATTTACAGTTTGAAAGCATAATAAGATCAACAATTCTTGTGCAAGCCTATTTATTTGCTGTCAGTTTATATTCATGGAATTTTATATAGGTGCTAAGTATTTCAAGAGCATAAAATATTGTTTATACTAGTTTCTGCTTAATCAAAAGAGAAGAACGAACCTGTTGGATTGGTTGATCATGGTCATTTGGGTTCAGAAAGTCTGTTACTCCAAAAGCCTTTGCTGTATCATCAATAGAACAAAATGACCATCATAGAAGATCTTCTCTAGTTCTATAGCATTACATGTCATTAATTTTGTGAATATCAGAAGTATAAATATTCAGTACCCCTTTCACTCTTCTCGGGGTTTGTGTCAACACCAATTATTCGAGATGCTCCTCTAAGTCTAGCACCTTGTGCAACCTATTCAAACAAGAAGTGTAAAACAGGCAGTCTTGATTTAAAGAACTGGGATTTTGAGTCTTGATAAAAGTGATTTAACTTATACAACATCACTGAGTAATACTAAGTCCAAAACTTACGGAAAGGCCTACAGTTCCAAGACCAAAAACGACAACAGTCGATCCTTCTGAGATATTTGCAACCCTCCAAGCTGCACCTAAACCTAGTTGTGAAGCACGTTCAAGTAGCTTTACAATCATTTCAAATATCAACATTTGTACGGACTTAACAATTTGAATATAGAATAAAGGGATAATTACAAAAACTACCCCTGAGATTTGGGTTAATTACAAAAAAAAAAAAAACAGAGATGATTGAAAAATACAAAATACCCCTTGCGGTTTAATTCTGTGTTAAATGTAAGGGGGTAATTGCAATATTTTTACAAATGCAAGGGGGTGTTTGAAATGAAGGGGGTAAAGTGTAATACCGAATCAAACCTCACGGGTTTTTTTGTAATTTAAAAACCTGTGATTTTTGTAATTAATCCAAACCTCAGGGTAATATCCCTAGAATAAATGCATCTGATGCTCTACAATCTGAAAAAGTGAATAAGCAACAATTTTGTTTCCAGCATGGGAATGGAGCCCCCACACCCTAGTCAAGAATAACAAAAACCCAAAATAATGGAAAATAATAATTATGAGGCTGAGATAATATTTGAACCTTAATTTAAATGATAATCATTGGAAAAGTACCTGCTGCAACTCCACAACTGAGAAGGCATATTTTCTCCAAAGGCGCACTTGAGGTAATCTTTACAGCACATCCAGAGTGCACAACTGTGTACTCACTGAAACTTGAAACAGCGCAATAATGATAGACGGGCTTTCCCTTTATTGAGAAACGTGTTTGCTTGTCACTGTGCATTACGCCTTGGCGTTCCAACCCCAACACTAGGCAAATATTGCTTTTACCTGAGGCACATTGCCTGCATTTCATACATTCTCCAGTAAATAGAGTTAACACATGGTCTCCCTCTTCAAATTCAGTCACTCCTTGACCCACACTCTCAACAATCCTGCAGATTTGCATGTACAAGTTTAGCTTATCTTCCATTGTGGAAAGGAGCAGAGCATTTAGTAACGGGTTTTGCATGTTAAAATTTATCCATGTTATTTAATAATTATAATACTCTTTAATATTCTCATTTCACATGTAGATAATATCCAACTTGAAGTTACTAAATAATTATTACACTCTTGAATTCTTGTACCACATGAAGGAAAGACAACTCCTGAGTTAATCTCAAATGATACAGTCCCAAATAGCACAGAATCAGAACACCAACCTTTTCATTTATTTCGCATTAAGGATGACACCACATGTAAAACATACTGGCACAGAAGAAATTGTTAAGTAATTTACTAACAACTGGAAAAACGGCAAGTTTTAATGCCACAGTTAACTCACAAAATCCACCAAGCTTCTTTGCAGTCACAATAAAATGTAAGATGTAGTTATGTGATAAAGACCCTAGATAGTTAATCATTTGGGCAGGGAAAGCTATAATGGCAAGCTGGAAGGACATATGGAAGTCACCCTGATGCTTCATGGCCAAATATTCGAGGATATATTTGAGGCTGTGCCTGCAAAAATAATATGATGTCAAAGTGTCAGAAATTGTCCTTTGTATTTTTTTTTTTTTGGTGCACAGAAGTGATTATACTTGGGTTTAACAAAGAGGAAAACTCCAAATATGCATATGAAAGGTAACAAACATCCAAAATAGAGGATGGTTAGCGTGGGGCAAGGAGAGAAAATAAAGCAAAAAAAGAAAAGATTATAAACATAGCTCGTCCGCTCTCCCCTTACACATGTAAGAAACAGGAGATATCCTTTGACTCCAGTTAAACTCCTTAATTTTATATAGCACGGTAAACATAGAATAATGTAATTTGAGTAGTAAGCAATCAGATAAATCGGAGCAATGAAATAAAAGCAGTCATCATTGTTTTAGTCCAAATCCAATAATACATAGTCGAAACCACATATCACAGTCCAAAGAAGCAACGGAATGGAAAAAAATGAAGGCTGAGCAGAATAAAACAAGTGTGTGAAACTAAGAAAGGAATATTTGAAAGAGACCTGAGAGAGCCAAGCGGTGAGGTCACTGCGGCAAAGCGAAGTGCAGACGACTTTAATGCGGATCTCCATGGGCTGAGGAGGGCTGAGCTCCACCTCCTCTATCATCATTGGCTCTCCGGCGGCCCTCGCCACAGCCGCTTTGCATCTGATCACACCGTTTGACGACATTGATTTGTCCGGCGACCTCTGGAAATCTTGGTGTTGGTGGTGGCAGATGGGTGTGCTCAACTCAACCACTCAGGTACTCAACCACCCCACCCCACCCCATTTTGAGTTGGGACTTTCTGTATTCTTGAGGACTTTTGGTGGTAGGTACTAGGTAGTAGGTGAGTACAAATTTATCAAAATTATATATATGCACACGAGTAGCTATAAATATGTCCCATATATCAAATATAGTCTTTTTACCCAACAACTTATCAAGAAATATTGGTATGCAATTGTTTGAATAACTTGAGGTACTTGCCGAATTTGTCGTCCTTTCTATCTTCTTCAGTTAAATTTGGGTAAAAGATCTTGGTCTTGTATTCTTCAACCACCTTTTTCCTGGGTTTTTCTTTGGGTTTGTCATTCTCCACGCATTTTTGCATGAGAGTGATGGTGTTATCATGCTCATGTGGAAAACTGATGGTAATCGCCCTCATGTATTCTCGCGGATTTGGTTATGTGTTACTCAACAAACTTCCTTGTGGTCTTTCTGCGATGATCTTCGCAATTTGTCCTATCTGTTTCTCCAAGTTATGGATAGATACCTCTTGGTTTCTCAATGATGTTTCCACTGCTTGTAATCGAGTGTCTGTTAATTGCACGAACTTTGCCATGAGTTCTTCCAAGTTAGGCTTCTCCTGGGGTGGTTGGAATCCGAGAGACATGTTAGGATTAAGATTGGGATTAGGTTGTGGCTGACCTTGATTACCCAACTGAAATTAGGATGTTGTCGCCACCAAGGATTGTATGTGTTCCTAAAAGGATTATTTGGAGGATTTTTGACTTGGTTCCCAACATATTCGACATATTCAACTTGTGATTTTGGAGCTGCCAAATCATCAATCTTCCACTCGAGGCACCGACTTACTTTGCTAAGCGTGACCACGACATCCATATTATAGAGTCCAACCGATTTATTTGATTTACCCCATATGGATTGCCATTGGTATCCGCTCATACCGCACCCTCAATCACATCTTGAGATGCTTCCTGGTGTTTTATTGTTGCCACACACCGGCCGTGTTGGGCCTAAAAGGCTCGAAATGACGCGTTCGACTTGGGATTTCGAGCGTATTTGCATCCTTAAACCTTGGGGTATGTTTTGACATGAATCCATGGTCCTGAATTCACCAAATATAGCTCTGAATGATCAATCTACACCAATAAAATCACCTCACAATACTATGAACCATGTGCAATCAAAACAAACTAACGACAAAATAACCTAAATCATACTCAAATAAACAAGTAAAACATGCATAAAAAGACATTTATCAATGTCCATAAAACTAATCATGTCACAAAGATAATTTAGTCGAATAAAAAATTTCAAGAATATTTACACTTTTAAGATATGTATAGATTAAAAGTACTTTTGAAGGGGAAAACTAATACATTCGAGGTATACTACTAATACTCTTCAGGAAAACTTATAATACTTTTCATGGAGATTACCAATACGTTTTAGAGAAAAAATTAAATACTTTTTAGGGGAATTATTACATTTCATGGGAAAAATTAATACTTTTTAGATTAATACTTATTAGGAGAATTACTAATACATTTCAGGGGAACTATTAATGATTTTTTGTGAGAAAAAAACTAATACTTTTCATGGGATCGTAACACTAAATACTTTCCACGGAAACTACTAATAATTTTAAGGGGAATAAGTAATACTTTTTAAGGAAAAACATAATACTTTTAACGACCCTAGTGATACTGCGAAATTGCCTAATATTACAAAAATGCCACCGGCCCCAGAATATATTACAAATATGCCACCGCCCATATCATTGAGTATGGGTTTATGATCCCTCTAACGGATTTGATCCGTTAGACCGTCTGACAAGAGTGTTTGTCATCACATAATTGGTGAAACAAAGGGAAGTTTTATACAAACCTAACACATTTGCTTCTGCATATTACTAGCGTTACTAGATACTAGTTATTTATTGTTCAGAAAAGAGTGACAAAGTAAACTTGTATGGATATTGTTATTCACAACTACTTTTTCTTCTAAATACACTCATTTCCTAAATAGAAATTCACTATCTTTTTTAAATCAACCTATTTACTTAATACACCTCTAACATTTGTCAATTTACCATTCTCAACTCTGTGGCTTATGGCATGATCATGTGACACATAAATTTGTGGCACGATTGTGTGATACAACTTTAGATAGTAGGAGCATTGCAGTCTTATAAATTAATGACATTTATGTAATTAGAAATATGGTGTATTGGGAGGAAAATGTGTTTTGAATAGCGCAACGCTTCTCTTTCTTCTTCTATATTTATAGGGGTTTGTACAAGTTTGGCCTAGTCAAATAGAAGATGTTCAAAAATGGTCTTACTTATTCCAAAAGTTCATTAATGGCCTTCTTCTATGTTAAAAGTCCAAATTACCCTTTCAGCACTTTAATATGCCAACAACCCTCCAATTGCAAAGGTCTAAAATACCCCTTTTTATTTCTTCCACAAATTTGTGTATATCAACCGAATTTTTGGGGGTTTGTAGTTCAACGAACGGAAAATCCGTACATCTCCTCCTTCCCAATCTTCGACATTGCAAGCGAAATCAACATTCAGGTTTGAATTTAGTTCCTCTGACCTTATGGCATTGTTTTATTCAATTTATCTGTCATTTCGTTCATTTTCTCGAGTAGATGAAGTCGATTAATCGAATGCTGCGTATTTGTAGAATCGAGTCGTTTAATCGACCCCAGTGAATCGGTCAATCTTTTCTTTTTTCGCTTTATTTTCACTCCTTGCCCCACGCTAACCATCCTTTATTTTGGATGTTTGCTACCTTTCATATGCAAATGTCAGATTCGGGTTCTCGGACTTCACTCTCATCACTGGATTGAATCCCGGAATTGAGAATGATTTTGTAAAGGACATCCCATCGGATAGACGGTTAGCGGCAGAGTATTTTGCGGGAGGGAAAAAGGTTGTGAAGCCAAGTCAATTGAAGGCGGCTTTTGAGCACCATGCAAAGAATGAGGAGGACCGATACAAATTGGGATTAACCCTCATATATGAGTGTGTTTTGCGGTGTAAGGAGCCTACCACTTCAATTGATATGAAGATTTTGCAAGTTGTTGACAATTTGGATCTTGTCAATAAATACCCGTGGGGAATATCATCCTATGACTATCTTCTACACAGTTTGACGAAAACTATTACTAAAGTTGACCATCACAGCTTCTGGGGCTTTACACACGCGGTACAGGTATTTATCAAAGTCATTTTCGTTAGATTACAATGTATATTTTCAATTTCGAGAAATATTTATAACATTGGATTGTTTGTTAGGTATGGGCATTTGAGACCTTTCCTGCCGTATGTCGAATGTTTAGAACTGAAAAAACCGAACAAAGACTTCCTAGGATGTGTGGGTGGAGGTCCACAACCACTTTTGGCTATTTTGAGATTATTGTCGTCTTGGACGAGCCTATGGTAATTTTGAGATTATTTTTAATTGCGTATAATTTTTAATCGATATTTTGAGATTATTTGTAATAGATATTGTTTGTGAATTGACAGGATGAAGTTTTGTTTCCATTGTCTCCGACACAAGAAGAAATGGAAAAGGAATATGTTGTGATGTTTCCGTGTTCCCCCGGATCTCGATTATCCTTTGGATGAGCAGACGGTGCCCACGGATGATCGGAGATGGTGGAAGAGACAGACAGAGAGAGAGAGAGAGACAGCACGAGAGAGAGAGACAGTACAAAGAGAGAGTCGGGGCCTACAAGTGTGCCACAGGGGATGTCCATGAGACGGAGCATGGAGGCAGTTCTCGAGTACCCCCACCTTCCACCTACTCCCTTCCATCGGTATGAGGCAGGTTTTGGATGCCGTGGCCACGCTGACAATAAAGCAAGATGATGCTTTTTCTTTTCTAAACAAAAAGGTCGAAGATGCTTTTTCTCTTATGAGCAGAAAGATCGAAGAATTGGACCGCAAGATTTATTCATTAGACCAAAAACTTGAAGCAAGAAGTCAACCTTATACATGGATCACTCCTGAGAGGCAGCGTATGGAGATGGGGCTGTCTCCTGATTATGGGACGGTGGTGGAGACAGAGAAGAATAAGAGTCAGGCTATTGAGGAGGAGGAGGAGCAGGTTGTTGAGGATCATGCTGAGGATCAGTGTGTTGAGGTGGAGGAGGAGCATGACCAGGTTGTTGAGGATCAGTTTGTTGAGGTGGAGGAGGAGGAGCATCAGACAGAGAAGACTAAGTCTGTTGAGGTGGAGAAGAATAAAGGGCGAGGTGGTGGTGGATACGGAGATGCAACAAAGATTCCGATGTTGAGGTGGTGGAGCAGCGGATTACGAGGGATGATCGGGGAACGGTGAAATATACAAGGAAGAAGAGATCATCAAAACATGTAGAAAAAGAAAATGTTCTACAAACGGGAGTGAAGCGAGCGAGAGTGCCTTCAATTCATACAAGAACTCCCTTCACAACTGAATCGAGGCCACAAACAACCACCTCCAGAACCTTTTTGGACAAGATGCAGATTGATTTCTTCCTCCCGGTAGATCCATTGAATGCTAAAAAATTTAAAGAATGGTACACAAAGGCAGCTGATAGGTAATATTAACTGCAAACACTGTCAACTGATAGGTCGATTGATGGTCGATCAATCGACCATTAATCGACTGATTAGTCGATCAATGGTCGATCGATCGACCTCTAATCAATTAATCAGTCGATTAATGGTCGATCAATCGACCTTTAATCGACTACATGGTCGGCCTGTGGTCGATCAGTGGTCGATCAATCGACCTTTAATCGACCATATGGCCGATTAGTTGTCATTGCAACGACCGTTGGCCGACTAATCGGTCGATTAATGGTAGATTTACCGACCACTGACCGACCCCAGGTTTATTTTATGTTTTTGCTTCATTTCATTAATTAATATGTACATATTGCTTCCAACAGTGAAGAATTGATCATAAATGGGGCCATAATCAAAAATGTTAAAAGTTGGTTTACGTTGATTACTGCATCTGGGGCTTGACTTGAAGATGATGTAAGTCCAGTTTAATATGTACATATTGCTTTAGTATTATGTGAATCTTATAACAACTTTTCACTTTCCAGCACGTGGATTTGGCGATGACCTTGTTACGGGAGAGACAGACAAGATATCCGGTGTCCTTCAGCAAGTACGCCCGAGCCATCCTAGACAATATGTGTTAGTCCAAGTGGCTACTATAATCTAGAGGGGGGGGTGAATAGATTATGCCGATTTTTCGCAAATCACCCTCTTTTTCGAATCAACAAGTAAATGAGAAGAATGTAAATGCGGAAATTAAACAACACTCGTTGATTTAAAGAGGTTCAACCCACCTAGGGCCTAATCCTCTACCACCCCAAGATATCTCCTGGGATGGATTTCAAAAAGAAAAAGATTTTATTAATTACCACAATTAATACAACACCTTGAGGATCACCACAATCCTCTTACAACACCTTCAAGGAGATTACCACAATCTTCCTTCACCACCTTTGAAGAGTACCACACTCTTCAAACACCTATCACCTAAATCACCCAAGTGTATTCTTACCACAAGAATACTCACAAGGATGTCTTGTGTTGAATGATGGACAAAATTCAAGATTACAACTCTATGGAACCAATACAAAGATTGAGTGCAAGTGTAATCAAGAATCAAAAAGCCTAGACCTCAAAGATGTGCAAGTGAAAGTACTTAGGCTATTACAACAAGAATGTAAAAATGAAAGCTTGAACAATTTGCGATTTCTTATTGTGTATTTTGCTTGTATGTGTTTTTTTCTTGTGTCTTCAATTCATCCTCTATTTATAGGGAAGTCTTCACCAACATAGGCTCCCAACATAGGCTCCTTCTTCTTCACTTTTGTCTACAAAAAGAGGATCACAAGATGTAGAAATATTGTACAAAATAGAAAAGCAAATCTTCTTTGTCAATATGTTCAACGGTACAAATTTTGTCACAAAAAATAGCATAGGGCGACCGGTTGCCCTGTTGAAGATTTCGACCGTTTGAAAAAAATGCGATCCGTAGGGGTTGCAGGGGGGTGCGACCGGTCGAGGTGGGGTGCGACCGGTCGCCCTAGGGTGCGACCGGTCGACCTCACCCTTGACCGGTCCCCTCCCTCTTTTTTCAAGACCTGTAAGTTCTTTTGAGTTTCTATTCTTGGTGCAGGTCGACCACTTTGGGCGACCGGCGACCTCCCTTGAAATGTTGTCCGATTTTTTTCAAAAATAAACTTCAAGAAATACTCCAAAAAATTAGTAAAAACATTTTAAATCATTTGGGAGTATTTAGACAACATTTATAAACATAGTTTTGGTGTAAAAACCAATTTAAACAAAACCATCAAAAGTGTTGTCCAATTTTTATCAAATTAAAAACTCTAAGAAATACTCCAAAAATTAGTAAAAACATTTTAAATCATTTAGGAGTATTTGGACAACATATAAAAACATTGTTTTGGTATAAAAACTTATTAAAACAAAATCATCAAAATCTTGATAAAAATATTTATCTAACAAACTCCCCCTTTTTGATGATTACAAACCAAAACAATTTTAGAAGGTCGATTTTATAACAAAACAAAATATCCGGTCTTAAAACAACAATCAATTACAAACAAGATACATCATAAGTACAAGCACACAAGGATAGGAGCAAAGATTTTTCAAAATCATTTTTGCACAAGCTCCCCCTATCAACATGCATATAAAGAACAAGTATACAAGCAATAACTAAAAGCTAAAAGCTTAGCTTTCACAACTTAAGCTTGAATTCCATGTGCTTATAAGCTCCCCCTGTCACAAAACATCATTAGTCAAGCATAAAAGTCCACAATACATCAAATGGACTAAGCATTGTTCACAACGTATGGCTTTCAAGAGCCCTAGCTTATAGCTTTTCTTGCAAGCTTATTTTCGCTTCTTTGAGTGTATGAGCATTTTTCTTGTTTCTCCCCCTTTGGAATCATCAAAAAGAATGTTAGCACGATAAAACATCATATATTCATATCAAAGTGCGCAAATTTATCGATTTATCGAGCTTATTGAAAATTGAAGCTTAAATTTCAAATAAAAGGGAAAAGTTGATCAATTGACTTGCAAAAGCTCATTTGATTGATAAAACATGATCTCTATAAACTTATATGACTTTTCAAATCGAGAGAATCACGTAGGTGATGAATTTTTCATTAAAACATTTTGTCGAACACTCGGCGTGCGTCGAATAAAACTAGAAGTATATAACGCCTTTGAAATTCATTTAAGCCAAAAATTTCCATCACCAATTCAGTGCAAACAACATTCAATACATCATAAATATTAAGCTCATCACATTCATATGAAACTAGAATCAAGAATTTGCAAACAAGTCAAAAAATCAAGGGTTCAACCCAATTGAGCAAATGGGGTAGAATTCTTACCATTTGATCGGAAAAGATGAGTCATAATGATGATAATCATGATATATAATATCCATGTTGTGAAAAAGATGCATGAAAACCATTTTTGAATGAAATATATGAAAATTTGGCAAAGGGGACGAAAAATGGCCAAAATATGTTAAAGTTGCGAATGCTGAAGACAGAACAATTTTAATCCAATTTTATGCTTAGGGCGACCGGTCGAGGTTGAGGGCGACCGGTCGACGTTGAGGGCGACCGGTTGCCCTCAACACTTTCAGCCCACTGTCTGTCAGTTTTTCCAAAATCCGAATTTTCAACCAAAATTCGATTTTTCGCCCCTAAGTTTTAAAAATGTGCAAAATGCAAACGTAAGCCTCATTCAATATGCATTATGCCTAACCGTGCTCATATCGATGCAAAAGTCTCGGAAGATAGCGGTTTTGTAAAAATGTCTGCTAATTGATCTTGAGATGGTACAAAAGATATCTCAATTTTTCGTTTTGAGACACAATCCCTTAGAAAATGATGTCGAATCTCAATATGTTTAGTACGGTTATGATGAACCGGATTTTGCGCAATATTTATAGCGGATATGTTATCACAAAAGATAGGAACATTTTCAAAAGAACATTTATAATCCGCTAAAGTTTGTTTCATCCAAAGAAGTTGTGTACAACAAAATGCCGCGGAAATATATTCGGCTTCGGCCGTTGAAAGTGAAACACAATTTTGTTTCTTTGAAAACCAAGAAACTAGGCAATCACCTAGAAATTGACATGATCCTAAGTACTTTTCCGATCATCAATATTTCCCGCATAATCAATCACTATATCCTTTAAGAGAAAACTTTTCATTCTTTGGATAGAATAAACCATATTGAATAGTGCCTTTCAAATATCGAAAAATCCTTTTAACGGCACTCATATGAGATTCTTTGGGATTGCTTTGAAAACGAGCACATAGGCATACGACATGAAGAATGTCCGGTCTACTTGCGGTTAAATAAAGTAAACTACCAATCATACCTCTATATTTGGATTCATCAACCGACTTGCCTTTTTCATCTTTGTCAATCTTGACATTTGTTGCCATTAGGGTAGAGACGGTTCTTCCTTCTTCAATGCCAAATTTCTTCAAAAGCTCCTTTGTATATTTTGATTGAGAAATATAAATTCCTTCTTGGCATTGCTTAATTTGAAGTCCAAGGAAGAAGTTGAGCTCCCCATCATGCTCATTTCAAATTCACCTTGCATTAACTTAGAAAATTTCTTGCACAAGGATTCATTAGTAGCACCAAAAAATAATATCATCAACATAAATTTGCACTAATAAGCAATCTTGCCCTTTTTCAAAAACAAAGAGAGTAGTGTCAACTTTACCTCTTGTAAAACCATTTTGCAAAAGAAAAGAGCTAAGTCTATCATACCCAAGCACGGGGTGCTTGTTTCAAACCATACAAAGCCTTTTAAGTCTATAAACATTATTAGGCCTAGAAAAATTTTCAAACCCCGGAGGTTGTTTTACATAGACTTCTTCTTGAATAATACCATTTAAAAATGCGGATTTTACATCCATTTGGTAAAGCTTGAAATTTTTAAAACAAGAATAGGCAAGTAAAAAATCGAATAGCTTCTAAACGTGCTACGGTGCAAATGTTTCATCATAATCAATACCTTCTTCTTGACAATAACCTTGAGCTACTAACCTTGCTTTGTTTGAACAATATTGCCTTGGTCATCGAGCTTGTTCAAAATACCCATTTTGTACCAATAATGGTTTGAGATGGAGGACAAGGTACTAATTCCCATACATCATTCCTTTCAAATTGATTCAACTCCTCTTGCATTTCTAAAAACCAATCCTCATCTTCAATGGCTTCCTTAGCATTTTTAGACTCTTTTTGAGATATAAGAGCTTTCTCGGCAAATTTTCCTCGAGTCATTACTTTATCAAGGGGATCACCAATAATAAGATCTTTTGGGTGATCTCCCTTAAATTTCAATGCTACGGGAAAATTCGAAGTATCACCTTTATCTTCTTGAGGAACACTTGAGCTTGAAGGTTGATCATTTTGAGTTTCATTTTGAACAATGGTTTCAACGATATCCTCTTCATCACTTTCATCATTGGGTATCCTTTCAACACCCGAAGCTTCATTGAATTTGACATGGATAGATTCTTCAACAACTCCACTAGTCTTATTATAAACCCGATATGCTTTGCTCTTGATTGAATACCCCATAAATATTCCTTCATCGGCCTTAGGATCAAGTTTGTCTAATTGATCCTTAGTATTCAAAATAAAACATTTACATCCAAATATTTTGAAATAACTAATATTTGGAGTTCTTCCTTTCCAAAGCTCATATGGAGTTTTATTCATTTTAGAACGAATATAAACTCGATTAATGACATACCAAGCGGTACTTACGGCTTCGCCCAAAAATATTTTGGAAGTGAAAATTCATTGAGCATGGACCGACTCATTTCTTGAAGTGTCCGATTCTTCCTTTCGGCCATCGCATTTTGTTGAGGTGTCCTTGGAGCCGAAAAATTATGACTATATCCCTTGGTTTCACAAAAGACTCTAAATTTGCCGTCAAATTCTCCACCTCGATCACTTGAATGGACTTAATAGTATCTTCCTTTTCATTTTCAATGAGTCTACACAACTTAACAAACTCATTAACGACATCGCTTTTATTTGTAAGAAATAAAGCCCAAGTATATCTAGAAAAATCATCAACTATAACAAAAGTGTAATGTTTTCCACTTAGACTTGCCGTACCAATATCCCCATACAAATCAAGATGAAGCATTTGTAGGGGTTTGGTAGTGGAAATTTCATTTTTGGGCTTAAAACTACTCTTAACTAATTTGTTCTTTTGACAAGTGTCACATAAGCCAAGATTTTCAAAATTCAATTTGGGTAGTCCTTTTACATGTTGGTTTTTGTAAATAGTTTGCAAATTTTTGTATCCAACATGTCCAAGTCGTCTATGCCATAAGCTAGTTAAATCATTATTGGCGACAAGACAAGAAACATTTTGACTAACCAAATCACTTGTACAAATTTTGTAAAGATTGCCTTTTCTAATTGCTTCACAAATAATTTTATCATTTTTGGAAATAAGGCATTTTTCTTTATTAAAAACAACATTATAATTTGAGTCACAAAGTTGGCTAACACTTATCAAATTGAACTTAAGCCCTTCTACTAAAAGAACATTACTAAGAGAGAAAGAAGAGTTACCAATTTCTCCATTTCTAAGAATTCTTCCTTTGCCATTGCCGAACATGACCATACCCTCTTCTTCTTGGAGCTTGATGTTGGTAAAAAGTTCTCTCTTTCCAGTCATATGGCGTGAACATCCGCTGTCCACGAGCCATTTTGAATCTTCCATTGTTGTTATAGCCCCTATAACCTACAAAGGAATTATTTTTAGGTACCCTATAATTTTGGGGTCCATGGGGGTTAGCTTTGAGACCTTTAGGTCTCCAATAATAGCTAAAATTATTCTTCAATTTACAATTGCTAGCATAGTGCCCATTCTTACCACAATAAAAACAAGTAATAATACGAGGACTACTAGCACGTACAAAGGTTGGACCTTGGTCTTTTTTCTTAAAAGCATTTTGAAAAGGTTTATAACCAAGTCCTAATTTAGAATGCTCACCTCTTTGTGCATCTAAAATTTTTGTGACTTTATCCATACTTAAATTGAATCGATTCACATCCTTTTTCAAATTTTCAATATCATTTGTGAGCGTTTGTTTTTCGGTTTCAAGAGTACGGACCATAGTAAGAGTAATAGCATGAGCTTTATCAAGAGAGTCATAAGAAGTAAATAATTTATCCTTTTCTAGTTTAAGCTCTTTATGCTCCTTTTTCAAATTTTTGTATTTAACAATCAAATTTTGAAACTCATTTTGCAATTCATCAAAATCATATTGTAATTCATCAACTAGGGAAGAAGATGAAGCATTAGAGCGTACCTCGGTATTTTCATCGTCTATGGCCATAAGACCATGTTCGGATTCTCCTTCCTCGTCGGTTGTTTCAAGTAATTCATCCCAAGTTTTGACGTCCGCATTTAACGCCTTCTTTTTCGGAAAAGGCTTTTTCTTCTTTTGTTCCTCTTCCGCTAATTTTGGGCAATCGGCTATGTAGTGCCCGGATTTTCTGCATTTGAAGCAAGAATTGTCTCTTGGCTTTCTTGCTTTATTTTTGTTTACAAATTTTGCAAATTTTCTAACAAGTGCCGCCGTTTCTTCATCATCCTCATCACTAGCATAATAAACATTATTAGAAGAAGATGCTAAGCCTTTAATAATATTTTGCGTACCCGATTTAGAGGTGGATGGTTGAGAATTTTTCCTCTCCTTGAGATATACTTCATAAATGAGGAGATTCCCAATGAGCTCATCAAACTTGAGTGTCTCAAGATTTTGAGCTTCCGTGATTGCCGTCACCTTTTCGGACCATGAGCCGGGAAGGGCGTTTAATACCTTGGTCACCTTGTCTTCTTCGGAGATGACCTTTCCAAGAGCCACAAGAGGATTGACAATGTTGTCAAGCCTTTCCACCATTTTTGATATGCTTTCACCATCATGCATATTGAAATTTTCAAAGTCTTTCACAAGCATTGTTTTTCTTGCTTGCTTTACTTTCTTTGTGCCCTCATAAATGGTTTCTAATTTTTCCCAAACTTCATGTGCCGACCGTATGCCTCTTATGCGATTATATTCGTTGGCGGTAAGAGAGCAATGTAAAATATTTAAGGCCTTACCATTTAGAGAGAAAGCCTTCTTGTCATTTTCATCGTACTCCTTGAATGGCTTGGGAGTAGTGGTACCATCCTCCAATTTTGTTGTTGGTTGAGCAACTCCTTCAATGACCACATTCCAAATATCAAATCTGCATCCTTGTAGAAAGCACTCCATGCGGTCTTTCCAAAATGCGTAGTTGTTGGCGTCGAATAGTGGTGGCTTGTTGGTGGAGGCGCCGGTGGTGAGATAAGCTTCATTCGTAGCCATGGATCTTTCCTCTTTACTCGGAACGAGCTTAGCCAAAGAGTTTGGCTTTGATACCACTTGTTAGTCCAAGTGGCTACTATAATCTAGAGGGGGGTGAATAGATTATGCCGATTTTTCGCAAATCACCCTCTTTTTCGAATCAACAAGTAAATGAGAAGAATGTAAATGCGGAAATTAAACAACACTCGTTGATTTAAAGAGGTTCAACCCACCTAGGGCCTAATCCTCTACCACCCCAAAGATCTCCTGGATAGATTTCAAAAAGAAAAAAAGATTTTATTAATTACCACAATTAATACAACACCTTGAGAATCACCACATTCCTCTTACAACACCTTCAAGGAGATTACCACAATCTTCCTTCACCACCTTTGAAGAGTACCACACTCTTCAAACACCTATCACCTAAATCACCCAAGTGTATTCTTACCACAAGAATACTCACAAGGATGTCTTGTGTTGAATGATGGACAAAATTCAAGATTACAACTCTATGGAACCAATACAAAGATTGAGTGCAAGTGTAATCAAGAATCAAAAAGCCTAGACCTCAAAGATGTGCAAGTGAAAGTACTTAGGCTATTACAACAAGAATGTAAAAATGAAAGCTTGAACAATTTGCAGATTTCTTGTTGTGTATTTTGCTTGTATGTGTTTTTTCTTGTGTCTTCAATTCATCCTCTATTTATAGGGAAGTGTTCACCAACATAGGCTCCCAACATAGGCTCCTTCTTCTTCACTTTTGTCTACAAAAATAGGATCACAAGATGTAGAAATATTGTATAAAATAGAAAAGCAAATCTTGCTGTCAATATGTTCAACGGTACAAATTTTGCTGTCACAAAATAGCATAGGGCGACCGGTTGCCTTGTTGAAGATTTCGACCGTTTGAAAAAAATAGTGCGATCCAGGTAGGGGTTGCAGGGGGGTGCGACTGGTCGAGGTGGGGTGCGACCGGTCGCCCTAGGTGCGACCTCGACCTCACCTTGACCGGTCCCCTCCCCTCTTTTTCAAGACTGTAAGTTCTGCTTTCGAGTTTCTATTCTTCGGTACCGGCCGACCACTTTGGGCGACCGGTCGACCTCCCCTTTGAAATGTTGTCCGATTTTTTTCAAAAATAAACTTCAAGAAATACTCCAAAAAATTAGTAAAAACATTTTAAATCATTTGGGAGTATTTAGACAACATTTATAAACATAGTTTTGGTGTAAAAACCAATTTAAACAAAACCATCAAAAGTGTTGTCCAATTTTTATCAAATTAAAAACTCTAAGAAATACTCCAAAAAATTAGTAAAAACATTTTAAATCATTTAGGAGTATTTGGACAATATATAAAAACATTGTTTTGGTATAAAAACTTATTAAAACAAAATCATCAAAATCTTGATAAAAACATTTATCTAACAGTATGTTCTATCAATTATTGATATTTGCACTCAATGATTACAAGCAAAACCCCACTAACTACAAGTTCGATAAATGTTTGATTAATTATACGAATGGGACTTGGAGTAAGTTTGGGAGGGAATGGGCTGGGTGTACACACTTGTACTTTCCAATTTGCTATAATAAGCATTGGATTGCGGCTGAACTTGTATTAGAAACATCGGAGGTGAATATCTATGATCCCGACAAGGGCTACCTAATAGAGGGGCAACTTAATCAGTGCCTTGAACCTGTTACCGTGATGTTACCCTTACTTGCACAACAAGTTGGGATTAAAACAAACGGCCCCCTCAAAGTGGTCAGATCTGACAAGACATCCAAGTCGTAAGTCATCTAATCTTAACTGTGTTATTTAGCTTAATGTTTTACTTAAATGCTAATTGTTGTTTTAACATATCATAGGGGTGATTGCGGAGTCTTCGTGATCAAATATATTGAATTTTTGAGTGCCGGGCAAGAAGTAAATCTCGTAAACAACCATCATATGCTTATGTGGAGGGAGAAGTTGGTTGCCGACATATATGCTTTTAATTATGATCCTTGATTGTATTGATCAGTATATTTTGAATACTTGTAAATGATATACTTTTAGATTTTAAGTGATGTAGTTGAGTAATTGTATTGATCAGTATATTTTTAAATGATGTAGTTGAGAATTAGTCGATTTTTAAGTATATTGTAAATGCTATGATTAGTCGAATTAGTTGATAATTAGTTGATTAATCGACCATCTGAACGATACAGATGAGTCGATTAAATCGACCATCTGAACGATACCTATGAGTCGATTAATCGACCATCTGAACGATACATAGGTCGATTAATAGACCATCTCAACAATGCATGAGTCGATTAATCGACCATATGAACAACAATAGATGAGTCGATTAATCGACCATCCAACGATACGATCGAGGTCGATTAATCGACAATTCGTAACAACGGATGAGTCGATTAATCGACCATCCGAAAGACACAATTTCTAAAAGTTGTCATTGTTTAACAAACCACTGAATCCGAAGACATAATTTATAAAAGTTGTCATTGTTACAAACCACTGAATTACATGCAAAACAACTAACATCTAAACAACTGAATTACTTTCTACAGAAACATCATCCGCTGAGCTTTCTGAGTCAATCACTACTGGATTGTTGCTATGATACCCAGGTACATCTGAGAAGGCAATCTGAGCAGCGTTATGTGTTTTGAAGACATTGTAGGCGATGTCATAATATTGAAACCCATCGTCCAAACTCTTTTTCTTCAATGCTTTCCCGTGTACAAATGACATGTAAATTAGAATGTCAAAGTGTAAAAAAAACCAACGTAACCATATTATGTTCTGGTTAATTACCTCTCCAATTCGATTAAAGTAATTGCCATCCACGTATACGATGTTCCGTCCCTTGTCAAATCTAGCTCCTGTTTTGTCAATATAACTTTCAAACCTCTCAAACCTGTCCCGGAACAACTGAATTCGAGCTTTAACATCAGCAACACTAAAATCCTTCGAAAATATGCTTCGAAGTTGTGGAGCAATTAGACGGATTAAGAAGTTCCACTCAACAACATCATGCACTGGCATGACGCGAGTGGAACGATCTAGCATTTTAAACAGGTAGCATTCCTCTGCAGGTTCCCAGTTCACTAGCATTCAAAACAAGTAGTCTTAAAGAACAGAAAAATACAAAGTAGAATGCATTCTAATTAACAAACAATAAAATTTGGCATCTACTTACTTGTAAATATGTAATGTCAAAATCAAGGCCTGTAGAATTCTAAATTTGTTTGTCAAGCCCTGCATCATGTTAAAACAACCAAAACAGATATTAAGAACCGATATATATTAAAACCCTAACCCTAAACCTACACTAAAAAGCAACATGAAACAAAATATGAAACAATTGATTAAAAAAATCAACAAAGTATGATAATGTAAAACAAAAGAACAACATTTACCTCAAGAACTGTTAGTTCGTCCCGTTCGCCTTCTTCGTTCGCTTTTTCGGAAAGTAAAAAAGGAAAATGACTCAGAAACGTCTTTTTAACTGAACTGTGGGGGTACATGAAACGTCAAATGTGGTTGATTAATCGATTCATGTGTCGTTCAAGTGGTCAATTAATCGACCACGGTTGTCGTTCCGGGTCGATTAGTCGACCATCTGAACGACACGTGGATCGATTAATCAACTCATTTGTCATTTCGTAGTCGATTAATCGATTCATGTATCATTCAAGTGGTCGATTAATCGACCACGGTTGTCGTTCCGTGGTCGATTAGTCGACCATCTGAACGACACATGAATCGATTAATCGACTCATTTGTCATTCTGTGGTCGATTAATCGACCAATATTTCCTTCAGATTGTACCAAACATACAGTGCAATAAATCACACATTCAAAACAAAAACAGTAATCACACATTCAGAACAACCATACATAATTACATAAAACCTAAACTATTGTTCAACCATAATTACACAGCTTAATCTTAACTATTCAACCATTCATTCAAAACCTAAATTAAAACATTCAACCATAATTACACAACTTTAAAATTGTTCAAGAACAAACCATACATAACACAAAAATTTAAGGAAGACCACCCTACTCAACATCCTCACAAGATCGACCCTTTATGGACTAGCCCCATCATCACCCATCAACCCTTGGACCAACCAGCCCCATTTCCACCATCAACCCTTGATGGACCAGCCCCATCTCCACCAAGGACCCCATCCAAAGACCACGGGTAAGGGATCGAAACCTGCGGAACATCACCATCATATACGTAATCAAGGTAAACTGGATTGTCAGGATGGTAGCCGTGTTCGTTGGATAAGTCAATCGGGGTGGCATTTGATTCTACGAATATATTATGGGTGATTTTGAAGTATTTGAACCCATTCATCCTGAAGAATCGTTTCTCAATTGTCTCCTAAATGACAAAAATACAAAAAAAAAATATTATTATGTATAATTAATTAATTCAATATGAACAAATTAAATATTTCTTACCCCTCTAACATGATCCCAGTAAAGCCCAAAGAATGTAAACTATGTTGTTCTCATGATCATATGTCACACCAGGAGTTTTAATGAACTGCACAAATGACTCGAACTTTGTTCGGAACAATTGAATCTGACTTTTAACCTTTCTGAGGCTAAAATATTTCTTGAAATGTGCACCAAGGTCAAAAGCGACAAGACGCAACAACGAGTTGAATTCGGATTGGATGGACAGTATGATAAAAGGAGTGAAACGATTAAGATATTCATAGAGCCATTCCTCTTCTTCAATGGTCCAACCGATTGGTTGGACCATCTGGCGGATTATTTGATTCCTGGTACGAGGCATATCTCTCTATTCAAAGAAAATGACAGAATTAGTAAAAACGAAACCTTCGCCTTTTTAACTGTGGGGTGGGGTAAACGAAATGTCATTTTAATCGAAAAGTAATAAAAACTGAAACGAAATGTCTTTTTAATCATAAAGTAATAGAAACTGAAACGAATCGTCTTTTTAACTACTTTTTAAACGAAACATCATTTTAATTGTGTCGTTCAGTGGTCAATTAATCGACCCTTGAAAGACCGTCGTGCATAAGTCGGCCAGGTGTCGTGTAACCCTATTGTTAGGGTTTGTGTGATCTGAAAATAAAAAATTGAAACCTAAATTTGAAACCCTAACCCTAACCCTAACCCTAAACTAAAATCGATATAAAACCCTAACCCTAAACCTAAACTAAAATCGATATCTTAAAGCAACATAAAACAAAATATGAAACAATTGATTAAGGAAATGAACAAAGCATAATAATGTAAAACAAAAGAACAACATTTACCTCAAGATTTGTTAGTTCGTCGTCTTTCTTCGTCCGCTTTTCCGGAAAGTAAAAAATGAAAAATGACTCTTAAACTTCTTTTTAACTGTGGGGCCAACAAATTTTTAACTGTGTCGCTCCGTGGTCGTTGCAACGACCATATGAACGATACAGTGGTCGATTAATCGACTCTCTGAGTGACAGAGTGGTCGATTAACAGTCGATTAATCGACCCTTGAACGGCGATCGATTAATGGTCGGTCAGATGTCGTTTAACCCTACTTTTAGGGTTTGTTTAGGGTTTAGGGTTTAGGATTTAGGGTTTAATTAAACTTGTAAAATCTCTCATATAATTTAGTATAATATGTTATAATTTAGTATAATATGTTATAAAATCTCTCATATAATTTAGTATTGATCGGGATTACAATAATCACGGGACTATAAATCACGTTGCACTGTATGTTACACTATATCATATGTTATCAATATGTTGCCGATTTTTTCGCCGTCAATTGTAAAATATATCATACTATATGCTACATAGTATCATCATATGTTATAAAATCTCTCATATAATTTAGTGTTGATCGGGATTACAATAATCACGGGACTATAAATCACGTTGCACTGTACACTATATCATATGTTATCAATATGTTGCCAATTTTTTGGCCATCAATCGTAAAATATATCATACTATATGCTACATAGTATCATCATATGTTATAAAATCTCTTACATAATTTAGTCTTGATCGGGATTACAATAATCACGGACTATAAATCACGCTTGCACTATATCATAGTATCATATTTTATAAAATCTTAAATAATTTAGTACTATATGCTATATGATCGGTCACAAAGTCGTAACCCGACTGACCGACCCCCATGGTCGGTCAGAATCGTGCAACCCGACCTGACTGACCCCCTGGTCGGTCAGAGGTCGTTCAGCCCAACCTGACCGACCACGTGGTCAGTTGCAACTTGACATGATCGACCCACAACCCGATCTGACCGACCCTGATCGACCATGTAGTCGGTTAAAGATGAATCAGGGTCAGTCAACCCAACGAAGAACGATTACTTAACATTTTTTTGTGGTTATTTTGACAATACAGAGAGGTTTGTCCAAATTCATGAATACAACAATTACGAAATCAGAGACGAAACACAACAATCACTAAATATGTGATTGTATATCGCTCATCGGTCTTTGATCACGGTAATTCAGTCGGTTGTGCCCCGATTGTTGGCACCTACTGCATTTTTGTCTTGAGCGGAACTCTCCCCGCTGACGGTATTAAATGTGATGTTCTATGACGCCCATCTCGTTGTCGACAATAGGTGGCAAGACAATCATTTCCTTAATGTTATCGAATCTCCCATTCATTTTCGTTAGCACACGGGAAGATAGTCTCCGCATATGCTTTCCTCCAATAGTCAACGGAATAAGACGGTGAGCACATAGGGTATATTGAAAAACCTCTCTTCTTGGCCACGCTTATCGCATGCTCACATGGTAGGTGGTCCAATTGAAACTTTCGCAAATGTAAGTGTTCTCAAAGAAAGTTAACAGTGAAATTTGTGGCCCCACTTCTCACCACATATAAACTTTGATCAATTGGTTCAACCGTGAACTTCTTTCCTTTTTCATGAGACTTGCGTAATTTTTCTTCTATTGAGGGAGTTAGATTGCCTGTACAACTTCGTGCAACCTCACGCCTCTCATAGAACCAAGACTGTAATTTTTTTCCAATACTATCAAACAATGCAAGTATAGGAGTTTGTCGGGCTTTTTTAAACACCGAGTTTAGAGACTCGCATTGTTTGACGTCATGATATTATAACGGTCTCCCTGAAAATATGACCTCGCCCAAGTAGCAAAATTTGTATCGTTAAGATATTTCCAACCTTTCTCGTTAATAGCTTGAATTTGTGACATATACTTGTGAAATTCTTCTATTGTATATGCCTCACCGCTTTGTTAAATAGGAGATAGTATCGATCTTTCGAAAGTTCTGATCCTCAAGTTGCCTTTGATATGATAAATACAATGAGCATGACGTGCATTTTGAAAAAACAGCTTGGATCGACCGATAAGACTACCGTGGTTCATCGATATCACAACAAGGTCTTCTTCACCTATTATTCCTTTCAAGTTCATAAAAAACCAATGCCACGAAGCATCGTTCTCAGAATCAACAACGGCCCATGCAAGAGGATAAATCTGCATATTTACATCTTGACAAGTAGCGATAATCAACATACCTTTATATCTTTCAGTTAAAAATATTCCATCCACAACAACTACTGGGCGCATTGAAGAGTGAAACCCACGAATGCAGGGCCCGTATGCCAAGAAAAAGTACTTGAAGCGGTTTTTACTATCAACCTCTAAAGAGTATATAGTTCCTGGATTAGTTACTTTCAAGTTATGGGCCCATGCGGCCAACTTAGTGTAACTATCCTCAGGTGAACCCCTTATGTATGCTAAAGCATTTTCTCTAGACCTCCTCGCTTTTTGACAATTTATTTCAATGCCAAAGTCTCGGCGAATTTTATTCGCAACATCAGCAGGTCTATATGTAGTGTTGTAGTCCTCAAACCTTGACATGATATGTTTTCCAATGATCCACGATCTTGCTTGTCTATGATCATTGGTGGACAAATTTAGAGCGCAAGTATGTTCTGGTGCATATTTTCTAATCTGAAAATAATCAGAGTCTTTGAACTTTGTTGCATGCAAACGTCATTTGCAATTTTCATCAACACAAACAATTGTGTACACATTCTTGTTCGATTTTTTTGTTTTGAATCGAAATTGTATTTCAATGCGATCATGTGCACAGCTTCTTGAAGCTCTTTCTTGGTATCGAATACTTGGTCAACATTCAAGTCAATATCAACAGGTACAACTCGTGATGTACTTCCGACCGAAGAAAGAAGATGCTCATTTGTGAACTAATTTTCTTCTCCAAAGCCTTGATTAAAATCGAGTTCTTGGCGGTGTAGTAAACGTATCACCGTTATAATCATTGGAATGAGATTCTCGAATTACCTCCAACCCATCCCAAATATCATTCACATTTCGATCATCATCACTGTGATTATTTTTTTCCACCTCAAAATTATGATATCCATCTTTCGGTTGCACGTCACGATCAACTACATTATGTTCGTCCCGTGACACGCCAATAGTTTTTATCACAAGGGTTACACACAAGGGAATAATCAACCTTGTTTATTGAGAGCCAAGTACCATTGCACTCCCTCGCCTGGCAGTAATCCTGGACAGAATTTGAAAAGATTGTATGCTTGCCGGAAAATAAATCCCATCTCCATATCATGCAAATTGGGATCAACTTTGCAAATATTTTGTACCTTAGAATATAGCTCTTCATATGAAGTTTCAGACTTTTCATCGAACTCCCGATGCATGCATTCCATCATCACTAAATACCCATTGCCATTTTTCATCAATGTTATTAACAAAATGTCCAAAATAATACACGGTAATCCAAAACGGTGAAGACATGTTGTCTGCAATTAAATTGAAGATAAAAATGTCAAGTAATAGACTATGGTGCAGTTCTGTTTGATTTTGAATAAGTCTATTAACCGACTGCTGCGAATTTGCATAACTGGGTCGTTTAATCGACCCCCCTTAGTCGTTCAATTGACCAGCTGTAATGTGTCGATTGATCGACTTATTAGGGAGAACATGAGTCGATTGAACGACACTCGTTTTAGTCGATTAATCGAATGCTGCGTATTTGCAGAATCGGGTCATTTAATCAACCCCAGTGAGTCGGTCAATCGACCAGTATTAATGTGTCGATCAACGGGTTGTTTAATCGACCCCGATGAGTCGGTCAATCGACAAGCGTTAATGTGTCCATCAAATTGACACATTAATGCTGGTCGATTGACCGACTTCACCGGGTCGATTAAACGAAACGACCGATTCTCGCAAATACGCAACATTCAATTAATCGACTTCATCTACTCAATAAAATGAACGAAATGACAGATAAATTGAATAAAACAATGCCATAAGGTCAGAGGAACTAAATTCAAACCTGAATGTTGATTTCGCTTGCAATGTCGAAGATTGGGAAGGAGGAGATGTACGGATTTTCCGTTCGTTGAAATACAAACCCCAAAAATTCGGTTGATATACACAAATTTGTGGAAGAAATAAAAAGGGGTATTTTAGACCTTTGCAATTGGAGGGTTGTTGGCATATTAAAGTGCTGAAAGGGTAATTTGGACATTTAACATAGAAGAAGGCCATTATTGAACTTTTGGAATAAGTAAGGCCATTTTTGAACATCTTCTATTTTGACTAGGCCAAACTTGTACAAACCCCTATAAATATAGAAGAAGAAAAGAAAGAGTTGCGTTATTATTCAAAACAAATTTTCCTCCCAATACACCATATTTCCAATTACATAAATGTCATTAATTTATAAGACTGCAATGCTCCTACTATCTAAAGTTGCATCACACAATTGTGCCACAAAGTTATGTGTCACGTGATCATGCCATAAGCCACAAAGTTGAGAATGGTAAATTGACAAATGTTAGAGGTGTATTAAGTAAATAGGTTGATTTAAAAAAGATAGTGAATTTCTATTTAGGAAGTGAGTGTATTTAGAAGAAAAAGTAGATGAGAATAACAATATCCATACAAGTTTACTTTGTCACTCTTTTCTGAACAATAAATAACTAGTATCTAGTAAAGCTAGTAATATGCAGAAGCAAATGTGTTAGGTTTGTATAAAACTTCCCTTTGTTTCACCAATTATGTGATGACAAACACTCTTGTCAGACGGTCTAACGGATCAAATCCGTTAGAGGGATCAAAAACCCATACTCAATGATATGGGCGGGGGCATATTTGTAATATATTCTGGGGCCGGTGGCATTTTGGTAATATTAGGTAGTTTCGCAGTATCACTAGGGTCGTTAAAAGTATTATGTTTTTCCTTAAAAAGTATTACTTATTCCTCTTAAAATTATTAGTAGTTTCCGTGGAAAGTATTTAGTGTTACGATCCCATGAAAAGTATTAGTTTTTTTTCCCACAAAAAATCATTAATAGTTCCCCTGAAATGTATTAGTAATTCTCCTAATAAGTATTAATCTAAAAAGTATTAATTTTTCTCATGAAATGTAGTAATTCCCCTAAAAAGTATTTAATTTTTTCTCTAAAACGTATTGGTAATCTCCATGAAAAGTATTATAAGTTTTCCTGAAGAGTATTAGTAGTATACCTCGAATGTATTAGTTTTCCCCTTCAAAAGTATTTTTAATCTATACATATCTTAAAAATGTAAATATTCTTGAAATTTTTTATTCGACTAAATTATCTTTGTGACATGATTAGTTTTATGGACATTGATAAGTGTCTTTTTATGCATGTTTTACTTGTTTATTTGAGTATGATTTAGGTTATTTTGTTGTTAGTTTTGTAGGTTTTGATTGCACATGGTTCATAGTATTGTGATGCGATTTTATTGGTGTAGATTGATCATTCAGAGCTATTTTTGGTGAATTCCGGACCATGGATTCATGTCAAAACATACCCTAAGGTTTAAGGATGCAAATACGCTCGAAATCCCAAGCTGAACGCGTCATTTCGAGGCCTTTTAGGCCCAACACGGCCAGGGTGTGTCGGGCAACAATAAAACACCAGAAGCAGCTCAAGATGTGATTGAGGGTACGGCTATGAGCGGATACCAATGGCAATCCATACGGGGTAAATCAAATAAATCAGTTGGACTCTATAATATGGATGTCGTGGTCACGCTAGCAGCGCAAGTCGAGGCCTTGAGTCAGAAGATTGATGATTTGGCAGCTCCAAAATCACAAGTTGAATATGTCGAATATGTTGGGAACCAAGTCAAAAATCCTCCAAATAATCCTTTTAGGAACACATACAATCCTTGGTGGCGACAACATCCTAATTTCAGTTGGGTAATCAATGTCAGCCACAGCCTAATCCCAATCTTAATCCTCACATGTCTCTCGGATTGCAACCACCCCAGGAGAAGCCTAACTTGGAAGAACTCATGGCAAAGTTCGTGCAATTAACATACACTCGATTACAAGTAGTGGAAACATCATTGAGAAACCAAGATGTATCTATCCATAACTTGGAGAAACAGATATGACAAATTGCGAAGATCATCGCAGAAAGAACACAAGGAAGTTTGTTGAGTAACACATAACCAAATCCGCGAGAATACATGAGGGCGATTACCATCAGTTTTCCACATGAGCATGATAACACCAACACTCCCATGCAAAAATGCGTGGAGAATGACAAACCCAAAGAAAAACCCAGGAAAAAGGTGGTTGAAGAATACAAGACCAAGATCTCTTACCCAAATTTAACTGAAGAAGATAGAAAGGACGACAAATTCGGTAAGTACCTTAAGTTATTCAAACAATTGCATACCAATATTTCATTTGTTCAAACTCTTTCACAGATGCCAAAGTATGCAAGGGGTCTAAAGAACCCATTTCCAATGAAAAGAAGCTTGACAATTTACTGTAAGTCCAAGCGGCTACGATAATCTAGAGGGGGGGTGAATAGATTATCTCCATCTTTTCAATTTTACCCTCTTTTTCGAACCGAATGCTCAAAGATAATAATAAAGGTGCGGAATATAAACAACACGCGTCGATTTATAGTAGTTCAACCCACCTAGGGCCTAATCTACTACCATCCCAGTATATCCGGGATGGATTTCAAAAAGAAAAAGAATTTTATTAATTACCAAAATTAATACAAACTCAACTTACAACACCTTGAAGAGCACCACACTCTTCTTCAACACCACCTTTGGAGATTACCACAATCTCCCTTTGAAGATTACCACAATCTTCCTTCAACGGCACCTTGTGAAGATTACCACAATCTTCAACCTTGAAGAATACCAAATTCTTCAACACCTCAATAAGAAAATCACCACAATCTTCTTGCACCTATCACCTAGATCATCCAAGTGTGTTCTTACCACAAGAACACTCACAAGGATATCTTGTGTTGAATGATAACCAAAAATCAAGATTACAACTCAATAAAGAATATTACAATTTGAGTGCAAAGTGTAATCAAGAATAGCCTAGACCTCAAGGATGTGAAAGTGATAAGCTAGGCAAAATTACAACAAGAATAATAACAATGAAGAACAAATATTTGCTTGAAGTGTATCTTATTGTGTTGTATCTCAATTGTTATTATATTTGCTCCAAAACTTCCTCTATTTATAGGAGATGATTGATCAAGCATAGGCTCCTCTTGGGGATTGAAAATCTACAGAAAAATACAATTAAAATCAAGAATATAGATGTTAGAAATCAATCCCACATTTTAAGGAAATTTGTCTGCTGTCAAACGGTCATATTTTTGTTGTCAAAGCACAGGGCGACCGGTCGCACAGGAATAGAGTTTTAAATGAGCATGTCAACAATTAACACGGGGCGACCGGTCGACGTAGGGTTCGACCGGTCGTCCCCCATCTCAACCGGTCCCCTCAGGTTTGAGAAGAAAAATCGCTCTGTTTCAACCAAGAACTTGCAGTCACGCGTCGCACACTGGCGACGGCCGACGCCTCATGCATGACTGGCCGACTGCATGATTTTTCTTCCGTCTCATTTTCTGTTTCAAAAATCATCTTCAGGTACGGGTTTCCCAATAGGGCGACCGGTCGACCACGAGACAAAAATGTTGTCCAATTTTTTGTCGAAAATAAAACCCAAGAAATACTCCGAAAATTTAGTAAAAACATTTTAAACCAATCGGAAGTATTTAGACAACATTTAGAAACCTTGTTTTGAAGTAAAAACATATAAACATAAAATCATTGGAAGTGTTGTCCAATTTTATCTAAAGTAAAACTTGAAGAAATACTCCGGAAAATATTAAAACCATTTTAAATCATTTGAGAGTATTTGGACAACAATTAAAAATATTGGTTTGGTGTAAAAATAAAATCATCAAAATTAAGATAAAAACATGTACCAAACAATCTCCCCCTTTTTGATGATTACAAACGAAAACAATTTTTACATAAAATAGGAGAACAATTTTAGAAAAGATTTTCCGGTAAAAACATTTAACCGTTTGGAAGCAACCAAAATTTCCAAAATATAAAAGCAACCAAGTAAGGGAGTAAATATATTCAGTAATAAGCACAAGCTCCCCCTATCAACAAGCACATCAAGAATAACGTAAAAGCAATTAACCATAAGCTAGAAGCTTAGCTTTTACATATTGTTCAAGAGCTTATAAGCTCCCCTGTCACAAAACATCATTAGACAAGTATAGACAAGTATATAAGTCCATCAAGCAACAATTGGACTAATAAGCTAGAAGCTTAGCTTTTACATATTGTTCAAGAGCTTATAAGCTCCCCCTGTCACAAAACATTATTAGACAAGTATAGACAAGTATATAAGTCCATCAAACAACAATTGGACTAAAAATAGATCACAACTTATGGCTTTTATGAGCCATAGCTTATAGCTTTTATAACAAGCTTTTATTAGCTTCTTTGAGCTAATGAGCCAATTTCATGTTTCTCCCCCTTTGGAATCATCAAAAAGAATGTTAGGATGATAAAAACATCATTCAAGTTTATCAAAGTGCGCCAACAATACGTTTTATCAAACATGAAAGAATTAAGCTTAGAATCCAAGAAAAAGTGAGAGAAATGTAACATAAGAAATCCAAAAGCTCATTTGTTAGCCAAAAACATGATCTCAAAAAGATTTTAAGACATTGGAAAATAAGAGAATCATGTATGTGATGATATTTTTATTGAAGCATTATAACGAACACTTGGCGGGAGTCAAAGATTTGAAAAAGATATATATAGCCCTTGTAAATGAAATCAAGCCAAGTTGTTCATACCATCACCAAAGGCAATTTTCAACATATATCCAACAAATAGTAGGCATAAACAAAGTAGAATTCTCAAGGGTTCAACCCAATTGAGATAATTTTAGCCAAAAATATCAAGGCATTACAAATGACATCAAGCAAAAATTAAAGAGCCATCAAGTGATACATGTCATGCCTCAACCAATACATATAAGACATTACAAATGTCCCAAAATATCCATCTAAGCAAAATGATCAAAGCATCTCAAATGCATCTAAGCAAAAATTAAAAAGAAGCACTTTTACCATCAAGTACTTCATACCAACATCAAACAATGCTAAATTAGAGTATTTTTACCATCAAATACTCCATCAATATCATGATCATCCACAAGTCATTATCAACTTGCAATTTTAACCCTTTCAAGAAAACAAGCAAATCTCATTAGTACGAAAAAGTTTTACAAAAAGTTCATAAAAATACAAAGCAACATGAAGGAAAATGCTAGAGAGTAAAGGGATGGGGACATCAATCCTTGTCCGAAGAGAAGCAAGTTCCGGGAATAAGATCTTTGATGAATTTCTTCAATTTTCCGATTGACTTTTTCAAACTAGAGTTTTCTTTCTTCACAACCCGGAGCTCTTTTCTAAGAGAGGCTACATCTCTAAATGTATCTCTTTCAACTTTGGCCATTCTCTCTTTAAGATTTAAATCTTCAACATCTGACTCGTCTTCATCTTCTTCCTCATTTCCTTCATTCAAGTGTTCTTCCTCATTTTCTTCCTCCCCAATTTCTTGTTCATTTCCCACATTCTCTTCTTCTTCATTTTCTTGTTCCTCTTCTTTAATATTACCTCTTCCAATATTTTCAACCTCATTGTCATTAAAGAAATCATCCCGAGGTTGTTGTCGATGTCGGGCACGTCCCCTAGCGGCTTTGGTGGGAACCCATGGTAAATGTCATCGCATTCTTACCATTTGTAGAATGTTGGCATTATCAAAGTCATTGTGACGAATTTCGGTATTCATCTCATTTTTTGGGTATCCCGATAAGTATAATAGTCGGCAAATCAAATTTCCCAAGGTATATTTTTTCTTAGTATGCCTTCTTGATTCCGACAAACAATACACAAAAATTGCCCCATAATTTACTCTTTCTCCTCGAACAATCTTATAGGTGAGAAAGAGTTTGAGATTACTCGGAAGTTTTACTTCTTTTCCACAAACACAATAGGAGCAAATAATAGATATAATCCGATAATTTGACGGCATTGCCGAGTATGTTTCTTCGGGATACACTCCTAAAAAGGTTTTCACATCATCTAGTGAAACACCGAAAATGTTATCATCCCAATGAGTGCAATCCACATTAACCACTCCATCATTCGGCACATTAAAGTGATCACAAATATCGGCCAATGTCCATGAAAAATGCCTACCATTAACAAGTGTGTGAAGTTCCAACGGATTATCTACCGTAGCATCAACAATCCACATATTTGCATAAAAAAGTTTTATAAGCTCATCATCATAATGCAAACACGGATTATCCCAAAGTGAAACCCATCCTTGAATTTCAAAATAAGCCCTAATATCCGGAAATTCATCATGAAATTCTCGAAATCGAACCATACGAGTGCACGCATTTTCTTGTCATTCAATCCAATATTCTCATAATGCTCCTCCGCAAGTTTATTTAGAAATCGAAATTTATTGGCTCTAGAGGGAGGCTCGTAAAGAAGTGATAACTTACTTGAATCCCAATGAATGTTTGATTTTGAGACCCCGGCTCTCAATTCATCAATCTCTTCTTCCGTGAGCTGGTTTGAATTATCTCCTTGTGGAATATCAACTTGTTGGGGGTTGGAGGAAGATTCGCCCCTTTGCTTCCTTCTCCTCTTTTGAGGATTTTGTTCGGTAGAATTTCTTGGAGGAGCCATGTATGTAAGATTCTTGAAAAAAATAAGAGGATTAGCAACAAGAATCGTGAGAAATGATGAAGAATTGAAGAACTAAGAGAAAGAGGGGTGAGAGCGTGCGCAGGAGGGTTTTGAAGGATTTGGGTTCTGTTTTGAAAGTAAAGAGCAGAACGTGTAGGGCGACGTGTAGGGCGACCGGTCGCCCCTGCTTTGACCGTCCCAGTGCAATTTTTGTTAGTCCAAGTGGCTACAATAATCTAGAGGGGGGGTGAATAGATTATTCCGATTTTTCGCAAATCACCCTCTTTTTCGAAACAACGAGTAAATAACAAAAATGTAAATGCGGAAAATAAACAACACTCGTTGATTTAAAGAGGTTCAACCCACCTAGGGCCTAATCCTCTACCACCCCAAAGATATCCTGGGATGGATTTCAAAAAGAAAAAGGTTTTATTAATTTACCAAAAATTAATACAACACACTCGAGGATTACCACAATCCTCTTTCACCACTTTGAGGATTACCACAACCCTCTTACAACACCTTTGAAGATTACCACAACCTTCAAACACCTATCACCTAGATCACCTAAGTGTATTCTTACCACAAGAATACTCACAAGGATGTCTTGTGTTGAATGATGACCAAAATCAAGATTACAACTCAATAATGATTGATACAATATGAGTACAAGTGTAATCAAGAATTGAAAGCCTAGACCTCAAATAAGTGCAAGTGAAAGTGCTTAGGCTAATACAACAAGATATATGAAAGTGTTTGCTCAATTGCTCTTTGCTTGTATATTGTGTTGTATCTTGTTGCTTGAATGAAGCCTCTATTTATAGTAGAGGTCTTGGCTTTGATTTCCAGACATTGGCTCCTCCTTGGAGAGTGATTTGCTGCAAAAGAAACCATTTAAAATCATCAATATAGCTGTTAGAAATCAATCCCACATTTTAAGGAAATATGTTTGTTGTCAAACGGTCAGAAATTTGCTGTCAAAAGATAGGGCGACCGGTCATCATAGACGTTGGAAAAATACACAAAAAAAAACACGGCGACCGGCCGACGCTACCTCGACCAATCACCCCAACCGGTCCCCCTCATGGTTTTTGCAAAGATCAAGTGTTACAAAAACGCACTTGAATCTTCCGCACTGGCGATCGGCCGACCAAATTCGCCTTGGCGACCGATCGACCGTCGACGCCAGAGCGGCAAGGTCGACCTGCTTTTTTTTTGCTTCCGTCTCATTTTCTGTTTCTAAAAACATCTTCAGTGCACGGGTTGCCCTATAGCGGGCGGCCGTCGACCACTTGGCAAAATATTGTCCAATATTTGTCGAAAATAAAACTCAAGAAATACTCCTAAAATATAGTAAAAACATCTTAAACCGATCGGAAGTATTAGGACAACATTTAGAAACATCGTTTGAGAGTGAAAACCAAAAACGTAAAATCATTAAAAGCGTTGTCCAATTTAGACGAAAATAAACTTGAAGAAATACTCCGGAAAATATTAAAACCATTTTAAATCATTTAGGAGTATTTGGACAACAATTAAAAACATTGTTTTGGTGTGAAACAAAATCATCAAAATTAAGATAAAAACATGTATCAAACAATCTCCCCCTTTTTGATGATTACAAACCAAAACAATTTTTTACACAAACTAAGAGAGCAATTTTTAGAAATGATTTTCCGGTAAAAATATTTGACCGTTTGGAAGCAACCAAAATTTCCAAAAATATAATGGCAACCAAGTAGGGAGTAGATATTTTCAATAATAAGCTCAAGCTCCCCCTATCAACAAGCACATCAAGAATAATGTAAGAGCAATAATTCATAAGCTAAAAGCTTTAGCTTTTACAAATTGTTCAAGAGCTTATAAGCTCCCCCTGTCACAAAACAACATTAAACAATAATATAAGTCCATCAAGCAACAATTGGATTAAGAACAAATCACAACTTATGGCTTTTATGAGCCATAGCTTATAGCTTTTATGACAAGCTTTTATTAGCTTCTTTGAGCTAATGAGCCAATATCCTGTTTCTCCCCCTTTGGAATCATCAAAAAGAATGTTAGAATGATAGAAACATCATAGAAGAATATCAAAGTGCGCCAAAGAAATTGTTTATCAACCATTGAGCAATTTAGGCTTAAAAACCAAGGAAAATGGGAGAAATGTAACATAAAAGATCCATGAGCTTATTAGTAAGCTAAAAACATGATTTCAAAATGATTTTAAGACATTTTGAAGCAAGAGAATCATGTAGAAGTTGAAAGTTTCATTGCGTGAAAAATAGAAGAGGTTGTATATAACCTTTGTAAATGGTTCAAGCCAAAAATTTCAACACCAATTCAAGTCACTCATCATACATAACAATACAACAACCAAGCTCATCATGATCATACGAAAATTACATCAAAAAATTTCAAGAAACTCGAAAACTCAAGGGTTCCACCCAATTGAGTAAAAGAAGCGAAATTCTTACCATTTAATCGGAAAGAGTGAGCCATAATGATGATGATCATGCTATATAATATCCATGTTGTGTAAGATATGCATGAAATCCATTTTTGAATGAAAGTTGAGTGAATTTGGCAAAGGGGACGAAAAATGACCAAATATTTGTTAAAAGGAAGAATCTTTGAAGTCAAGCAAAAAACCAAAATATAGCTTAGGCGACAAGGTTGAGGCGACCGGTCGAGGTGGAGGGCGACCGGTTGCCCTCAACTTCTTCAAATTTATGTTTTGTCGGTTTTACCAAAATCCGAATTTTCAACCAAAAAAAAAAAACCGATTTTTCGCCCTAAGTTTTAAAAACGTGCAAAATGCAAACGTAAGCTTCATTCAATATGCATTATGCCTAACCGAGCTCGTATTGAAGAAAAAGTCTCGGAAGATAGAGGTTTTGTGAAAATATCCGCTAATTGATCTTGAGATGGTACAAAGGATATCTCAATTTTACGTTTTGAAACACAATCCCTTAGAAAATGATGTCGAATCTCAATATGTTTAGTACGGTTATGATGAACCGGGTTTTGAGCAATATTTATAGCGGATATATTATCACAAAAGATAGGTACATTTTCAAAAGAGCATTTGTAATCCGCTAAGGTTTGTTTCATCCAAAGAAGTTGAGTACAACAAAATGCGGCGGAAATATATTCCCCGGCCGTTGAAAGAGAAACACAGTTTTGCTTCTTTGAAAACCAAGAAACTAGGCAATCGCTAAAAATGACATGATCCGGAAGTACTTTTCCGATCATCAATATTTCCGCATAATCCGAATCACTATAACCTTTAAGAGAAAAGTTTTCATTCTTTGGATAAAATAAACCATATTGAATGGTGCCTTTTAAATATCGAAAAATCCTTTTAACGGCACTCATGTGAGATTCTTTGGGATTGCTTTGAAAACGAGCACATAGGCATACGGCATGAAGAATGTCCGGTCTACTAGCGGTTAAATAAAGTAAACTACCAATCATACCTCGATACTTTGATTCATCCACGGACTTGCCTTTCTCTCATCTTTGTCAATTTTGACATTTGTTGCCATAGGAGTAGAGAGAGTTCTTTTTCTTCTTCAATGCCGAACTTTTTCAAAAGTTCTTTTGTATACTTTGATTGAAATATAAATACCTTCTTGACATTGCTTAATTTGAAGTCCAAGAAAGAAGTTAAGCTCCCCATCATACTCATCTCGAATTCTCCTTGCATTAACTTAGAAAATTTCTTGCACAAAGAATCATTAGTAGCACCAAAGATAATATCATCAACATATATTTGCACAAGTAAACAATCTTGCCCTTTTTCAAAAACAAATAGAGTTGTATCAACTTTACCTCTTATAAAACCATTTTGTAGAAGAAATGAACTAAGTCTATCATACCATGCACGGGGTGCTTGTTTTAAACCATACAAGGCCTTTTTAAGTTTATAAACATCATTAGGCCTAGAAAAATTTTCAAACCCGGAGGTTGTTTTACATAGACTTCTTCTTGAATAATACCATTTAAGAAGGCGGATTTAACATCCATTTGGTAAAGTTTGAAATTTTTAAAGCAAGAATAGGCAAGCAAAATACGAATAGCTTCTAAACGTCTTTCTGGTGCAAAAGTTTCATCATAGTCAATACCTTCTTCTTGACAATACCCTTGAGCTACTAACCTTGCCTTATTTCGAACAATGTTGCCTTGATCATCAAGTTTGTTCCGAAAACCCATTTTGTGCCAATAATGGTTTGAGAAGGAGGACAAGGTACCAATTCCCATACATCATTTCTTTCAAATTGATTCAACTCCTCTTGCATCTCTAGAAACCAATCCTCATCCTCAATAGCTTCTTTAGCATTTTTAGGCTCTTTTTGAGAAATAAGAGCTTTCTCGGCAAAGTTTCTTGAGTCATTACTTTATCAAGGGGATCACCAATAATAAGATCTTTTGGGTGATCTCCTTAAATTTCAATGCAACGGGAAGATCCGAGATATCACCTCTATCTTCTTGAGGACCATTTGAAGTGGACGGTTGATCATTTGATGTAGACGGTTGATTATCAATTTGAATAATTTGTTCAATAATATCTTCCTCATCACTTTCATCATTAGGAATTCTTTCAACTCCGAAGCTTCATTGAATTTAACATGGATGGATTCTTCAACAACTCCACTAGTCTTATTGTAAACCCGATATGCTTTGCTTTTTTGTTGAATATCCCATAAATATCCCTTCATCGGCCTTAGGATCAAGTTTGTCCAATTGATCCTTGGTATTCAAAATAAAGCATTTACAACCAAATATTTTGAAATAACTAATATTTGGAGTTCTACCTTTCCAAAGCTCATATGGAGTTTTATTCATTTTAGGACGAATATAAACTCGGTTAATGACATAGCAAGCGGTACTTACGGCTTCGGCCCAAAAATACTTTGGAAGTGAAAATTCATTGAGCATGGACCGACTCATTTCTTGTAATGTTCGATTTTCCGTTCGGCTTCACTCCATTTTGTTGAGGTGTCCTTGGAGCCGAGAAATTATGAGCATATCCTTTGGTTTCACAAAATACTTTAAATTCACCGTCAAATTCTCCACCTCGATCGCTTGAATAGACTTGATAGTATCTTCTTTTTCATTCTCAATAAGTCTACACAACTTAACAAACTCATTAACGGCATCGTTTTTATTGGTAAGAAAAAGAGCCCAAGTATATCTCGAATAATCATCGACTATAACAAAAGTGTAATGTTTTCCATTTAGACTAGCCGTACCAATATCTCCGTACAAATCAAGGTGAAGCATTTGTAGGGGTTTGGTTGTGGAAATTTCATTTTGGGCTTAAAACTACTTTTAACTAATTTGTTCTTTTGACAAGTGTCACATAAGCCAAGATTTTCAAAATTCAATTTGGGTAGTCCTTTCACATGTTGGTTTTTGTAAATATTTTCAAATTCTTGTATCCAACATGTCCAAGTCGCCTATGCCATAAATTAGTTAAATCATTATTGGCGACTAAACAAGAAACATTTTGACTAACCAAATCACTTGTACAAATTTTGTAAAGATTGCCTTTTCTATTTGCTTCACAAATAATTTCACCATTTTTAAGAATAAGGCATTTTTCTTTATTAAAGGAAACATCATATTTTGAATCACAAAGTTGGCTAACACTTATCAAATTAAACTTAAGCCCTTCAACTAATAGAACATTACTAAGAGAGAAAGAAGAGTTACCAATTTCTCCATTTCCAAGAATTTTTCCTTTGCCATTGCCGAACATGACCATACCCTCTTCTTGGAGCTTGATGTTGGTAAAAGTTCTCTCCTCCCGGTCATATGGCGTGAACATCCGCTGTCCACGAGCCATTTTGAATCTTCCATTGTGGTTATGGCCCCTATTATCTACAAAAGAATTTCTTTTAGGTACCCTATAATTTTGGGGTCCATGGGGTTAGTCTTGAGACCTTTGGGTCTCCAAACATGTCTTGAGCTATTTCTCAATTTGCAATTATTAGCATAATGTCCAACTTTGCCACAATAAAAACAAGTAGGAGTATTATAATTATTAGCACGTACAAAAGTCGGACCTTGGTTATTTTTCTTAAAAACATTTTGAAATGGCTTATAACCAAGTCCCGATTTGGAATGCTCACCTCTTTGTGCATCTAAAATTTTTGTGACTTTATCCGTACTTATGTTGAAACGATGCACGTCATTTTTCAAACATTCAATATCTTTTGTGAGCAATTCCTTTTCGGTTTCAAGAGAATGAATCTTAGTAAGAGTAAGAGCATGAGCTTTGTCTAGAGATTCATAAGAGGTAAATAATTTTTCCTTTTCAACCTTAATCTCCTTATGCTCCTTTTTCAAATTTTTGTATTTAACGATTAAATTTTGAAACTCAATTTGCAATTCATCAAAATCACATTGCAAGTCATCAACTATGGAGGAAGTAGAAGAATTTGAGTGTACCTCATTGTTTTCATCGTCTATAGCCATGAGACCGTGTTCAACCTTCCTCATCGGTTGTTTCGAGTAGTTCATCCCATGTTTTGACTTCCGCATTTAGAGCCTTCTTTTTTGTGAAAGGCTTCCTTTTCTTTTGCTCCTCTTCATCGAGCTTTGGGCAATCGGCAATGAAGTGCCCGGGTTTTCCGCATTTAAAGCAAGCATTATCTCTTGGTTTTCTTGCTTTATTTTTATTCACAAATTTTGCAAATTTTCGAACAAGTGCGGCCGCAATCATCATCATCATTATCATAGTATGCATTATTAGAAGAAGAAGCAAGACCTTTAGGAATAATTTGCATACCCGATTGATTTGTGGATGGTTTGGAATTTTTCCTCTCCTTGAGATAGACTTCATAGATGAGTAGGTTTCCAATAAGCTCATCAAACTTGAGTGTCTCAAGATTTTGTGCCTCCGTGATTGCCGTTACTTTTTTCGGACCATGAGCCGGAAGTGCATTTAGTACCTTGGTGACCTTGTCTTCTTCGGAGATGACTTTGCCGAGGGCCACAAGAGGATTGACAATATTGTCAAGCCTTTCCACCATTTTGGAGATGCTTTCGCCATCATACATGTTAAAGTTTTGAAGTCTTTAACAAGCATGGTCTTTCTTGCTTGCTTAACTTTCTTAGTCCCTTCATAGATTGTCTCCAATTTTTCCCAAACCTCATGTGCCGACCTTATGCCTCTTATGCGATTGTACTCGGTGGCGGTAAGAGAACAATGCAAAATATTTAAGGCCTTACCGTTTAGAGAAAAAGCCTTTTTGTCGTTTTCATCAAACTCCTTGAAAGGTTTAGGAGCCAAGGTGCCATCCTCCGATTTCTTTGTTGGTTGATCAACTCCTTCAATGACCACATTCCAAATGTCGAACCCGCACCCTTGTAGGAAGCACTCCATACGGTCTTTCCAAAATGCGTAGTTGTTGGCGTCGAATAGTGGTGGCTTATTGGTAGAGGCGCCGGTGGTGAGATGAGCATCATTTGTAGCCATGGATCTTTCCTCTTTACTCGGAACGAGCTATCCAAAGAGTTTGGCTTTGATACCACTTGTTAGTCCAAGTGGCTACAATAATCTAGAGGGGGGGTGAATAGATTATTCCGATTTTTCGCAAATCACCCTCTTTTTTTCGAAACAACGAGTAAATAACAAAAATGTAAATGCGGAAAATAAACAACACTCGTTGATTTAAAGAGGTTCAACCCACCTAGGCCTAATCCTCTACCACCCCAAAGATTCCGGGATGGATTTCAAAAAGAAAAAAAGGTTTTATTAATTTACCAAAAATTAATACAACACCTTGAGGATTACCACAATCCTCTTTCACCACTTTGAGGATTACCACAACCCTCTTACAACACCTTTGAAGATTACCACAACCTTCAAACACCTATCACCTAGATCACCTAAGTGTATTCTTACCACAAGAATACTCACAAGGATGTCTTGTGTTGAATGATGACCAAAATCAAGATTACAACTCAATAATGATTGATACAATATGAGTACAAGTGTAATCAAGAATTGAAAGCCTAGACCTCAAATAAGTGCAAGTGAAAGTGCTTAGGCTAATACAACAAGATATATGAAAGTGTTTGCTCAATTGCTCTTTGCTTGTATATTGTGTTGTATCTTGTTGCTTGAATGAAGCCTCTATTTATAGTAGAGGTCTTGGCTTTGATTTCCGACATTGGCTCCTCCTCGGAGAGTGATTTGCTGCAAAAGAAACCATTTAAAATCATCAATATAGTCATTAGAAATCAATCCCATATTTTAAGGAAATATGTTTGTCAAAACGTCGAAATTTCTTTGTCAAAAGATAGAGGGCGACGTCGACTAGACGTTGGAAAAATACACAAAAAAAAACACAGCAGCACGGCCGACGCGTCTACCTCGACCGAGGCGACCATCACCCCAACCGGTCCCCCTCATGGTTTTTGCAAAGATCAAGTGTTCTTTCAAACGCACTTGCAGTGCACGGCCGCACTGGCGACGGCCGACCGATCGGCCGACGCCCGAATGCGGCCGACTCGACCATGCTTGTTTTTGCTTCCGTCTCATTTTCTGTTTCTAAAACATCTTGGTACCAGGTTGCCTATAGATACCACTTGAGACGAAATATTGTCCAATATTTGTCGAAAATAAAACTCAAGAAATACTCCAAAATATAGTAAAAACATCTTAAACCGATCGGAAGTATTAGGACAACATTTAGAAACATCGTTTGAGAGTGAAAACCAAAAACGTAAAATCATTAAAAGCGTTGTCAATTTAGACGAAAATAAACTTGAAGAAATACTCCGGAAAATATTAAAACCATTTTAAATCATTTAGGAGTATTTGGACAACAATTAAAAACATTGTTTTGGTGTGAAACAAAATCATCAAAATTAAGATAAAAACATGTATCAAACAATTTTTCCATTCTCCAGGTTTTTCAAAAATTTGATTTTTCACCCCAAAAGTTTTTAAAACTTTGCAAAAAGATAATTTTGGACCAAGTCCAACAAATACGGGTTTCGGAAAACATATATTCGAGAAAATCGAGACTTAACGAGTAGTGCCCTTTTTTAAAAAAATTTGCAAAATCATTTAGGGGCACTTAAGGTGCATAAGCATGATATCGAGTTCTAATGAAAATACGAGTGAACATACCTCGATGGTTTAAGAAACTTGATGACGAAATAGCCAATGAATATGAGATATATATCCTACACAATTCTTAAACAAAATTTGCACTAAAGCACAAGTGTAGGCAAGTAATAGGAGATATCAAGAAAATACTTATGCTATAAAAATACATAAGAGATAATAAACCACATAAGTCTAATTAAATGCACAAGAGTTTTAGAAATATCTTGCAAGGTCTTCTTATAAAAAATTTGAAACTCACAAATATATTGAAGACCAAAAAAATAATGAAAACTCATTTACAATAAAAACATGCATACTACAAAATAAAATGCATATTTAAATGGGGAGATACGGTTTACCAATTACGCCATTTCCATGGGTTGTGCCGTTCCCATTGTTGATGATATCTTCCCCTTTGAGGATCATTTTGTTGATGATGACTTCTCCAATTTCTCCATTTCCAAGCATTGTGGCTTTCCCATTTTTGAAAATGTCTTTCTCTTGGAAAATCATCTTGTTGATGTTGTCTTTGCCATTTCCAAGGATTATGTTCTTCCCATTTTTGATTATTTCCTCTTCTTGGAAAGTGACTTTGTTGAAAATGTTTTCTTCTTTGATCAAATGAATTGATCATTTGATGTCTTCTTTGCGGTATGAATTTTCTCCGATTGTTATTCCGCCGGGTACCTAATAAAACATTATTTTGTGGTACCCTCAAGTGCTTGGGTCCTTTAAGATTAGCTTTGGGACTTTTAGGTCTCCAACAATAATTAGAGTTATTTCTAGCCCGACAAGTATTAATCGTATGACCCTTTTTACCGCAATAAAAGCAAGTAATAATTCTAGAAGCATAATGACCAACATGCTTAGAGACTTGATTCCTTTTCATATGATTGACAACATTAAGCTTATGATCAAGTTCACTATTCAAATTATCACAACCATTTTCATTTACAACATTAGGCAATTCATTGGTACTCAAGTTGGATTTTGATAAATCATTTTTCAAGCAATTAATATCCCCAACAAGAGTACTATTTTCTTTTTCAAGGTTTCTAACCTTGTTAAGTGTGGTGGTGTGAGCACATGATAGTGATTCATAGGAAGTAAATAAACTATCCTTATCATTTTTCAAAACATTGAATTCCTTTTTCAAATTTTTGTATTTAACAAGTAAATTTTGGAATTCATTTTGAAGATCATCAAAACCATTTTGCAAATCACTATAATCATTTTGAATAACAATATCATAAGAAGTAGAGGGTTTAAGACATACCTCGTTTTCTTCTTTGACGCCCATAAAACAATATTCAACTTCTTCATAGTTGAAAGTTGTAAGAGGCTTGTTCATTAGATTTGAGTTTGTATCCCTTTGAGAAGTAGATGCTTTTGTTTGACTCCTTTCATTTGCAAATACTCCATAGATGGCTTCTAATTTTTGCCATACTTCATGTGCCGATCGAATTCCTACAATATGTTCATATTCCTTATTAGTAAATGAACAATACAAAATATTGAGAGTTTTACCGTTTAAGTAGATGATTTTCTTCTCTTCCTTATTAGTAAATGAACAATACAAAATATTGTGGTGTGTCTATCATTGGAATGGATTCTCCATTTATGATGATGTTCCATAAATCGAACCCGCAACCTTGTAGATAACATTCCATTCTTTCTTTCCAAAATATAAAATTTTTGGAATCAAATAGAGGTGGCTTGGTGGTGGAGGTGCCGATAAGATGAGCTTCGTTCGTAGCCGACGACCGTTCCTCTTCACTCGCGATGTGAAACGAGCTTGCCAAATAATTTGGCTCTGATACCACTTGTAAGTCCAAGCGGCTACGATAATCTAGAGGGGGTGAATAGATTATCTCCATCTTTTCAATTTTACCCTCTTTTTCGAACCGAATGCTCAAAGATAATAATAAAGGTGCGGAATATAAACAACACGCGTCGATTTATAGTAGTTCAACCCACCTAGGGCCTAATCTACTACCATCCCAGTATATCCGGGATGGATTTCAAAAAGAAAAAGAATTTTATTAATTACCAAAATTAATACAAACTCAACTTACAACACCTTGAAGAGCACCACACTCTTCTTCAACACCACCTTTGGAGATTACCACAATCTCCCTTTGAAGATTACCACAATCTTCCTTTAACGGCACCTTGTGAAGATTACCACAATCTTCAACCTTGAAGAATACCAAATTCTTCAACACCTCAATAAGAAGATCACCACAATCTTCTTGCACCTATCACCTAGATCATCCAAGTGTGTTCTTACCACAAGAACACTCACAATGATATCTTGTGTTGAATGATAACCAATAATCAAGATTACAAGTCAATAAAGAATATTACAATTTGAGTGCAAAGTGTAATCAAGAATAGCCTAGACCTCAAGGATGTGAAAGTGATAAGCTAGGCAAAATTACAACAAGAATAATAACAATGAAGAACAAATATTTGCTTGAAGTGTATCTTATTGTGTTGTATCTCAATTGTTATTATAGTTGTTCCAAAACTTCCTCTATTTATAGGAGATGATTGATCAAGCATAGGCTTCTCTTGGGGATTGAAAATCTACAGAAAAATACAATTAAAATCAAGAATATAGTCAGAAATCAATCTCACATTTTAAGGAAATTTGTCTCATTTGTCAACGATCATGTTTTTTTTGTCAAAAATAGAGTTTGAAATGAACATGTCAACAATTAACATGGGCGACGTAGGTTCGGGTTCGGCCGTCGTCCCCATCTCAACCGGTCCCCTTCAATAGGTTTGAGAAGAAAAATCGCTCTTTCAACCAAGAACTTGCAGTGCAGTCCGCACTGGCGGCCGGCCGGCCGACCGATCGATGCCTGGCGGCCGTGGTCGACCTTCATGATTTTTCTTTCGTCTCATTTTCTGTTTCAAAAATCATCTTCAGGTACGGGTTGCCCAATAAGGCGACCGGTCGACCACGAGACAGAAATGTTGTCCAATTTTTTGTCGAAAATAAAACCCAAGAAATACTCCGAAAATTTAGTAAAAACATTTTAAACCAATCGGAAGTATTTAGACAACATTTAGAAACCTTGTTTTGAAGTAAAAACATATAAACATAAAATCATTAGAAGTGTTGTCCAATTTTATCTAAAGTAAAACTTGAAGAAATACTCCGAAAAATATTAAAACCATTTTAAATCATTTGAGAGTATTTGGACAACAATTAAAAACATTGTTTTGGTGTAAAAATAAAATCATCAAAATTAAGATAAAAACATGTACCAAACAATTACCACATGCGCAATTGAATAAGGAATATTTTGCCATCTTGCAGAATAAACTACCACGAAAATTTAAAGACCCAGGGAGTTTTACTATTCCTTGTCATATTGGTGGTTTATATGTTGCTAGGGCATTTGCTAATTTTAGGAGCTAGTATTGATTTCATGCCTCATGAAACATACAATCATATGGGATTAGGAGAACTAAAATCCACTGATATTTGTGTTCAATTAGCTGATAGATTTATCAAACATCCTAGTGGTATACTTGAAGATGTGCTAGTTGAGATTGATAAATTCATATTCTCAGTTGATTTTGTTATTCTTGACATGCATGATGATATAGAGGTTCCCTTAATTCTTGGGCGTCCTATTTTGGCTACTGCAAAATCAATCATAGATGTGAATGATGGAAAATTAACTTTGAGAGTGGGGGATGAACAAGTTATCTTTAAAATTCATGTTGCTATTGATAAGGATAATACTTGTTCTTTTGTTGGCTCAATTTCTTTGTGTGATGTGAAAGCTAAAAATCTCTTGGAGAAAAATATTTTTCAAGGTGCATGTAAACCCACGAAGAATCTTCTTCTTAGGAAGTATATTCCCAAAAAGAGGATCCAAAAGATCAAAGAGCACATTTTAAAGCTTGAAGTTGGAGGTAGTTTTACTAAATGCCAAAGTGATTACCATAAATGTGAGGCTCCACCTGACTAATCTCCACATTTAAGGACGATCCAAAAGATCAAGAGCACATTTTGAAGCTTGAATTTGGAGGTAGTTTTACTAAATGCCAAAGAGATTACCATAAGTGTGAGGCTCTGCTCGACTAATCTCCACATTTAAGTGAAATAATCTAGCTATATACGACTCTAAAGAAGCGGTACCCAGAAGGTAACCTGATGTTTCGTGTGCATTTGTATTTTATTTTCTTTCAAAATATTCACAAATCCTTAGAGTAATTTTCAAATCATATTTTGGTTTTTTTTGGGTCATTTCATTTTTTTAAAGCTTCGAACATCTTTCTTCATTTATTTCTCTTAATTGGAAACACTTGATATTTCACGGTATTTGAGTTGTGTGTTGCTTATCCTTGATTAGGTATGAAGATACCGATAAGGATACCATACTAAATAACCCAATGGCCGCTCAACACTTAATTCACTGTTGTAGTAAGGTTGTATTTTTCCTCTTCCACCTCTTTTCTTTCCTTCTAGTTTCTTTGTTTTTTGTGTGTTTTATGTGTATGCAATTACATTTTCAAAATGCTTGTGTGCTTGTTTTTGTTTTGAGTCTATTGATAAGAGATTTGATTTTTGTTTTTGAAAAACTTGAGTGTTTGCTAGTCAATAGCCTGACCTAACTACACCTAATTTAATTTTTAAATTTGTGTTCAATATGAAGCAATTAATTGTCTTGGATAGATTGACGTGGATGTGGGCTGAATTTTTACGAGATTTCTAAGACCATAATACTTGATTTGCTAAGGCGTATACGACAATAATTAGCGTTATGAACGTATGAGAACTTTTGATTTACTGGTGATTAGCTAGTTGTTAAACCAAGTTAGTGGATGAAAAAAAGAAAAAAAAAAGATAAAAATGGAGCAATCGAGGTTATACTCCTCTATTTGATGTTGCTTAGTAACTAGAAGGTTTCATGAGCCCCATGGTTGTCTTTCACGTAAAACGGCGATACGAATATGAGTATGGAAAACCACCCGTGGAGTGTTTGAACTGAAATTCAAAATGTAAACCTAGTGGAAACATGCCTCGAATGTCCTAAAAAGGGGGAAGAATGTGTACTTCCTTGCATTTCTCATTCCAATAAAGTTCAAGAAGCTCAGTTATATGACTAGTAGACTGACTGCAAAAATTGATTGAGTTCTTATATGTTCATTGCATTATTGGATTGAAGTTGCGCATAACTATCAATTTTTGTGGAGTGATGAATTCAAGTCTAAATCATACCCGTTGATATTAATGTATTTACATGTAAATCGACCGCGTTGCAAAACTAAGTTTTTACTGAATGGTTAGTTGGGGTTGCGAGGGCTAAGAACTTGACTACTTAAGTTCAATGTGTAGAAAAAAAATCTCTCCTGTATGTTTTATTTATTGAATTTCTCCCTATGGTTTTATGTTTTGCTTGAGGACAAGCAAAATTCTAAGTTGGAGGTGGTTTTATAAGTGTCTTTTTATACATGGTTTACTTGTTTATTAAGGTAGATTTAGGTTGTTTGTTGTTAGTTTCGTAGGTTTTTGATTGCATATGGTTCATATTACTGTGAGGTGGTTTTATTGGTGTAGATTAATCATTCAAAGAAATTTTTGGTGTATTTCGGACCATAGATCGATGACAAAACATACCCCGAGGTTTAAGGATGCAAAAATGCTCGAAATCCCAAGCTAAACGCATCATTTCGGGGCCTTTTAGGCCCAACATGGCCATGGTGTGTCGGGAAACATGTTCGTGTTCAAACAAGGTTTAGACAGACTCGGACACGATCAGACCGTGTTACGCGACATGGTGTGTCCGGATCACTTTCCAGCATCAATTTCTGGTGGAATTTGTGAAAAACTCACAACCAAGTTTTTTGACCACTTTTATGCACCTTTAACACCCCATGATTACCACTATTGTCAATAATTAACTCCCACAAATAATATTAATATAAAACAGTAAACACTCAAATACATGAGCACCCATATGTCAATGTCCATTCATCAAAAGTACAATAATTCACATCACATCAACTCAATTAATAGCAACACAAAAAAACAAATTGCAAACAACATAATCAATTAATAAAACATGCAACTCATACATATACAAATCACATAGAATATTTTTGTTTGCACCTTAATGCGTAAAAATATAATTTCTTTCACGCACCTTATGCGAAAAAGTATTTTTCATGCACCAATGTGCAGAAAATAATTATCGCATGTATCACAATATTCGAAAAAAAATATTAAATCTTGCAAGCATCTTAATGCGCAAAAAATAATTTTCTTTCATGCACCTAATGCGGAAAAAAAAATCCATGCACCCTATATGCAAAAAATATTATTTTGCATGCATCATAAAGCACAAAAAAAATTATGCCTGCATTCTCATGCGCAACAAATAATTTTCACAAGCACTTCAATGCACAAAAATTATTTTTGCATGGACTCAATAACGCAAAATATTTTACATGCATTAATACTATAACCAAAAAAATGCACAAAAAATAATTGTGCGAGCGTCCCAATGCGCAAAAAATAACTTGATATCCAGCTTCTATAAATAGAAAACATGTTTATAGTATAATAAGAATTCTCTTAGCTTAGTAGTGAGCATGCATAAAGATATATCAAAAAGGTCAAGGGTTCAAATCTTTGTGAGACCAATAATCCCGCAGTTCGATACAAGTTTTGTTTTTTTTCTCCAAATACTTTGAATTGATATAACTTATTCGTTTCAAATATATTTTACATGTATAATATGTCAATTAATCGTGAGATCTACAATTTGACACCAATATTGTAAATATAAAAACGAAAATACATATTCGATTTTTTATATAAGATTTGAATTTTTTGAAATAAAAAATTAAATCACATATATCATTAAACTCAAGCACACAAATATGCGAGAACAAGCCTTAATGGCTTTGATACCATTGTAAGCAAATATAGTTCAAAATATGAATGACATATTTGCACATAAATTATGGATCGAGTATATATTTTTGCAGCGGAACTGTCGATCCATATAACCAGGATTAAGCCCGTCTACAAGCCTCCCTTTGATCCATTATTAGGTCATCTACAGTTTTGAATATGGGATATTCCTAGATTTCCATGTATTTCCAGCAAGGACCTTAAGAACGTAATCAGTTGAACCGCAAATGATATACTGAACTGCAAAATTCTGACCTTAGATTTCCATGTATTTCCTAGATTCACAAAATCGGAGAATTCCCTTAAAAACACAAATAGTACATGGAATTTGGTGTAATTTCCTCAAACTTAAATTATAATTTTTATTATTCGGTTACATTCTATAATTGAAGAAATGAGAGAATAAAACAAGTAAACACAATAAGTATAAAGATATTATTAACCTTTATATGTTTTTTGAATTGAATAACGATAACAAATAAAATGATGATATTATGCTGAATTTATAAAATTTTAATTAATTGTTTTGTTATTAACTCCATAACTTGTGATTTATTAAGCTTAGCTTATGACTTATAAGCTAAATTACTTGATTTGTTATGTAAATGTATACAATGCCGAAAAGAAAGCTTCTTAAATGTGTTAAGAAAAATACTTTTGCAACCATCAAAAAGAAATAAAAGTTTATGAATATTATAACAAGCTTTTAATATAAGAACTTATTTTGTTGTTGTACTCATCTTACAACTTTTGTTGAACTGGATTTCTCAAAATAATCATTTAACAATTGATATCGGTTTACACTTATTTAAAATAATATTAATATACTTAATTTTCAATTTAAATAATTTTTGCATTTAATTAATATTTATTTCTTTGTATTATTTTTTAATATTTTATATTAATCAAGGAATTATGGATAGTAAAATTATTTTAGTAAATTTATATTTATCATGTGCAAAGCACGTGTTTCTTACTAGTTTCCATAATAAGTATTAGTAGTTTATCTGAAGAGTATTAGTAGTACACCAAGAAAGTATTAGTTTTTCTCTTCAAAAGTATTACTAGTCCCCTGAAAATTATTTAGTACACCAAGAATAAAATGTATAAGTTTTACATCTGAAAAGTATTAGTGGTCCTCTTAAAAAGTCTTAGTAATTGTGAATATATAAATATAGGTCCAATAAGTCAATGTATAAGAAGTATCAGTAAATGGAAATATATATATAAATAACCTTAAAAGGTATATACAGAGTTGCTTCTTCGTCATTTCTTCCCGTAACTTGCAGCAACCAAAAAAAAAATAAAAGGATGAGTTGGGTCAGCTCTCACAACTTTTTTCCTTCTAGTCTTCATCTTCTTGTATCCATGGATATTCAACAACTCAAAAACAGAGAGCCATTCACTTCCATAATCGACGGAGAAGAGCGCGACTTCTTTGGAGCCGAGTTTTGAGAGAGGATCTCAAAGCTGGTGGGTTTATTGGGAAGCCCTAATGTTTCTGATTTTTTCCGTCTTTTTTTTTCCAGTTTGGTTGGATCCGGTTCAGTTTGGGGATCCGACACATGAGAGGAGACCTACTCCTATGTGATATAGATATGTCTTTTTTCAGGCCCGGACTTGAGGGCATGCCCAACGGTGCCTAGGGCCCCAAATATTTAGGGGCCCATTTTTTTTATTTAAGGGATAATTACAAAAAAGCCCTTAAGGTTCGGGCTAATTACAAAAAAAAAACTAAGAAATTTTTTGAAATTACAAAAATATCCTTTAGGCTTGATGCGTCTTATATTTTTCACATTCATATGAAAAAAAATATTTCAAAATATCCCCTTACGTTTATGAAAATATTACAGTCACCTCCTTAAATTTAATACACGATCAAACCTTAAGGTTTTTTAGGGCCCCAATTTTTTTTAAATGGTTAACAATATAAATCATACCCTTCACACACACACAACACCAAAAAGAAAAAAAAATAGAACTTCAGCATGAAGCCTAACATTGTGAAAAAAGAGAAACAATTCACTCGAATGTGATGTACATATAAACCATAACTTAGAACATTTCCTGAAAATGACAATGACAATTTTAGTTGATAATGAGCATTAAATCCTTCTAAATACTTTCATAAAATCCTTATAAATAATGACATTTTTAGGAATATTATTCTTACAGATTCCAAGTTAACATTTTAAACTTTTTCATTGTTTTAATACTCTTCATTTTGCTTAGTTTTTTTAGCTTTTGCTTAATTTTTCTCTTTCATTTAATTGATTTAGTTAGCAACATAATTTATGATCTGAGCAATGATTTAATTTATTTATTTATGATTTACGATTATTGTATTAACTTGGGGTGACGTAGTAATTTGTGCAACTGAAATTTTATCTTTGTTGTTGTCAGAATTTTTTTGGGGATTAATATTACAATTGATTTTTAAGCCCTTGATTTATAGTAATATTTTAAGACAAAACAATTGGTCGTTGTAAGGGCCCATTTAGATAATCTCACTTAGGGCCCTATGTTTCACAGGTCCGACCTTACCTTTTCTTTAACACTATTATACAACTTGCCATCACTATGATTTTAAAATAGCCCATAAAAGGCCAAATTCAAAAGTTTGTGACTAGTGGAGAAACACCAAAAGCTCAAATTAGCTCCCCTATGATTGATACCTTCAATGAAACTGAAATTCTAATATGACGAGCTTTGGTACAATCATCAAAATTTGATTAAGAATTTACACTTGAGACTTGAGAAAGAAACAAATTGTGGCCTGACGGAAAGAGCATACATGTACGAACACAAATATATGTGAAATTAGCAAACAATAACAATGGAATGTCACATTATGAAAATTTTTTGCGAGTCTCCAAAGTTAGGAGTGGTAAATTTTCTCTCTCTATGAGGGAACCCTAGTTTTTATTTTTCTTGGTGTTTGGTTGTTATGCGCCGTCCATTTTCTTTGTCTCTTTGTTCTCAGTAAGATTGGAGCTCCATTGTTAACTGTTTTAGGCCTTTGCATGGATAATGATAAAAGAAATTTAAGTGCATTTATGTTGGTTTTGCTTTGAGTTTTTTTGTTTGTTTTTTTCTTTTCTCTACTGTTCTATTTGTTTCTTGTCCTTTTTATTATAGTTGACTTGCCATTAAGCTTTGTCCCCTAACTACCATTTTCTCTCTTTATTGTATTCTCTGTATTTCTCTGTTTTGCGTTGGTCCCCCCTTGTTCTTTGTCTCCGTGTTGCTCTTTTGTTTTATTTTTTCTAGGTGGCCAAATCGGGGGACATTGAGGGCTAATCGGAGGACTGAGAAATCATTCTATAGATGGACTCTGAACTGGCATTGAGGTTAAAATCCTTTGTTTTATCTTCCGAGGAAAATGTTGACATTACCCTGGAGGAGGAAGATATTGCCAAGAGCAAAGCTGAATGTGAAAAATGTTTGGTGGGAAGGATTTTTGGAAATAAAAAGTGTAATTTTGCTGGTTTAAAGAATACCGCCTTGAATATTTGGCAAACTAAATAGCCTTTATCAGTTCGAGAAATTGAAATAATCTCTTTCAGTTTGTTTTTGCTTCTAGATAAGACCAAACAAAGGTTAGAGAGGGCAAGACTTGGAATTTCGACAATCAGTATTTGATTCTTCGTGAATGGATGAACGTATTATGGAGAATATAGAGAACTTCAAAACGGTGGAACTCTTGGTCCAACTCTGGGATATCCCTGGCCATTGGATGAGTATGGAGACGGGGAGAAAAATTGGGGAAAAAATTAAAATCTAAAGGATATTGTTATTCTGGAGACCGAAAGTAGTGTGGGACGACATATCAAGATTTTGGTGGATATTGAGTTGGATAAACCGTTAATGAGAGGGACCAATATCAGTCTGGATGGGGAAACACATTGGATTAGTTTCAAATACAAAAATCTTCAGTTTTTGCTTTTACTGTGGAATGGTCGGACATTCAGAACAGGGATGCCAAAAAAGGAAAGATGATCTTAGAAGCAATATTTTGATGGAAGGGCAAATTCAGGGATTGGTTGAGATCTATGGATTTTGTATTTATTAGGAACGGGAATAGGAGTGGTGGAACTCCTTCATCCCCAGGAAAGGTGAAGTCTCCAATAAATAAGGAATTAATTAGTAAGGAAAAGAGGTCGGAGAGGATCTAAACCTACAGTTTAAGGAAAATTTGGGAAAGAAAAAGTGTATGTATGGATATGAAACTTCAAAGAGAAATCATAACTAGCCAAAATCAGGGGAATGATAGTGGATTGAAGCCTTTGGAAGAGAAAGGAATGGAGCAGGATAGTAGAATCATTGAGCACGACTGGATTGTGGATAACAATAAGGAAAATGAGATGATTATTAATGATGTTAAGTTTGGCAGTGATTTTAAGAATAATCAGGGAATCAAAACTCCTTTCAAAGAAATCCAAAATCAAAAAAAGGAAGAAAAAATACCAGGTAAGAAAATCATTAAAAAATTCGGTGAAAAAAAAAAAAGCTAATCCAAAAACAATGGAGGTGAGTGAATATGAGGTTGGAAGAAACCTTGGAACTAAAAGGAATTTTGAGTCTATGGAAGAGGAGGAACATGAGAGATGAGGCTGGAAATCCTAAGAGAGTTAAGAGTGATGATCACATTGGCAGTGATAATAATACGGATAAGGTAGAGGTGGTCAGCCTAAAATGGGTCCAAAGTTTTAAATGAATGTATGTGTATGGAATTGTAGAGGATTGGGAGGACCCTCTATAATTTCTCAACTCAAGGAGACTATGAGGCTCCATCTCCCGGATTTGGTAGGAGAAATTTGTGAAAACTGTGTGTAATAGACTTAGAGTTAAAGAAAGATGGTTTTGTGTGAATCCATTGGGTAAAGGTGGTGGTTTGCTTGTGTTTTGGTCTGATAGAATTAAGGTGAAAAATATTGAGTTCCAACTTCTGTGTGGAAGTCGAATTTCAGCTGGAGGATGGTCATGATCTTTTGTGGGCTATTTTTATATATGCTAGTACTGATAGAGGTACTAGAAGGGAGCAATGGCAATTCGCTACCAAAAAGAAATAGGGTAATTTGTGGTGTATGGGAGGAGATTTTAATGACATTGTGAGTAATGAGGAAAAAAAAGGAGGTAGGGTGAGAAGCTAAGTGAGTTTTGTGGATTTTAATGCTTTTATCTTCAGCCAAGTGAGTTTTGTGGATTTTAATGCTTTTATTGAAGATATGGAAATGGGAGATACCAAATTCATGGGTCATTCTTTTACATGGGCTAATAACAGGGAATGGGAAGGATTTGTCGAGGAGAGAATTGATCGTTTTTTTGGGTCCCCTAATTGGATGCTTAAATTTCCCAATGCCTCTGTTCAACATCTTGAGATGGCATCATCTGATTAGTGCTTGCTTTTATTGGAGACATCCCTTGCAGTTGAAGAAAGGAAAAAAAGATTTATGTTTGATAAAAGGTGGCTCAAATGGGATGGTTTGGATAAGGAAGTGGAGCATGGATGGAATAAAGAGGTTAGAGGTACTCCCTTGTATCAAGTGCAGCAGAGCATTGTTATCACAGACTTGCCATCATAAATTGGAGTAAAGACAAGAAAAATAACCCAGCCAAGATGATTGAAAAGGGTAAATTTTGTCTGAATGAAATCAAGAGAAATAACTGCAATGTAAACTGGGGGGAGTGGACTAATCTTAGAAGGGTGTTGGAGAAAGCCTACAGGGAGGAAGAGAGCTATTGGTATCAAAAGGAAAGAGTTAATTGGCTCAAAGAGGGGATATAAATACGAAGTTTTTTCATGCATGTACCATATAGAGAATAAGATTAAATTGCATTGACAAGTTGGTTGCTAGTGATGGCACGATTTGTGAGTCTCCAAAGGCTATTGAAACTGAAATCATTGGGTTTTATCAAAACCTTTTTCAAACTTCAGACCTCCATCAGGATCAGTACATCTTGTAAGGGATTTCTCAATCAATCACACCCTCAATAAACCAGATTTTGACTTGCCAAGTGGAAGATAATGAAGTCAAAAAAGCTCTCTTTGAACTCAGCCCCACTAAAGCTCCTAGAATGGATGGTATGAACCCTCTTTTCTTTCAACACTTTTGGCATATAATTTCTGGCAAATTATGTACTGCAGTTAAAGACTTTTTTAAGTTTCATAAAATGCTCAAAGGTGTCAACCACACTCTTATCACTAGGGATGGCAATGGGGCGGGTCAAAATCCGGCTCTGCATTAAATCCTCCCCATTCGGGCGGGTCCAAACCCGGCCAAACGGGTCCCGAGGGTGGGTCTTGGACCCGTTTTAAGAAAACCCGCTAGGTCCGGGGTGGGTAACAGGTCCTTATGAACTCGCCCGGACCCGCCCGTATACAATTAATAGTCAATTAAATATTAATTTTTATCTAGTCTATTGACTTTGAGACTTGAGTCATACTTGTTGTTTCTTACTTTTCTTCGCAAGTGAGCTCGTATTTGCTATAGGGCATTTATAGTTTTAGATATTGTGCCATTCCTTAATTCTATATTCTGATTTCTGAAGCAGTTAAGCTTCAAGTTGGGTGACTTAATGTTTGAGTCAAGAATTTTAATTACAATTTTAGATGAATGAAATTTAAAAGACTCATAGAGGCGTGAATAATTCACAAAAAACTGGCAGCAGACGCATATCATTAAATTTCAGCGGGTATGGCAGGTCCAACCCGCCGGGTCCCGGGTCCAATGCGGGGCGGGTCCCAAGGCAGGGGGACGGGTCCCGGGTCCAAAATTTTCTTCGCAGGGCGGGTCCTGGGTTTGGCCAAACCTGTCCCAGACCCGCCCCATTGCCATCCCTACTTATCACTCTCATTCCAAAAATCCATAACCCCACAACCATTGCTCATTTCAAACCCATAAGTTTGTGTGGTGTTGTGTCTAAAGTGATCTCCAAAATCATTGTTAACCGAATGAAACATGTTCTTCACCATTGTGTTAGTGTAAATCAGTCTGCTTTCATACCAGGTAGACAAATCATTGATAATGTTGTTCTTACTCATGAGTGAATTTATCATCTTAATGGTCTTAGAAAAGGCAAAAAAGTATTCATGGCTTTTAAATTGGACATGTCAAAGGCCTATGATAGAGTAGAATGAAGTTTTCATATCTCTGTGCTTATTAAGATGGGCTTTGCTCCCAAATTTGTTTGTTGGGTTTTTAATTGCGTATGTTCTTCATCCTTTTCTGTGAATATCAATGGACAAGTTTCTGGGTATTTTAGACCATCTAGAGGTATTTAGGCAAGGGGACCTCCTCTCCCAATACCTTTTCATTCTACTGTCTGAGGTGCTCTCTAGCTTGATTAAACAGGCTCAAACAAATTCTCTCTTTCATGGTTTGAAACTCTGTAGGCAGGGCCCCCCTTTAGCCCATCTCTTTTTTGATGATGATTCTATTGTATTCTGTGAGGCTTCTCTCTTTCAAACTCTGAGTGTGAAAATTATTCTTCATAGATATTGCAATGCTTCTAGGCAAATGATTAACATGGAGAAATCTTCTATCCTTTTTAGTAAGAACACCCCTGAGCTTCTGAAAAAGGATATATGTGTAATGCTTGGTGGTATTTCTTTGCAAAATCACTCTAGATATCTTGGTTTACCTATGGTTCTAGGTAAATCCAAAAGAGATATTTTTAAGTATGCAACTGATTGTGTGCATAAGAGGGTGGCTAGTTGGAGCAACTCATTTTTATCTTTTGCAGGGAAGGAAGTGTTAATTAAAACAATCATTAATGATATGCCTACATATGTTATGTCATGTTTAAATTACCTTCTAGCATCTGTAAAGATATTTGTAGGGTGGCTTCTAAATTTTGGTGAGGGCGATTTGGAAATGGGGAAAAAGTTTAGTTGGGTGGCTTGGGATAAAATGGTTTTACCTAAAGAGGTAGGGGACTTGATTTTCAAGATTTAGCTTTGTTTAATGAGGCTCTAATTGTTAAACAACTTTGGAGACTATTAACCCAACCCAATCTTTTACTGAGTAGAGTCTTGAAAGCTAAATATTATTCTAATGGGGGGCTTCTAAATTGTGAACCCAAGAGTGGTGACTCTTGGTTATGGAAGAGTTGGATAAGATCTAAATCCACACTGATTAAGGGAATTAGGATGCAAGTAGTGGATGGAAAATCTATTAATGTCTGGGATACCCTTGGCTGGTTTAGGCTACCACATTTAAACCGTGCACTCTTATTCTTGCTACATGGGAATCTTTGTGGGTCAGTGATTTAATTTCTGGTGATGGAAAACAATGGAATAAAGAGCTTATTAATCAAATTTTTTGTGTACAAGATGTGAAAGCAATTTTACATGTACTATTAATCATGAGGTCAAGAAGGATAAGTGGATTTGGCATTGAGATAGTAAGGGGAATTTTTCTGTGAAGTCTGCCTATGTTTTGCTCAGAAAATAATCTGGGAAAAAGACTTTACCGGAAACAATTGGTGGATCCAAGATAACAGAGGTGCTATGGAAGAAGTGCTGGAGTTTAGAGGTGAAAAACAAAATGAAACACTTCATTTGGAGAATCCTCACTAGTAGCACACCCTCTTTGCTACTCGCTACTCAACCGAATGAAAAGGAATGAAGATTGATGCTAGATGTCGGTGTTGTGGAGAGGAAGAAGAGTCAATGAGCACATATTTTTTCAAAGTCCAAGAGCGGCCCGAGTGTGGAAGGCGGCACTGTGCGGTGGAAACGACACACTTCAACACGATTTCGACTTCAAAAGATGGTGGCAAAATACTTGCAGCATCAAAAGCTGTGACACAACCACAGTCAGGATCCAACTCTCTGTTTATATATTATAGTAGCTTTGGAAGACCAGAAATCTTTAGGTTTTTCAAAACTGTGTATGGAATGAAGTTGAAATTGTCAAGAAGGTTGTGCAGGAATGGCAAGAGTATCAGACCATTGTAAACAACAAAGGAAGGGATAATATTTTGCATGGAAAGTCGGTGGTGTGTGAGCGAGAACAAAAGGGATCAAGATGAAACAAGAGGACGTCTTCATGTGATGGTCGATCTTGAAACTTGATGTCCTTAGATCGCTTTTGGAGGTTGGGTGAAGGATGAAAAAGGAGGCATGAGGGGAGCATGGGCAACTTCTAGGGATGACATCCAATATTCATGAAAGGGGCTTTGATCGAATTCGACAAAGTATGTCTTTATGCATCCTCGATACTGAGTTGGAAAATTGAGCTTGCATATAGATGATCGGGATATTGTTGGAAAACTCGGCGAACACATGCCGTTTGATGGAGTTGACGCAAAAATATCCGAAGATATCTACTTGTTAAGCTTCCTTTTTGATAATGTGGTGTTATTGTGTCAAGATCATAAGAGTAAAATCAAATGTAATAGATTAGCTTATTTGGTCTCTGATAGTAATTTAGATTTGAATTGGGTTGACCAATTCCCCAGTTGGCTACTTGCTTAGTTAATTTGTTCGTTTAGCCAGTCGGCTACGTGAAATGTACTTGAATTTGGTTTCTTGAGTTAATTTATAAAATTTCTATCGACGAAAAAAGAAAAAAAATTAGCAAACAATAACAAGGTCGTAGGGTTATATCAGAGTTATGTTTATATGTTGGGTGCGATTATTATTCTAAGAAACCATCGATTTACAATTTATTCTCGGTTGTGGAGTTTAGATAACAAATGGTAAGATCTTTTTTAGATGAGAAAGTCCAAGTCCATTTTTTCTCCAGGCTATATTGTCTTATAGATAATTAGATATTACTTTACTATAGAAGCAGAAAACATGTTTACATTAAGTGGTAATGGTACAAAAAGCCATTTAGAAAATGTAAATATTAAAAATAGTCATGTTTTGTAGACACATCTTTTTTAGCCATTTTGGGGTGTAAAATGACATTCATACCCTTCTAGCATGTTTGTTTGATATTTGGGTTATTTCTCTCTCTTTCACTTATCTCTATGTATCTTCTTACTCTTTTTTTTTTCAAATTTTTTTAAAGAAATCGAACCTGTATTTTTCATTTTTAAATATGCAATATGGGTGTTGAATTATAGATATCGAAAAGAGGATTAATTTGATATATTATACATACAAAACGGATTTAAAACGAAAAAATTATGTAAATTCAAAGTTTTTTGGAAAAAAAAATAACTGGGAGAACTGGATGTTGTAACTCGAATTCGAGTCACTAAAAAAAATTTAAAAAAAAATTGTGACTCGAATTCGAGTCACAGGGATGTGTTTTTGTGCAGTCAAATTGGCTTAAGGGCAAATTGGGTTTTTTACACCCCAAAATGACTAAAAAAGATGTGTTTGAAAAAAATGGCTTAAAAATATTTTGGTTTGTTGAGAATGACTAAAAAAAGAAACCGCCTGTTACATTAATCCTGGGCAATATCATAAGTCGTGGTATGAAATTAGATGCCCAATGCCCGAACCGAGTGTTCTCATCTGCATCACCAGCAATTGTGGCTGATTTCAGACTAAAGTATAACCATTTTGGTTCATCCGCCAATAATTCTCGGAGTAGCACATCAACCAACAAGGCTTATCACACACACCAAGAATGAACATTTAGCATGTTAAACACCAAACAAACCAGTACATCAAACCTGAAATCCTAACTAAAGTATTCCGTAGAAAACAAGAATCAAGCTCCATTGCTAAGGAAGATTCCAACCATATAATAAGCTGACCAGTAAAATAATACTTCACATGCTAACACCATCGTCAAGTACAGCTATATATATGCCTATATCATCAAAGATGTCTTTAAATCTTACTTTAAAAGAAAAAAGCCACATCATCTGTGATACAAGTTGCTGTTGGTATCAACAAAAAGAGGAACCCAACATCTAGAGTATGCATATCGCAGCAGTATAGCTAGCTCAACACTAAATAAATCAAGAAAGTTTTATCTAATACATATATGTACATCAATATCTCAACCCACAAATAATCTCTACACCTCAAAATCCCAATGGAAGTCAGGAAATATCTTTTCAGTGTGTGGCCAGGAAATATTTTATTAATAGTATTAGTTTTAGTAAAGATATAGGAAAGTAGACACCTAGATATGAGCAGACAGCGTAAATGGATTAACAGAAGACATCAGGGACAGGGGCGTGCCCTTGTGGAGTAGTGGGGATTGGGGGGGGGGGGGGTTAGCCCCCCAAAGTTTTGAAAAATCTAATTATTTTATATATGTATTCGATTTAAATATTAATTTTAGCACTTAAATATTTATTCTTTAGTAATTCCCCCAAAATTAATTAGCCCCCAATATTTAATGTCTAGCTCCGCCCTGATAGGGATACAAAAGGCAATAGCAATTGATGCTAGCAGTAGAGGCAACACTAAGAAACTCATCATAATAAAAAAAGTCAGAAATAGTTAAGTTTCATTTGTCAATCATGAAATAAATCCCTGGAAATAGAATCGCAGATCTTTGACAATCAAACATACTATCTCCAAAGCATGTCAAATTACTGCCTGCATTTTACTGAAAAGGAGCCAAAATAATGATGAAAGAAACATATACACACCTAACTATCAAGGATTACACGGACCTTTGTTAGGTTGGAGTCACATAAAACTTTTGTCTACTAGACTAAATTTAGTCAATAAAGTGTTTAGTTCTTGCATTACAGTTAGATAATGTTCTTGAGATTGTGCCCCCTCTTCAAGAACTTGCAGGGCACATCTGAAAAGATGATTATACCATAGCACATGACTATCAACATCAGCATCACTAAATCCAATGTCTAAGAGAGAGTTACGCTTGTAATCTTTATTCCAACGAGGTAGAATGTACTGCAATGGTATTTTTTCAACCCCATTGTAATTAAGGACACTCAGCGCATGCCTGCACAAATAACCTTTGAAATTGAACAAACTACAAATGCAGCGTACTTCAGTTTGAGTTGTCTCAAATAGAACTTCATAATGCCTGACCTCCTTTTCATTTCCTTCAACTTCTATTCGTTCTTTGACAACAAATGTCATGATTGGGCCATTAGTAGTCACTTGCTTTGTGTTGAAGCAAGAATACATCCCCTCAACTTCAATTTGACATTTCTTGAACATTTCCTTTGTATACACCTTCGAGAGCTGCAACTCAAAATTAGATTTTGTTTTCAACTCAAAGCTCGAATTTCTAGACTCAAAATCTTCCATGGCTTCTTTCATTTGCTTTCTTTGTAGCGCCAGATCATACTTGTCAAGGAATTCTTTAAAGGATGTGTGCTTGTGTACATAACCATCAAAAATGCACTAGAGCCCTCACTCTCATTAATTGGGAGCATACCCACAAAAGAAGTGTCTTTCAAGTATACTGGTACCCACCTTTGTCGATCTTCATATAATAACTGTAACCATTTATTGTCCCTGAGGCTGTGTTGATTAATCATCTCTCCCCAGAAAGTTTCAAACTCAGATATCTTCAGCGAATCATACACTGCTTTATTCAGTTGCCTCCTGACCGCTTCAAACCCAATCAGTCCACCCAACTTTTCAGGAACACGATGCATAATATACGACAAACAATAGCAATGATGAGCCTGAGGGAACACTTCAGAAACCGCTATTTGCAAGGGTTTGGACTGATCGGTAACAATAACTTGTGGATGTTTCCCCAGCATACATGTAAGCCACGCCCTAAGCATCCAAACAAAATACTCCACTGATTCATGCCCAAGGAAACCACATCCCAACAAAACAGATTGCCCATGGTGGTTTACTCCCACAAACGAAATCAAAGGCATCTCATACTTGTTTGTCAAGTTTGTTGTATCGATTGCAATGGTGTCAGAGAAGTAATTATATGCAATTCTAGACCAAGCATCAGCCCAGAACACATTGTTCAAGTGCCCCTCGTCATCAAGATCCAACAAATAAAAGAAATCTGGATTTGTCAGCTTCATACGACAAAAGAAGTTATATACTGCATTTGCATCCCCCTCTTTGAGGTCCAGATGCTTTGAGTGATCAACATGATTTCTATCATCTCTCTCATCTGTCTTAGAGAGTCCATTACATATAGAATCCACAACAGCTGTTCGGTATAACTTAATCGTGTGTATTTCTTTTACAGGCTCGGACTGCTGTGCTCTCTTGGCAGCAAGAAACATCTTTTTATGTGACTTATAGAAACGTTTGATTTCTGGGCTCACTGGATGATTGTGTTCAAGCTCAACCTCGACTATTCTCCACCTTTGAGCGTCCACAAGCTTGATGATTACCATTGCAGGACACCCCGTTCTTGTTTCTGGCCTTGGATTGTTTGCTTCACTTTTTTTCTTGAAACCAGCACTGCTGCAGCTGAGTTTTGCTCTATACCTCTCCTTTCTTTTTGATCGAAACCATGAATTGCTCACTCTGATCCCAAATCCTTGTCCCTTAGCATAGACATTGTAGAAGTCATATGCTTCATCAAAAGACTCAAACTCCAAACCCACATTAGGTGGGAGCAATTCCTTTTTAAATTGCATTTCCTGAGCATCATCACTATGTTCCAGTATTGAACAGTTTCCATCCTCATATTCATCACCTTCCCCGAAAATTGGCTCACTGTTGAGACACACTGCCTCCATCTAAATACACAATTGAACTCATCAACAATGGGAAGAAAAGCGATCTTTCCAGCAACGCTAAATAAATGCAATCTTAAGAGTGAAATTTATGCAAACTTAAAAATTTATCCTAGGTATAACTATATATCAACAAGTAATGAATTATACACACCCATAAGGCCCATGCCAAACCTTATGAGGTAGCCAAATTAGCGCTTGTCACCAGGAGATTTCAATAATTCAAACTTTTAGCTCCTCCAGTCCTCAAAAGAGCTGCCTTTTATGAACTCAGTACCTAAAAAGATTTTGTGATGTTAGGAACATGAAACTGGTGAAAAATAAAATTGCCAAATAAAAAGAAAACGGTCTAGAGCAAGAGTTGAGCTTGAAAGGTCTACTGATACTACAAAGGAATCGTTAACATCAGCTCTTGGGGCTAATCAAGTTAATTACCAGATCAAGAGATAAAATGCAAACAATATATGATCCTTTTGGGCTTCTTCGTGAAGAAACCCTAATTGGATGTTGGGGCTCTAAAAGAAAAGAGCAAATATTGAGAGTGAAGCCCTTACCGGCGGCTACACCTGCTCCATCGGGCCACAGCTCAATGAGTTTCGTCTTCCTTTTGTTTTGCCATCTTCCGCTTCTCCTCGTCTCTTTTGTTCCCTCTCCATCTTCCTCTTCTTTTGACTGTAAGTAGTCCATGTAAAATTCTGATGCGGGCTATGCCCATTTAATAAGAAAACGGGCTTCTTTCTTTTAATATTCGGGCTTTACTGCATCTTTTCAATGGGCCCACTTGTTTTTTGTTTTTTTTTTTCTTTTTGAACTCAAAAGTTGGTATTATTAGGAGACAAAAGTAATTCAATTTGACTTGATACCATTTTAGATTGCATGTCTTTTTTTCTAAACTTCATCCGACTATTTATACCGTCTGGATCTTATGTTTCATTTTTCCTTTCAATTGGAAAAAAAATGCAGAGCAAGATTTGTTTACACTATTTTGACATTTGTTTGAACAGTTTACAAAAATAGCATGTATTAAATTATTTTGACATTTGTTTGGACAGAGCAACATGCTGCATCCCTAGTTGTGCAGTAAAACTTCACCTGCTGGCTCGTAACTCTATCCATGGGTTATTACAGTTGCCCTCATGTTCAAGTTCAACATTATCACACATCTCAATTCAAATGCAGATTTGACCCACACACAAAATCATCCATACATGATCTGGAGTATTTTCATCATCCACCGGGGATGCTAATTTCTCACGATTGCTAATGCCTGATGGTATTGTTCAAAAAAAGGAAAATAAAAATCTTGCAAACTCGTCATTGCCACCTGACCTGTATTGGAATTTCAAAGAACACAACATTTGCTAGCTCTAACATTCTACAGGTGAATATGGATGGCGCTGAGCTAATTTTATGCAGATGAACACCAATATCGGGGGGAAATGATTCTAAGATATATCGGTTATGAATGAGTTTTAACTTGATCACTTATCTAAACAATGAAGGTAACAGCAAAAAAGACAACAAACATAATGCTATCTGGGAGACTGGGATACATAACAAAAACTATATAAAAGCAGGCAGGGCAACCCTGGCAAGTTTGAACGGCTGGAATATTTCTTCTTCCAACTTGAAGCAGCCCCGGTGGTAAGATATTCCAATTCTTGAAATCAAACAAATTCATTTAAAGAAAATAAGGTACTCCAGTTCTTGGTCCACGCATCTGGTTGTTCTCCTCGGTCTCCGTGAAAAACTTAACCTCTCTCTCCTAATGCAAGGAAAGGTACAAACAGAAATTGATCAAGTACTATCAAAACAGTAGCTTTCTACATTGATCAGCAGACTAGAAGGGGTACTCCAGTTTTTGGCCCTCCTGTTATGCTTACTCCCCCCAAGATCATGTTTCACAGTAGAATACCACGATGGAAAAACTAATAAAAAAACAGTAAACATACCATATTCTCATTGAAGCTTAATATTGATGCCACATTCCCACAGCGATAACAATAATTTGGTGCGGACCATACCTGCATAGTCCACAACACAACAATGAGAAAATATAAAGAACACAAGACAATCTCTACCGAGTACTATGTTGTAGTCCATGAATTAGCGACTCACAGTCACAAGTCCTTTATCTTGAAACATATACTTTAGACCTTCTTGGACAAGTTGGTGGGCCCGACAAACTAGATCGAGTTTGTTAATATGATTGAACTGCCAAAAAAAAAAACTATTTTAGCATGACATTATACTGCCAAACTAGCTAAACAAGCCAAATATCATAAAGCATTATTGGTATTCCTGATGTGATCTTTTCGTGGATACAGAAACTGTAAAGCAATCTAAAAACCATGTGCTGCAACATTCCATACAAAGCTCATTGAGTCACCTCTGATGTAACCCTGGACCCAAAAAGCCAGCCTGCTCCTCGAGGACTGACAGCCCATGTCTCAATATCTTCAGGATCACTCCACATTAAGTCACAGAAGGGTCCCTCATGGGGGATTTCACAGTTCCTTTCAATGACTCGAATCTGCTTAGTAAACAAAAGAAGATTCAAATATGACTTGATAGACTAGAACCACACTCTTTAAAGCACAAACATGCATAACAGGACAAGTAACATAACCATATAGTTAAATGTGACAGAAAAAAATCCACAACAACAACAACAACAAACTAAGCCTTAATCCCACTACGTGGGAGAAAAAAATCCACATAAGATAAAAAGTATTCCACCCTTGAACTACAGGGCCAGAACTCATCTCCCCATCATATCTATCATTACATCAAATTACATTTCTATCATTACATCAACTTAGCGATGTCTAAAGGAATATGCAAAACCTGAAAACCACTTCAGATTATAATGATCTAACCTGATCGATAGTTCTAATATCTGGGGATAGGCCACCGTGGACACAAAGCACCTGGGATTTCAAAAAGTCAGTGTTACATTACCACAAGCAAACAAAAGAAGAAATTGATAGTCGCAACAAATCTACTATAAGTGGGATCTTCTGACAGTGAAATGTTTTTCTGTTTCCTTCCCAAGAATTTATAAAGCTAGAAAACTTGGTTGGCATGGCACACATCTCAGAAACAAATAGCAATTCCATGGTTTAGGGATGAGACTTCTGACAGTTCTCTATTAATGATATTTCTGGCAGACAGAAAAAGAATACACACCGTGCCATCAATAATTGCTGACAGAGTTAGATAGTCAAAAACATCGGTGCAATAACGCCAAGCATTAGCGTTCCCATACTTTCTTTGACATTCATCATAGAATCCATAAACCTACAAAGGACAAGCACGTAGAAATTCATTAGTAATTGAGAGTAGAAATTCATTAGTAATTGAGAGTAGAAATCATGAGGATGATCTTGTTGTAAATCATGGTTTCTTTAAGTGAGATCATAGAGAAGTAAATGTCACCAAGTAGCCTTAACAGTTACTAACTAAAGAAACCTTGAGGTGAACACATTCAAGGACATTAGGAAATCAAAGTAGTATCTCGTCACAATAAAAATCAAGGCACAATAAAAACTCTAAGATCCTGGGCCAAATGTGTAGCTGATTCCAGGAGTGTACAGAATCTAAGAATAACAAAATCCAAGTAATAAAGCAAAAGCACGACACCTCAAAACCATACTATAAGGTTTTTATAGGCTTTTCCACAATTGATTCATTCAAAAGTTTCACTGAGTACATTAACAGAGATATTAAAAAAACCATAAAGACTCTTCACGGTTTTAATAAAGGGCAAGGCGTTAAAGGCTAAAAGGGGACTAATGAATGCATAACATATCTATTTAGGTTCCCTCAGCATGGGATGGCAAAGAGCACAATTTATTTTAAAGTGTTAAGCAAATCAAGTAGCCAATCAATACAAAAAAAACTATCGCCCTTAATAAGCATCACCATGCTCTTCACCAATAGACCAACAACTGCAGCCTTAATGGCTAGTCTACTTCTTCCATGCCAAATGAAATGATAAAATTCTTGCTTCTTAGGTTTAAACCTTCCTCCCTCTCCTTCAAAAGAAACAGGCATACCATGACATGAGCCATCAATCGAAAGGAGAAAATATTTCATATGAAACTGCACAAGTCACAGCTCAAAACAACATGTTCCAACGTAGAAATGACACCTAATGTCATCTAAAAAGCCTCCTAGGAAAAATATCCACTATTTCGTTCGTGAAGACTATCCATGCTATTACTCCAGTGGCTTTAGACTTCTGTCAATAATTTAAGTACCCAATCTTCAAATATATATACCAATTTTCAGACAACCCACTAGGTGGCTGACTATAAATATAGGAACTATGTCCTTCAATTACTTTCTAACTATCAAGAAGGAACTATGACTAAATCATCTCCATTAAAGTTTGTGTAAAGATCTTACAAGTCATATGATTTGCCAGCTGTTCAAGGGCAGAACAGGTGAAGCACCTCCTCAAAGAGGGGAACAAAGTAAACATACGAGATGAAGGGCAAGGTTTGAGAGAGAGATAGAGAGAGAGAGGGATGCCATCAAAGAACTGAAAAATTTTCGGTGGCGCGGCCTGGAGGGGGAGAGAGAACATTTACTCAAAACTCTTATAATGATTTTATAAATAAAAAATTACAACACTCCCTGCAACAAATGAATGCATCCTTTTCTGTAGTCATTTTCAGTCTGCACATTTAATGCCTTACATGAAGAATTTCTTTTGGCTGCCTGCACGAATGACTGATCTAATTGTAATCAATAAGTGCAGTGCATTTCCAACAAGTATTCTGGCTATGCAAAGATAAGTAGTGAAGATTATGATATGGATTACCTGCGTTAGTTGCCTGCTTTCATGATTTCCACGTAGGAGAGTAATGTTTGCAGGGTATCTAGATGCGTACGCAAAAACAATATAAGTAACTAGCCAAAGGAGCAAGTTTGCTAGAAATCGTTAGAAACATAGCTCCAGCAAACAACCGGATAAGAATTTTTTTATCCACAAATTCGATCTTGTTCATCTTACAGAGCCCCTATTTATGTTATCAAGTCTCTTCAGATATAATAGTAAAAAGTGGAAAGTAACACTATGATTCTCAAGGAAAATGATGTCATAGGTAGAATTTTCTAATTCTGTGACAATAGTTTGTGAAATGAAGCTAGGTAGAGGCTTATCTGGTGGATTTTGATTTTTAATAAACTAAAGAGGAAGAATTTCAGTTTGGGTTGTATACTTTGAAAATGACATATATTGTTGTTACAAGTAGAAAAAAGTTTACGTTACTATCATTTCCTATCAACTATCTCCTATCTTTCAATGATAGTAACAGCGATCACACTGAAATCACAACTCAGCTCCACGAATGGCATAAGCTCCTAGCCAATTTCTATAAAAAAAAAATATTGCTCCAAATATTAATACTTGCTATAATACCGACCATAATCAACAAATCTCACTGAATTTTGCATACCTTGCTTTAAGAAGCAAAAGGATGGTGAAAACTTCTAAACTATTATAACCACGATCAACAAAATCTCCCTGCCAACAGAAATATCAATTAAAATAGACAAAAATAAGAAGAAATAGACATGAGAACTGAGAAATCACTTTACACTATTTACCATAAATATGTAATTTGTTTCTGGTACATGACCTCCAGTCTGGAAAAGTTTCATTAAATCATGAAACTGTCCATGGATATCGCCACAAACTGTGACTGGACTGTTGACAGGCTGAACATTTGACTCCTCAATCAAAATCTCCTTGACCTGAATAAGGCAGGACCAAATCAAACTTAACAACAAATGAACAACAGAGCATCCACAGAAGAGAGAGAGAGAGAGAGAGAGAGAGAGAGAGAGAGAGAGAGAGACATGCTGCAAAGTTGAGCAAGTCATTGAACAACTAACAGTGAGCAAAGTGATAAGGTGCATGGGTTTAACAAGAAATCACTTGCACTGACAATGGTATAGCTCTCAACTCAAAAGATAACTACTTAAAGGCAAACAAACAAGAACCTAAACTAAGAAATGGAAGTCGTGGTAACATCCCAAACCCAAAATACAACTGGCTTCAACTACTAGTACAAGCACCTCAGTTTAAAGCAGAGAGTGCACCTTGTTGCCAAGGCCTTGTGGAAGCTCAGCAAAAGGCAAGAGATTGAATGAAGCAAGGTGCACATCACATATTTCAATGGAATTACATAAAGTCAGAAACCCACCATAAACAGATCTTGTAATAGCTTAAACTATTAAATCATAACCTTCGGCCTCAAAGACTGTAAAATACATATAGCTGTATTGTATCAACATATATACAAATGTCACGAGCAAGTTATCTTCAGGTATCCGACATTTAGAATGTTAGTATGTTGATGGATCTCTTCACAGAAGAAACAAATACTTAATTCACAACAGAATAGAGAACAGGATGGATGAAGAGAATGTTAGCAGAAGTTCTCTGCCCCACTAATCTAACCAGCCAGTAGCTCACCAGTTCCGCAGCAATTGACAACCATCTATAAATTAGTGCAGTGGAAGAAGCAGCAGCATGCTATGTGAAGATTTTAAATTATGTGCATTAATTAAAAACAAAAACAAAACAAGAGAAAATAAAAAATGAAAAAGATCTAAGATCATCAACACTAGAATGATGTCAATCTTGGGGTTATCAACAAATTCTTCAGCCGGAATATGCAGCGCAAAAAAGAGAATAAGATTTAAAAACAAGAACTGGCAGTGATAGAGTTCTTAGAAATCTATTAGAAAAATATGACAGTTAAGGAACAAGTTTTCTTATTGAAACTTACAATTGCTTGACTTATCATGGTATGCCATAGTAAACAATATTGCATAGCTTCGTTAATTGATAGAGGGGCTAATTCTCAGGCACAAATATCAATAGAATGAAATGTCTGATTAAGCAGGACTCCCTTATAAGGACAAGGAGTGGAAATTTACAAACTGTTAGAGCTACTAGCCATTCAAAAAAGAAATGAAGCAGCTAAAAAGACTCCCATCCGATACAAATAGTCAGACACCATTAGCCTTGGTTGAAAATGTAACCTTCCTAAAACCCTAAGTGCACCCTTCAGAGAGTCGCACCAAGACAGCCAACCCGTCCGCCATAAAAACCAAATGGTCAAGGCAAAACCCTAACTGCCAAAATGTAAGGATGAAACGAAACTATTCTTCACATTTCTTCATTTCTTTCGTAAAAAGATTCATCATTTTCTTGGAAATTGACATGGAGAGTGGAAATTAAATAAAGAAACAGCAAGAAAAGAAGAAGTAAGAAGAAGAAGTAGATACGTATTCGCAAAGAAGCTGAAGCTCGTCTTCGGACAAGTGCTGGCCATCTTTCACCTTTGTTATCCACTGGTCCAAATCCATTCCTTTTTCTTTCCTCAATTAAAACTTAAAAGACTGATTGATTCTCCGAGAAATTACAGGCAATCAACAGCAAGTAGCAACAAATATGTATATATATAAATGGGTATGCAGTAGTTCGGACTAAGTATGCATTTATGTATGTATGAACAGAAGAGGAATTAGAAATACAGGGATAATAATGGGAGATGGAGGCAGAGGGGCTCTGGGCGGAGAGATTTGTGGAGACAGAAATATATGGGTGTTTTACTTTTACCCAGAGAGGGAGATCCGAAGAGCCAAGATTCACAAACCTCCTTCGACCCTTGTTATACAAATGGGTGGCGCTATTGACACCCCCTTTTGATGAAAAATCACATCCACTTTCTAAAATTTCAAAACGCTTATTAAGTTAAAAGACTATAATACCCTTACTAAAAGTCAAGTTCTAAATACACCCCCCCTAATCTCTAAATACACCCACATCATTCACTCACATTCTTCTTCTTCTCGAAGAAAGTTAAATTTTCTTTATACAAACCCTAGATTTTTCCAACACCCAAATTGTTGAAGATTCGAACAATAAAGTATTCATATCCCCATATAATGAACGTATATTCTTAGTTTATAGCATAAAATATGTTATTTTTCAAATTTTCGTGTTGAAAAATACTTTGCCGCACAAGAAGATCGCGATATAAGGCACGATCATCACGCCGCTATGACAAAAAATTCATGTGCCATCGTGCCACCCATCGTGCCACATGGCCATCGTGCCATTTTTTGCCATCGTGCCATCATGCCATCGTGCCATGTGGCATGATGGTGAAAATGACATCGTGCCATGTTTTTGCCATCGTGCCATGTGGCATGATGGCAGGAAACCCATCGTGTCATCTTTGTCATCGTGCCATGTGCCCATCGTGCCATATGCCACCTATGGTTTTTTATGAAAGGGTAAAATTGGAAAAAAGGGGGGTGAACTCATCAATTGTGGCATATTTGAAAAAGTGGAGGGTGGTGTACTTAGAAGATGGGTGTACTCATAAAAAAAAGGGGTGTCAATAGCGCCACCCTATACAAATATAGTTGAAATATACACTGTTCCCCTTCCTCTTAATTCTTATATATACGATAACACCGTGTGTTACACGAGATTTATCCAAAAAATAAAATTTTAGTGTCTCAAAATTTGTTTGTAAAAATTAGAAGAAATCGAAATACTAATTATAAAAACTAAAAAAAATTCAAAACTTAGAAAAATATCATATAATCCACTTCAAATATCTTAAATAAAAAAACATCTCAGGTACATTTCCAAAACATAAAAGAATGTTAATTTTCATATGCAAATGAAAAAACCGATAAAATTAATATAAAACCAAGTAGTTCAAATCAATCAATTACGACAAAAGCAAGGCACAAAGATTCGAACTCAAAGAGTGGTTGAGTGTCAAATCTAATGGACCAAAATATGATGTATTATTGTATGTATTTATGTATATATGTGCCTTTCTAAACTAGTTGTCAATATTTAAATTAGTATTTAATTAGTCAACTTGAGTTACATAAGCAGATCAATGTGTAATTAGAAGCCAAAAAATTCTTATAAGTGATCATCCCAAAAATCTTCATGCAAAATGTATTCACGAAGCCCCAAGTATTGGTTTTGTTATTATAAGTAGAGCTGTTAAAAGATCAAGTCGGGGCCGAGCCCATCGGGCTTTTCAAAAAATCGGGTCAGGCCAGACCGGGCCAAACTGTACCCCGGTCCACAAAAATGGGGAACCCAGTCCAGCCTAAAAACGAAAATTGCACTGAAAAAGTCGGGCTTCCTGCCAGCCCGTCGGGCTCGGGGCTTTTGAGGCCCGGTTTTTTTCGGGCCTTGAAAAATAGAGCCCAGTCCATTAGAAAATCGGGCTGGTTCGGGTCGGCCCGTCGAGCCGAACCGGAATTGACAGCTCTAATTATAAGGGAAGCGTTGAAAGAGGGTGGAAGATTGATTCAAAACCACCTAGAAAGTAATTTTAATTATTGTAGCTATTCATCTAATTGTCTTCAATGTGACATAAATAGGAATTGAATTTTTCTTTTTAGCTTACTATACCTCATGTAATATTTTCAGTTTAGTATTCGTATTATTATTAGCCTCGATGACAAAAAGTAATTTTCAGTGTTGCCCTTTTATTTCTCAACACTCTCACTTTTGGTCCAATTATAATTTTATGTCCACACTTCACTGTTATATTGGGGGTATTTGCATAAACTTCAACTTTTAGAATAAATTGATGTTATACGAACCGTTGAGTTCTTAACTTTGAAAAGTATGAAAATGGACTTAAAGGTAAAAATGCAAACATTGAGAAAACCTCTGAAAATACCTTTAGCAATACCGAAATATAACAAAGATACAATCACACAGGCTTTCCTCTGACATTACAATCTGAGCTGCTTTTTCGAGCAGATCACCCAAGTCAACTGAGTGTACCTCTCTTTCCGAGAGGAAAGTCTTCGAGCTAGTCCTCTTCCCGATGGGGAAGTCTTCTCATCTTCTGCTCCTTGAATTGTTAACTCCTTTAATTGGGAACTTATGTGCACACACGCGCAAACGTTAGAGGGCCCCGGGGTTGTCCCAGGGATGCCCCTCCGATGCTCAGATCAGCACGGTAAACGAGAGAAAATAAACAATAATCGATACTGAATGCGTAGGAGAATAATTAATTATGAGTTAATTACTTACAGATAATAGGAGAGACCTTTTTATACCTAGGAGATGGGCCCCATGGGCTGTGTGGAGAATTTGGCCTATGGACCAGTCCACGTAGGAAAAACGACCGCTTGGGCCAAACCTGGACTCCTTTGGGCCGGTTTAATTATTAAGAGCCCATTGAGAAATTAATATTAAATAAATAAATATAAAATAATTATATTTAATTAAATTATGAAATAATGTTTTTGTCTCCAACATAAGCCCCCAAACCCGGCTAATCCTGGAAATATCAGGCTTGGCTTATATTATATGTTGTCTTGTTTCTGAAGAATCTTTGACCACTTTACATAAGGACACATTAGAGTGGAGGCTTGTGACCATGTCTTCCAAAGGTAAATTCTCTCTCTCTCTCTACCTCTCAACTTTTGAAATTTTTTGCTTTGTAGAAGACTTAGGAAATTTCTTATAAGTGAGAGGTGGGGAGAGAGTTGAGGTGAGGTGGAGTGCATCACGCGGAGAAGGAGATAAAAGCCGTAGAGGGTGCTCCGTGGCACCTCTCTGGGTGGGCAAGGACGCCCCTTTGGCGCCCTCCCTGGGCGGCCACAAGGGGGCGGCCGGGCACCCTCCCCGGTGGAGGAAAGCGTGCCCCGGGAGGCGTCCCGAGCCCCCCGATATGTTTTTTTCCCATTTTTCCCCGTATTCCCCCGAGTTTCCGTATGTTCCGAGTCACGTCCCGGATTCTGGTACTTCTTCCATTCCACTTGGAGGCAGAGGTGTTACCAGGAGATCTATTTCTGGTTCAGTTATTCCATGTCCACGCTTCTCCATAGAGTTTGATATTCTTCCCCTTGATCCAGACTTGTGTTTTGATGGTGATGAAGAGGTAGAGCTTGAGCTGGATTCGAGCTCAATTGATGAGTCTTCTGAGGTGGAGTCCGAAGAGATAGTCCTGACGAGGTCTGCATGCCCAAGTATCAGCATAGGCCTCCTCTCGGGAGTCAAGCAGTTGTCCCCAAAGAGTTGGTTTGTCGAGTGACTTCCACTTGTCTTTGTAGGTTGCGCAAGCGGCTTGAGCTTTCTTCGACTTTTGTGATGTTAGACCCGGGTTCGGGCAATAGTCTCACTCATCCACCCGAGGGCTTCTTCACAGCATACCTTTACAGCTTTTTAGTTGGCTTTGCACTTCCTCCAGATGTTTTCCTCATCTCGATCTTTAGGTCGGTAGAAGCATGTACCAGTCAGTTGATCCCTCAGGCATATGCGTGTATCCGAGGTTATCGGCATGCTATGCAGCAGTTGAACTTGACTCCGACTGTAGACAGATTTCATTCCTTATTTTATGCCCGGAAGTCTCCGGGTGACTTCTTCTTCCACTTCTTCCCATGTTCTCAATGCAAGTTTCTTGATGGATTTCCTTCTCCTAGTGGGCTGTGGAAGGAGGATTTCATCTACGTGAGGAATTATGGTTGGGAGCTTCCTCACGAGTGGGTTTCGGAGGTTAAGGTTGCCCGAGGCACTCCCACTTGCCGCAAGGAGATGGCGGAAGCTTATAGGTCTCGGGGCTTGTTTAAAAATCTTCTGAATGTTAGAGAGTTCTTGGGTATCCCGTATTGCTTTACGTCTTTACACTGCTTCCATTTTACTTGTATATTTTGACTGCTTCCTTTTCTGATATTGCCTCTACTTGCTTTTTACGTAAGGAGAGTTATAGCATTGCTGAGGTGATGACTTTCAAGAAGAAGGAGAAGGAGAAGGCTGGGGGGGAAGTCTGCTGCTAGCGGGAGCTCAAATGTCCCGCCTCAGAGTGATAGGCCACGCCCTTCTCCCCAGGAGAGTGAGAAGCGCCCTTCCTGCTAAAAGGGTGATAGGCGCACTGGCTCACGCTCCAGTGATCGTGTTGATGTCACTCCGGCTCCTCGTCCTTCTACAGGCCCTTCGGGAGGGAAAAGGCCGATGATGGAGCCTAACGTTGCTGCTTCTGAGAGTGTTGGTCCCCGAGCTCTCTTCTCCGGTGGTGTGAACTGTCGCGAGGGGATCCAGTCCCATTGGGACTATACTGATTCTGGCTTTGGCTATGCCAGTACCTGAGGAGCTATATTGTCTGATGACCAGTCCCGTCTTGGGTCTTTGTCAGTCAAGGACATTGAGACTCACATTTGCGGGGACCTTGCTCGGGTAACCTTCCATAGTTTCTTTGCATTTCCATTCTTCATGCTTTGTCTCTTTACTTAGCTAAAACTTGTACAAATTATGTTGTAAACCTTGAACCTCGCTGCAGCTTCGAGCCATCGAGGTGAGATGACTATGGCGGAGAATCGTCAGCTTTGAGATAAGGTGAAGAGCTTGATAGATGATGCAGCACAACATGGTGGTAAGATGTTTGAATTGTCGAAGGAGCTTTAGTGGGCGAAGGCCCAGCTCGACCACAAGTCAAAGATAGGCGAGGTCTTTCTCCGCACTTTGGTAGGCCCCCATATGCTAGCCCATGAAAGGTCCCATTCGATTGAGGCTTGCAGAGCTTCTCCGGAGTATCGCTCTGAGTTATTGCAGGAGTCTTCAGTCTATTTTGACATAGTCGTTCGCCATTGCCGGAAACTTCTACAGCGAAGTGCGAAGGCTTCTAGGGAGTTAATTGACATCCTGGACTGTGACGTTTCAGATAAGGAGAGAGAGATTGAAGCTTTGGCGGATCTTCCTAACGACGCCGGTGGCGATGGAGTTGAGACTAGAGAGCCTGCTGTTGCTGCCAGAGATGATGCACCTCCTTCTAGATCAGAGATAATCTTTTCTTCATGCCCACTTGTTTAGAGCTTGCTTTACGCATTTGGATATTTTCTTTTATGCCCTTGAACATTTCTCCTTTCCTCTTGACCTTGAGATGTTTGTTTTCCCGATGGGGCGGGATGATCCTCCATTTTCTTTATGCCTATTAGCTTTCTTTTGTCATGTTTTACTTGTGATATATGTGTATGACTTCCTGAGGGAGATTAGATTTTATATTACATTTTAACATCACCGGACGCCCTTCCGAACTCGGAGTAGGGCGGCCCCTTGGGGTTCCCGGGACGCCCTTCCGAAATTCGGAGGAGGGCGCCCACTTTGGATTTTCCTCAAGTCCTTGCTTTATTTTTTACATCTTTCTCCACACGTGTTAGCATTTTTTGCCTTATTTTTCTTGCACGTTTCATCGTGGAGAAGAATTAGCGGGGACACTTGTGAGGAGGCCCCTTCCTCCGGCTCTTAGCCGGAGGAAAAATATTTTTAAAAGGACCTCCATGTTATGAGGCCCCTCCCATCTGGGATTTTACCTGGAAGAGGTCATCCCACCCGGAGTCTTAGTCGGGTGAGGCCATCCCCTTCGGGGTCTTAGATGGAGGAGGTTGTTTTGCATGTTTTTGTGTGCATTTTGTATGGTGATTTATGCATATTTTTGGCTTGTTTTAGTTGCATATTGCATGTTTTAGTGTTATGTTGTGTTATTTTATTGATTTTATAGGTTTTGGTGGAAAAAAAATAAATTTTGGAGCAAGAAACGTCAAAAAGTCATTTCGCGCAACTGCAGCAGTCTTCGTATTTGGAACACAACTTTTTCATCTGAAGTTCAATTGATTTGATTCTTATGCCATTAGAAAAATAAGAGAGAGTTCTATAATGTCTATTTCTGATACTAAATACAAATGAAGACGTTTGGAATTTGAGGGCTGAAAAGGGCAAAGGCACGCGCGCACACACGCGGGCGCGCACCACAGGGGCTGGACGACAAAATTTGCGATTTTCTTCCCATTTTTGGCTCTTTCACCTTGTTTAGGACTCTATGTAGGACTTGGGGAGCCCTTACTTTCGACACATATTACTTCTTAATACTTTTAGACTCTAGTTTTCTCTCGTTTCTCTTGCTTTTCATCATTGGGATTGCTTGGGTTCCTCCCATTGAAGTTATTTTGCTGTTTAATCAAAGAGTAATATTTCTTCATATCGTTTGTCTGATTTCAATTGTTGGGTGATTATTATTGTTGCATGATAATATTTATGATTGTTTTCTTTCCTTCAATTGAGATTATGATCCCATCCCCAAGCATGAACTAATTTCCTTGTTCTATGATTATGATGATTTGATTCAAACAAACAAGCATGAGTATTGACTAATTGATCTGCTTTCCTAAATAAATTATTTTACTTGTTGATTAATTGTTTGGCCAACTCTTGATTTTTTTAAGGGAATAATTGAGATCGAGAGAAGATATTATTCCTGGATCAAATCTATTCAGAGGGTTAGATATGAATTAGAGATGTATTATCTAACATTGGCTTAATGAAAATAGCAAATTATGTTCGTATAGCCCTAATCTGTAAATACGTGAGTTATCAGATCTAAGCCTTATTTTTACATGTTTGTTATATTTATTAACCGCATGATCAATTAGTTAATATTCTGCTTGCAAGTTTGATGAGATGGTTCTGAAATCCTAGACTTTCATCCATATTTTTTTCTTCAAGTTTAATCGTGTTTAGTTTAATTTTGTCTTTTTAGTTGTTTTGCTTTAGTTTATTAAAAATCACAAATTTGGTTAGAGTGTTTAGGATTTACTTTTTGTTTACTGTGATACATAATAATTATTTGACGGCTAAGTCTTCCTTGAGAGACGACTTGTGGTTAACTTGCTACCCTATAATTGATCTCATTGTCTTGCGAGGATTGCTAGATTTATTTTAGGTGTTTAGCGGTCGAACATAGGTTAATTGCTAGGACCTCTGATGAGGAGGCCCCTCCCATCCGGGGTCTTAGCCGGAAGGGGTCATCCCACCTGGGGTCTTAGCTGGGTGAGGCCATCCCCTCCGCAATCTTAGCCGGAAGAGGTTAATTACTAGGACCTCTTTTGAGGCCCCTCTCATCTGGGGTCTTAGCTAGGGGTCATCCCACTCGGGGTCTTAGCTGGGTGAGCCCATCCCCTCCGGGGTCTTAGCAAGATGAGGTTATTTATGAGGACCCCCGTGAAGAATCCCCTCACATCCCGGGCCATAGTCGAAAATATGGGGTTTGTTCATGAGAGCGTCTAACTGGTCCTTGACCCTGGCCATATGTGGTCATTACTTGCGCCCTGGCCATGTGAAAGCATTTTTATTCATTATAATGAAAAAGTTTTACGCCCTGTGGGCGGAAATACAACTGAAATCTAAATAAATGTTTAACGCCTCTTGGGCAGAAATGAACTGAAAACAATAAAAATACTAAAATCCCCGGGAGTCTAGGGAGAGCTTGTTGTTTATGACTGTGCGGGGCCTTCATCATTTGGTCTCGTTAGCTTGATCATCTTCAATGTGGCCACGTAGCACTCTCGAGCCATCTTGATGTCTCCGACAGTCTCTCCTATCTCCGATTCTGTAGGGAATTTCAGCTTCAAGTGAATCGTAGATGGGATGGCCCTGAATTGGTTCAAGTTGGGCCTTCCCAAAATTAAATTGTATGGAGATGGAGCATCTACTATGAGGAAGCGGACTAGCTTCGTGACCTAGTAATGGGCATCCATGCCCAGCGTGAGTGGCAAGTTGATTTCGCCCGAGGACTTGATTACCTCTCCAGTGAAGCCAATCAGCGGTGCCGAAATTGGAACAACTTGCATTGGACCGATCCTCATTTTATCAAAGGCTTCCCGGAATATGACGTCCACCGCGCTTCCTGTGTCGACCAGGACCCTTTTAACCACAAAGTTGGCCAACTCAACTAATATGACAATGGCATCAGGATGAACTTAGGTCTCTGGGATATAGTCTTAAGTGCTGAAGGTGATTGGCATGCCATTGGCTTAAGGCTGCTCCACGACTCTTTTCTTGGACGGGTTCTCCTCAGGGCGGCCTCTTCTGTCCTTGCTATATTCCCAGAGAGCACTCTGGGCGTTCTTTGCCTCTGGACCTCCAGAGATCACATTAATGATTCTGACGACATGATTGTCGTGCTTTTCCTCACTATGGCGATCTGATCTCCTATGGTCTTGTGGAGATTCTTCTTCATGTGGCCTAGGATCGCGGTGGAACTTGCTCTGATCCATGTAGTGCTTAAGGTGGCCTTTCTGGATAAGTCGCTCTATCTCCTTCTTCAGAATGAAGCAATCCTCAGTGGTGTGCCCCCTGTCTTTGTGGTATCGACAATATAGATTGGAACGTGCCCGAGAAAGGTGGTTGTTTCTCAATAGATGTGGATGATCAATGATCCCCTTCTTCTGAGCAGCTATTAGCACTTCCGCTATTGGGGCGTTGAGAGGTGTATAACTTGGCCCATTATCCTTTCTTGAGCCTTTTCGTGACTGATTCTTCTTCTCTTCCTATAACTTGCGCTTGATACCAGGCTCGGGTTTAGTGGACTCCTCTATAACTCCTCCATGTTGGATGGAGGCTTTCCGGCAAGAGACCCTTTCAAATGCCATTGGCGTAGATTTTGCTACAGTATCCCGGCCAAGGTCTCGTGTTGGACATTGGCCACTTCGTCAACGGCTACCACGAACCACTTCATGAATTCCCGCAGTGTTTCTCCATTCTTCTGCTTCACCTGAAAGAGGTGAGCGATGGTCTTGAACCATGTCGCCGCTAATTGGTCATAGGTCATAGTAGTGCAGAACACCTTTCAGTATGAGGCATCTGTCATGTCATAAAGATCCACCTTGGCGTAGAATTTGTCCAAGTGTTCCTTCAAGTCTCCAGTTCCATCATACTCCGGGAGGTTGGAGGTCTTAATTCATGATGGCAATGGTTCAGATAAGATCACCGAAGCTAACGGGTTCCTATTGATCAATATCGTAGCTCGCGAATTGACTGGGCTAGGCTGTATTGCTTGAGATTTTTCAACCGGTGGCAGTTCTTCATGATTTTGATTCTCATCGCGACCTTCTTCTCTCTCCTCCTAATCGTCCCGAGCAGGTCTTCAGTGGTGGGCAGAGCCCGCGGTGGTCCTCCTGTAGCATCTGCTGCGGCTTGATGTCTTAAAGCGTTCCTGGCAACTTCATACAGGAGAGCCTGGAGGGCTTCCCGGGACAGGTGAATTTCTTCAACAGGTGGAGCCCCTTAAGGAGGAGAGTGTAAGTCCAAGCGGCTACGATAATCTAGAGGGAGGGTGAATAGATTAACTCCATTTTCTCGATTTAGCCCTCTTTTTCGAATCAAATAAGCCAAGACAATAGTAAAGGTATGGGAAGTAAACAACACACGTCGATTTATAGAGGTTCAACCCACCTAGGGCCTAATCCTCTACCACCCCAGTATCTCCGGGATGGATTTCAAAAATAAAAAAAGATTTTATTAATTACCACAATTAATACAACAACACCTTACAACACCTCTTTTGAGATTACCACAATCTCACTTGAAGATTATCACAATCTTCAACGGCACCTTGTGAAGATTACCACAATCTTCCGACTTGAAGAATACCAAATTCTTCAACATCTCGAAGAGCACCTCACTCTTGAATAAGAAGATCACCACAATCTTCTTGCACCTATCACCTAGATCATCCAAGTGTGTTCTTACCACAAGAACACTCACAAGGATATCTTGTGTTGAATGATAACCCAAATTCAAGATTACAACTCGATAATGAATGATACAAATTTGAGTGCAAGTGTAATCAAGAAATAAGCCTAGACCTCAAGATGTGAAAGTGAAAGACCTTAGGCTATTACAACAAGAATATTGAAATTGAAGAACAAAAGTGTTTGCTTGAATGTATCTTGTTGTGTTGTAGTTTTCTCTCTTATTGTTGTGCTTCAAATCTTCCTCTATTTATAGAAGATGTCTTAAACATGATAGGCTCCTCCTAGGAGATTGAAATCTGTAAAAAATTGCAAGACAAATGAAGAATATAGCTGTTAGAAATCAATCCCACAATTTAGAAAAAGTTCTGTCACTGACAATGGTTAGAATTTTCTTTCATCAAACCATAGAGCGACCGACCGGTCGCAAGACCGATACAGAGAAAAATTTACACAGCAAAATTAACACTACTTGACCGGTCCAGGGGGGGTCCGACCGGTCGACCATGGGTCCGACTGGTCGCCCCCATAGGGACCGGTCACCCCTGCTATTTTTTTGAGTTACAGAACATTCTGTAATCTCTTCAGGCACCGGTCGCCCTTTGCGCGACCGGTCGACCTCCAGGGTTTTCCAAAACATCTCGTTTCTATTTCAAAACCAATCTTTTCGACACGGGTTGTCCGGTTGAACACGAGACAAAAGTGTTGTCCAATATTTTATCAAAAATAACCTTCAAGAAATACTCCAAAAAAATTAGTAAAAATATTTTAAACCAATCGGGAGTATTTTGGACAACATTAGAAATATTGTTTTGATGTAAAAAAAATATTAACACAAAATCATTAAAAGTGTTGTCCAATTTTGTCAAAAATAAACTTGAAGAAATACTCCGAAAAATTAGTAGAAACAATTTAAAGCATTTAGGAGTATTTGGACAACATTTAAAAATATTGTTTTGGTATAAAAACAAAATCATCAAAATCATGATAAAACCATTTATCAAACAATCTCCCTCTTTTTGATGATTGTAAACCAGAACAATTTAACGGGGTCGATTTTGAAAATAAAACAATTTTACCGGTTAAAAATGAACTATCCGTTGTGAGCGACAACATACCACGCAACATAATCATAAGGATGGGAGTATAGATTTTCAAAAACATTTTTGCAAAAGCACCCTCTATCAACATGCACAACAAGTGTAATATAGAAGCAATCAACCAAAAGCTAAAAGCTCAGTTTTTACATATTGAGCTTAAGAATCAAGAGCTTATAAGCTCCCCCTGTCAACAAAACATCATTAGACATGAATATGAGTCCATAATACATCAAATGGACTAAGTATAATCCACAACTTATGGCTTTTAATAGCCACAACTTATAACTTCTTTCTCGAGCTTATTTTAGCTTCTTTGAGCTAATAAGCTTATAACTTGTTTCTCCCCCTTTGGAATCATCAAAAAGAATGTTAGCATGATAAAACATCATATCTTCATATTAAAGTGCGCAACTAAACCAATTTATCGAGCTATTTTGAACATTGAAGCTTATAAACCAAATATGAGGGAAAAGTCAATCATATGACTTGTAGAAGCTTATGAAAACTCATTTGATTAGCAAAACATGATCTCTATAAATATATAAGACATTTGAAAACGAGAGAATCATGTAGGTGATGAATTTTTCATTGAAACGTTTTATCGAACACTTGGTGGGCGTCAAAAATAGAAGAAGATATATATAGCCCTTGTAAATGTAATCAAGCCAAGTTTTTCATCACCAAAAGCAATTTTACAAATATAATCCAACAATAATCATCATTCACAACACAATTATATACGAATTCCAATCAAAAAACAATACATAAGCATTTTCTCAAGGGTTCAACCCAATTGAGATAAAAGGAGTAGAATTCTTACCATTTAATCGGTGAGAATGAATAACAATGATGATAAACGAGCAATATAATCCCCAAAATATGTAATTTATGCAACAAAACTCATTTGAAGTGAATTGTGTGTGAAATTTGCAAAGGGGACGAATATAAGGTGAAAGAGCCAAAAATGGCTAAGTCTGGAAAACAGAATCGATTTTAACCAAAAACATCACTATGGGCGACCGGTCGGGGGTGTGGGCGACCGGTCGAGGCGTAGGGTGACCGGTCGGCCTCACCCCAACTGGTCACTGGATCGGTCTATTTTGTAAAAGTCCAAAATTTGATCCAAAAATCTGATTTTTCGCCCCTAAGTTTTAAAAACGTGCAAAATGCAAACGTAGACCTCATTCAATATACATTATGTCATAATCAAGCTCGAAATGAGGTAAAAGACTCGGCGGTAAATGGTTGAAAAGAAATGTCTGCGAGTTATCCTTGAGACGGAATTAAACGCATCTCAAATTTTCGTTTAAGAAACGCAATCCCTTAGAAAAATATCGAATCTCAATATGTTTAGTTCGATTATGACGAACCATATTTTGAGAAATTGTAATCACCGGACTTGTTATCCCGAAAAATATGAACGTTTTAAAATTTTGGATATACAAGCCATAAGAAGAAGTGCCTTTCAAATATTTGAAAATTTCTTTTAATGGCACTTTTATGAGATTCGTTGGGATAGTTCTGAAGTTGAGCATATAGACATAAGGCATAGAAAATGTCGAGTCTAAAAGAGTAATAAACGAAGATAAACATACCTCAAATTTGTTTGTCAATCAATATGCCTTCCTCAACCTTTGTCAATTTTTACATTGGTAGCCATAGAGGTTGAGAAGATTCTTCCTTCTTCAATGCTTAACTATTTCAAAGGTACTTATGTATACTTTGATTGTGAAATATAACCATCTTTTTGGCATTGTTTAACTTGAAGTTCAAGGAAGAAATTAAAATCCCCCATCATGCTCATCTCAAATACACCTAACATCAACTTAGAAAACATCTTGCACAAACATTCATTAGTAGCACCAAATAAACTCAAATTTGCACTAATAAGCAATCTTGCCCTTTTTCAATAACAAAGAGAGTAGTGTCAACTTTACCTCTTATAAAATTATTTTGCAAAAAATTAGCTAAGTCTATCAAACCGTACACGGGGTGCTTGTTTTAAACATACAAGGCCTTTTATAAAAAATCATTTGGCCTAGAAAAATTTTCAAACCCCGCTTGTTTTACATAGACTTCTATTTGAATAAAACCATTTAGAAAATTGGATTTAATATCCATTTGGTAAAGCTTGAAATTTTCTTAAAACAAGAATAGGCAAGTAAAATGCGAATAGCTTCAAAAATATGCTACGGATGCAAATGTTTCATCAAAATCCATTACCTTTTTCTTGACATTACCTTTGAGCTATTAACCTCCCTTTGGTCATCAAACTTGTTCCAAAATATCAAACAATTTCTGCAAAATCTTAACAAGATATCTTTGCACAAGAGCATAGTAATATCGAATAGTAGAGATACAATAACAAGTAACACATACTATGCTTTCAAACAAATCATCAAGAGTTTCATAAGACATATAAGTTCAAATAAGCTTATAGGAAGCTATATAAGGTCTCTTTTGAAATTTGAAAAATTCAAGAGCATATAGTTGAGACCTTATTTAAAAAAAGACATTTGAACAAGAGTTTTGACAAGAATGAATATGAGCAATCAAATGCATACTTTTGAGAGAATGATGAAATTCAAATATTTAATCAAAACAAAATATAATCCTTTACAAGTCTCGGATAAAACAAGCTTTATCGAATAGTGCCTTTCAACAATCGAAAAAAATCCTCTAAATGGCACTTGTATGAAATACTATGAAATATCTTGAAAAGCAAGCACATAGGCATATGGCAAAAATATATCGAGTCTATGAGATGAATAACAATGATGAGCGTACCTCGATAGTTTATGTCTCTCTTGTCAAATAATGAGTAGATAACCATTGACGAAGATATATAAATCCTACACAATTCTTAAAACAAATATTGCCCAAAAACATAGCAATAGAAGTATAGGCTAAAGCAATAAAAGATATCATAGTATATTATGCATAATAAGTCCATAAGAGATGATGAACATACAAATCATTATAAATACACAAGAGTTTTAAAAACATCATACAAGGTCTTCTTTTTCAAAAATTTTAAAAGCACACAAATATATTGAAGACCTTAATTTCAAAAATAAATTTTTGAAAACTCATGTTGAAAAATTAGGCACAATTGCAAGCATGCATAATAACAAAATAAAATGCATACTTAAATGAGGAGATACGGTTTACTAATTACGCCATTTCCATGGGTTATGTCTTTCCCGTTGTTGATGGTATCTTCCTCTTTGAAAATCATCTTGTAGATGATAACTTCTCCAATTGCTCCATTTTCAAGGATTATGTCCTTCCCATTGTTGATAATGTCTTTCTCTTGGAAATTCATTGTGGTGATGTCTTCTCCTTTGATCAAATGAGATGGTCATTTGATGTCTTCTAGGCGGTATGAATTTTCCTTGATTTTTATTCCGCCGGGTACCTAATATAACATTGATTTGTGGTACCCTCAAGTGTTTGGATCCTTTGGGATTAGCTTTGAGACTTTTAGGTCTCCAACAATAATTAGAGCTATTTCTAGCCCGACAAGTATTAACCGTGTGACCCTTTTTACCCAATAAAAACAAGTAATAATTCGAGAAGCATAATGACCAACATGCATAGAGACTTGATTCTTTTTCATATTATTAACAACAATAGGTTTATGATCAAGTTCTAGTTTCGAATTATCACAACTATGAATATCAACAATTTTGGTCATTTTTTCGGTACTCAAGTTGGATTTTAATAAATCATTTTTCATGCAATTAATATCCTCAACAAGAGTACTATTTTCTTTTTCAAGGTTTCTAACCTTGTCAAGTGTGGTAGTGTGAGCACATGATAGTGATTCATAGGAAGTAAATAAACTATCCTTATCATTTTTCAAAACATTGAATTTCTTTTTCAAATTTTTGTATTTAACAAGCAAGCTTTGGAATTCATTTTGAAGTTCATCATAATCATGGAACAAATCACTATAATCATTTTTCAATTCATTGTCATAAGAAGTAGAGGGTTTAGAACTTACCTCATTTTCTTCGAAGCCCATAAGACAACGTTCGTTTTCATCGTCGTCGAAAGTTGTAGGAAGTTCATCCCATGTTGTTGGGTTTGAAGTTGTACCCATTTGAGAAGTAGATGCTTTTGTGTGACTCATTTCATTTGCAAATACTTCTTCTAATTTTCTCCATACTTCATGTGCCGATTTAATTCCTACAATATGATCATATTCCAAAATGGTAAGTGAACAATACAAAATATTAAGAGCTTTACCATTTAAGGAGATGATTTTCTTCTCTTCATCATTGAGCTCTTTGAAGCCTTTGGAGGTCTGTGGTGTATCCATCATCGGAATAGATTCTCCATTGACGACTGTGTTCCAAATGTTGAACCCGCAACCTTGTAGATAGCATTCCATTCTTTCTTTCCAAAATGTATAATTTTTGGAATCAAATAGTAGTGGCTTGGTGGTGGAGGCGCCGGTAAGGTAGACTTCATTCGTAGTCGGTGATCGTTCCTCTTTACTCGCGATGTAGAATGAGCTTGCCAAAGAGTTTGGCTCTGATACCACTTGTAAGTCCAAGCGGCTACGATAATCTAGAGGGGGGGTGAATAGATTATCTCCATTTTCTCGATTTAGCCCTCTTTTTCGAATCAAATAAGCCAAGACAATAGTAAAGGTGCGGGAAGTAAACAATACGTGTCGATTTATAAATGTTCAACCCACCTCGGGCCTAATCCTCTACCACCCCAAAGATCTCCTGGGATGGATTTCAAAACGAAAGAGATTTTATTAATTACCACAATTAATACAACAACACCTTACAACAAGGTTGCGAAATCGCTAGCGCTAGTCGCTAGGCGGCGGTGGCGCCTGACTGGCCCGGACGGACGCGCCTAGAAACATCATGTTTTTCTTTTTTTTTTTCATTTTTTTTTGTATTTTGGCGATTTTTGGCGATTTATTTCGACTAGACCGCCTAGATGCCCGCCTGACCCAATTTTTGGCCAATTTTTGGCCGTCTGAGACGCCCACCTGCCCGCCTGGCGGGCCCCTAGCCGAATTTTTGGCCGATGTTTTCAAATGATTTGAAGAAAATCGAATCGGCCTGTGGCTTTGGGCGCTAGCGCTGGCGGCCGCCAGCCGATTTTTACAACCACCTTACAACAACACCTCTTTTGAGATTACCACAATCTCACTTGAAGATTACAACAATCTTCAACGACACCTTGTGAAGATTACCACAATCTTCCGACTTGAAAAATACCAAATTCTTCAACACCTCGAAGAGCACCACACTCTTCAATAAGAAGATCACCACAATCTTTTTGCACCTATCACCTAGATCATCCAAGTGTGTTCTTACCACAAGAACACTCACAAGGATATCTTGTGTTGAATGATAACCAAATTCAAGATTACAACTCGATAATGAATGATACAAATTTGAGTGCAAGTGTAATCAAGAAATAAGCCTAGACCTCAAGATGTGAAAGTGAAAGACCTTAGGCTATTACAACAAGAATATTGAAATCGAAGAACAAAAGTGTTTGCTTGAATGTATCTTGTTGTGTTGTAGTTTTCTCTCTTATTGTTGTGCTTCAAATCTTCCTTTATTTATAGAAGATGTCTTGAACATGATAGGCTCCTCCTAGGAGATTGAAATCTGTAAAAAATTGCAAGACAAATGAAGAATATAGCTGTTAGAAATCAATCCCACAATTTAGGAAAAAGTTGTCTGTTGCACAACGGTTAGAATTTTGCTGTCAAACCATAGGGCGACCGGTCGTGCACTGATACAGAGAAAAATTTACACAGCAAAATTAACACTACTCGACCGATCCAGGGGGGTCCGACCGGTCGACCATGGGTCCGACCGGTCGTGCACTGATACAGAGAAAAATTTACACAACAAAATTAACACTACTCGACCGGTCCAGGGGGGTCCGACCGGTCGACCATGGGTCATAGGGACCGTCACCCTTGCTGTTTTTTGAGTTACGAACATTCTAATCTCTTGAGCACCGATCGCCCTTTGCGTGACCGGTCGACCTCCCTCGGGTTTTCCAAAATATCTCGTTTCTGTTTCAAAACCAATCTTTTGGACACGGGTTGTCCGGTTGAACACGAGACAAAAGTGTTGTCCAATATTTTATCGAAAATAACCTTCAAGAAATACTCCAAAAAATTAGTAAAAATATTTTAAACCGATCGGGAGTATTTTGGACAACATTAGAAATATTGTTTTGATGTAAAAAAAACATTAACAGAAAATCATTAAAAGTGTTGTCCAATTTTGTCGAAAATAAACTTGAATAAATACTCCGGAAAATTAGTAGAAACAATTTAAATCATTTAGGAGTATTTGGACAACATTTAAAAATATTGTTTTGGTATAAAAACAAAATTATCAAAATCATGATAAAACCATTTATCAAACAGAGAGGGCGGTGCCCCTCTTGCAAACAGAGGAGGGGGCGACACTCCTCCAGGAGGATGAGGGTTGGCTCCCGTCTTCCAGGCGGTCGTTCTTTTTGCTTGGTCTCGGCGCACCTGACTGCACTTGAGATCCGACATCACGTGCTTGCGATCGAGTCTGTATCTTTGTGTACTTTGGATGTTCCCACAAATGACGCCAAAATGATGCTACTTTTTTGAACAGATCACCCAAGTCAATTGAGTTGACCAAAATCCTCTTCCTGAGAGGGAAGTCTTCGAGCTAGTCCTCTTCCCGAGGGGGAAGACTTTTCGTCTTCTACTCCTTGAACTGCTAACTCCTTCGACTAAGAACTTGCCTGCACACACGCGTCAACGTTAGAGGGCTCGGGGGTTGTCCTGGAAGAAGCCCCTCGATGCTCAAGTCAGCACGTAACGAGAGAAAATAAAAAGTAAATCGCGCATACTTTGAATACGTAGGAGAATAACTAATTATGAGTTAATTACTTACAGATAATAGGAGGGACCTTTTGTATGCATGGGAGATGGGCCCCATGGACCGTGTAAGAGAATTTGGCCCAAGGCCAGTCCACATAGGAGAAAATAACTGCTTGGGCCAAACCCGGACTCTTTTGGGCCGGTTTAATTATTAAGAGCCCATTGAACAATTAATATTAAATAAACAAATGTAAAATAAATTATATTTAATTAAATTATGAAATACCGTTTTTGTCTCCAACACAATCATATACAACTTGTCATACAAACTTAAGATCGTCTAACTCTAATTCTAATTAAGAAATAAAATTATAAAAAAGAGTGAATCAAAACCGATAAAGAAACGTTCATTACATAGACATCGAAGAGAATGAGTTCCATACTTTTCTTCTCATCAGACTTGAATTGCAGATGCGAGTACCATAACCGCTCACTTTGTATATTTATCTTCCATGTCTCTTTCTCGGGGTTTGAAGATAGTGTTCATTCCTAGTAGTCGTTTTTACGCAATATGAATTCGATGGGTATTATCATTCAAAATAAAAAAAAATTATTCACGAAGAAGCCACAACACATATTGTATAGATGTAGATGTGATTGATTTATGGGATTATTTTCAAAAATAATGAAAAATATATATTTGGAAAAGATATAAAATATCAAATACAAAATAATTAGTGCTATTACTCTTAATAACGGTAATTTCATCAATATTGTAAAATGATGTCCGAAAAATGATTGGTGCTATTACAATTTATTGTTTATCAAAGAAATACATTTATAATTAGAAGTAAAAAAAATCTAATTTATCTTGAGTTACATAAGCAAATCAATTTATAATTAGAAGTAAAAGAAATCCAAATTATTGTTTTGTATATCCTTGATTTTTCCGATTATTATTTATCTTGTACAATTCTTGATTAATAGTTATATATTGAAATAAACCCTCTCTCCCATCATTTCTTTTCGCAGTATAAAAGAATTTCTGGGTTTTTAAGGAGATGAAAGGAAATGATATTTTCTGGATTTGCTTCACCCTCCTTCTCATACAGATATTAACGATAATTTAACATGATAAAACAAAAATTGTTCACCTATTAAAACATAGCTCTTGTGGTATGACTAATTAATTAATTATCATTTAATATCTGAAAATACATTAAATGTGATGTATTACTCTATGTTGTTTGTGTTTCCAATTTGTCAATTTTTTTAAGCTAGCTATCAATCTTGATATTAGTTTTTAATTAGCCAACTTGAGTTACGAAAGCAAACCAATGTACAATTAGAAACCAAAATAATCAAAATAAGTGATCATCAAGGAAATCTAATTTATAATAAGAAGTCAAAATAAAAATTCAATTTATCTTGAGTTATAGAATTAATCTGCAACATGAGTACATTCTTAACTTGTATATCTTTGATTTTTGGGATTATTGTTTATTTTGTAGAGACTTTATAATTGATAGTTGATAGTCATATACAAAAAAATAATTTATCTTGAGTTACGGAAGCAAATTAATTTATAATTAGAAGTTAAAAAAAATCCAATTTATAATAAGAGGTCCAAAAAATTCAATTTATAATTGGAAAATATGGTGTTGACACCGTTTGCCACATGGCTAAATGTGAAGTCGGCACGTGGATTTGGAGAATAATGTGTTGACACATGTACCAAAACGCAAAGGTAATGACATGTGGCAACCTTGTTTTTTCTTTTAGTATACGGGGTAGATATAATAATAATATTATATATTATTATTTTTTAAAATAAATGATCATCATAATTCATACATTACAATTTTACATCTCTTCTCATTTCCCCTATTTATCATCTTAAATACGTTTAAGACTTTTTTACCAATTTGGTATTGTACTGCTGAGGAATTCAAAATCTTAACTAGAGATCTGATTCTGGATATCTTTGATCATGAGGTTATTCAATTCAGTTTGATATAGGATACTACAAACTTGCAACTACTGTAGTTCAATTTGGATTTTTCTTTTAATTTTGAGTTGTATTTTGTATATATTAACATAGTTTCTTCGGTTGCTCTCTTCTTCACCACTATCGCATATCCCAAGACTCAAATCAAATGAAGATTTGACCTACACAAAAATGGAGGATATATACATGAGAAATAGAGATTAAAATCAATTGTTTGAATAATTATACACTTCTTGCATGCATATAGTCAAAATACGTATATCCAAATTTAAAATTATTCTCAATGGATCCTCCGTCAAGAACTATCCCAGTCATCATAAACTAAGGTTCAAACCCGAATCTGGTAGCTAGGAGGGAACCCCTGCAATGCATCAAAAACTGGAATTTTTGCCCGCCACTGATCCTTCAAAAATATTCCATATGAAGATTAAAAAAAAAGATCAAATTTTCTACTAGATCCCTTATTCCATAGGATTGTAGTTCAATCAACTTTGCTTAAGACTTGGCTTTGGAAGTGGGATGTAATGGATCTGCTTCGCGCTTTAGTTTCACTCTTATCTCGGTTACTAATTGGTGTGGAAGCTGAAGACAAGTCCTTTCCCAAGTGGGCCACCTAATCATACTCAAACACCATCTTGAACTATCGATCCAATGTGGTTTCCACATCCTGCCTTTTTACATTCGAAGTGTAATCAATTGTCAAAAATCTATTGACGTTGGCGCTTTTAGTGCATTAGGGCTGGCGTTTTGGCTCTTTCACTCGTCTCTAAAGTAACAATTTGCCTCAAAGGAAAGTCTTTTCTCCCGGAACCACCATAGTAACACAGATCTACCTGAATCAAACTCACTCTTATGCCACTACAAGCACATGGGGTAAAGCAATCCACCAATTACATGACTTAAGAGTAACTTCTCAACCTGGAGTTACGCCTGAAGAAGCAGGGACCACCTGAACACGGTAGCTGCCAAATCTTCTACTGGTACATGGATAACTGTGGACCGATGGAGCTACCAACCTTGATTGTTACAAAGGACGATGCTACCACATTAAGCCCTTTCCTGGAGAAACATATAAATATATCTGTTTTTTTTTTTTTTTTTTTTATCTTAGAAGCAGTCTTGAAAAGACCTCGACCAAAGTCCAATTAGTGCAGCAGCAAATACTTCTTCCAACAGTCCGACCCACAAATTCAACCTGATTCATCCAACTTAAACCATGATCCAGTTCAAAGCATTGCAAAGTTTACAAGTCGTGAGCGTACATGCACTGTACAAGATCTGGGTATGACATCATCCACTCGGGACACGGTTGCTAATGCCTGGTAGTTCTTCAAAAACAAAATCTTGCCAACTCGTCATTGCCACCATTTCTGACCTCTTCTTACTCCCAAATTGGAAATCCAAGAAAAAAACATAACATTTGCTAGCTATAACATTCTACAGGTGAGTATGATGCTGATGAGCCAATTTATGCAGATGAACACCAATATCAGGGGAAATGATTCTAAGATATATCAGTTATGAATGAGTTTTAGTTTATCACTTATCTAGACAATGAAGGTAACAGGCAAAAAACAACAAACATAAAGCTATCTGACAGACTGGGATACATATCAAAAACTATATAAAAGCAGGCAGGGCAACCCTGGCAACTTTAAACAGCTGGAATAATCTTCTTCCAAATCGAAGCAGCCCCGGTGGTAACTGGTAAGTACTAAAATTGTATTCCAATTCTTGAAATCAAACAAATTAAATCAAAGAAAATAAGGTACTCCAGTTCTTGGTCCACGCATCTGGTTGTTCTCCTCGGTCTCCGTGAAAAACTTCACTTCTCTCTCCTAATGCAAGAAAAGGTACAAACAGCAATGATCAAGTAATATCAAAACAGTAGCTTTCTACATTAATCAGAAGAATAGAAAAACAAGAAAATAAGGTAATCCAGTTTTTGGCCTTTCTGTTATGCTTAAGTTTTTATTGTAGCCCCCCAAGGTCATAGAATAACCATCACTAGATCATGTTCACAGTAGAATACCAAGATGGAAACACTAATAAAAATACAGTAAACTGTGCACTCATACCATATTCTCATTGAAGCTTAATATTGATGCCACATTTCCACAGCGATAACAATAATTTGGTGCAGACCATACCTGCATAGTCCACAATGCAACAATGAGAAGATACAAAGAACACATGACAATCTCTACCGAGTACCATGTTGTATAGTACATGATAAAGAATCAGCAACTCACAGTCACAAGTCCTTTATCTTGAAACATATACTTTAGGCCTTCTTGAACAAGTTGGTGGGCCCGACAGACTAGATCGAGTTTGTTAATATGATTGAACTGCAAAAAAGAAATAACTATTTTAGCATGACCTTTTATACTGCCAAACTCGCTAACCAAGCCAAATATCATAAAGCATTATTGAATTTTCCTGATGTGATTTTTTCGTGCAAAGCAATCTAAAAACCATGCCCTGCGAAATTCCATACAAAGCTCATTGAGTCACCTCAGATGTAACCCTGGACCCAAAAAGCCAGCCTGCTCCTCGAGGACTGACAGCCCATGTCTCGATATCTTCAGGATCACTCCACATCAAGTCACAGAAGGGCCCTTCATGGGGGATCTCACAGTTCCTTTCAATGACTCGAATCTGCTTAGGGAACAAAATGATGAAAATGTGACTTGATAGACTAGCACCAGTCTTTAAAGCACAAACATGCATAACAGGACAACAAATATCAGAACCATATAATTAAATGCCAACTTAGAAGAAAAAGATCCACAAAAAATAAAAAGTATTCCAACCCTGAACTACGAGGCCATCCTTCCATGATGAAGAAATAAAATATTAACAAATATGCATGCCTTGCTAACAGAATATATCTCCTAGGAAGAGCATACCAGCACTCACCCCCCCATCATATCTATCATTTCATCAAAATTACATTTCTATCGTTACAATAACTTAGTGATTTATTACAACGAATACACAAAACCAAAAAACACATTCAGATGATAATGATCTAACCTGGTCGATAGTTCTAATATCTGGGGATAGGCCACCATGCACACAAAGTACCTGGATTTTCAAAAAGTCAACGTTATATTACCACAAGCAAACAAGGATGAAAATAATGGTCACAAAATCTATAAGTGGGCTCTTTTGACAGTGACAAATCTTTCTGTTTCCTTCCAAAGAGTTTAAAAAACTTAAAAAGACTTGATTGGCACTGCATACATATCAGAAACAAATAGCGTTTCATGGTTTCATGGACGAGGTTTCCGATAGTTTTCTACTAAAATGATATTTCAGGCAGAGAAAAAGAATGCACACCGTGCCGTCAATAATTGCTGACAGAGTTAGATAGTCAAAAACATCGGTGCAGTAACGCCAAGCATTAGCATTCCCATACTTTCTTTGACATTCATCATAGAATCCATAAACCTACCAAGGACAAGCATGCAGAGATTCATTAGTAATCGAGAATAGAAGTCATGAGGATGATCTAGTTGTAGATCATGGTTTCTTTGAGTGAGATCATAGATGAGAAATTAAATGAGGCCAAATTGAACAAAGTTTTCTTTAAGAAAGTTTAGTAGCCAAACAAAATATAGAGACAATCAGCCCTAAATAAGTACTACCGCGTTCTTCACCAAAAGACCAACAATTGTAGCCTTAATGGCTAGTGTATTTCTTCCTAGTGGTGGCCACGGTATCAGAACAACGGTTCAAAAACCGTTGCCTCACAGTTCTGGTTTCAAGCCGGAACCTGATTCCTCCACCGTTCCAGTTTAACCGGAACAACTAATTTTTTTAAAATGATTATCAATTTCAGTCACCTAAAAAGGGACAAGGAAAAAAAATGACTTTGACTTAATATTCATAATAATATTAAGCTGCCTATGTATCCTCTTAGGGTATAGCGGAATCAAAGTCCACGTAGTTTGCTTATAGCATTTGGTTTAAGACATGTCTCATGCGGTTGTGAATATAAAACATCATAAAAAACATTTAACATTTCTTCTGACATATTTTCACCGGGAAACAAAAATAGTTGGTTTTAACCTTGAAACCGACACTTGAAACTGCCGGTTCCACGGTTTTCGAAACCTAGGAACCGTAACCGTCCTACACGATTCCGGTTCTGGTTTTGTTACCGGGTTCCGATCAACAATTCTGAGAACCGTTGACCACGGTTCCGGCTCCATTTGGCCACCCCCATTTCTTCCATGCCGAATGAAATAAGAAAATTCTCAATCTTAGGTTTTACTTTCCTCCCTCTCCTTCAATAAGAAACAGCTATACCAAGAGCCATCACTCAAAAGAAGAGAAGAATATTTCATATTAAACTGCACAAGTCACAGCTCAAAACAACACCTATATTCTCAAGTGTCAAACATCTTGAAATATTTTTTCTCACGTTTCAAAGTAGAAAAGACACCATTCTGGGGACTAATGTTTTAAAGAGCCTCCTAGGAAAAGATATCCACTATTTCATTTCAACAGTGGATATTATCCATGCTATTAATTCCAGTTGCTTTAGACTTCTATAATTTAAGTACCCAATCTTCAAATATATACATACCAATTTTCAGAGTGACCCACTATATGGCTGAGTATTCGTATAGCAACTATGCTTTTCAACTATTTTCTAACTATCAAGTTGGCAAGGCAAGACAATCACAATTGTGCAATGTTTCTCGAAAACAGCCATTTGAACCAAAATTAAAAGGAACTATGACTTAATCATCTCCAATTAATAATTCTGTTTGTGTAAGGATCTTAGAAATCATATGATTCTGCCAGCTATTCAAGGGCGGCAACAAGTGAAGCACCTCCCTCAGAGGGGGGAAACCAAGTAAAGATATTAGATGATGAGGTTCAAAGTTTGAAAGAAAAAAACAAATAAGAAGAGAGAAAAAGATATGAGATCCGTTAAATACACAATTTAAAGAACTGAAATTTTCTGTGGCATGGGGGTGGGGGAAAAAAACATTTACTCAAAACTCTCAAAATGATTTTATAAATAATAAATAATTACAACACGCCCTACAACAGAAGTCCTGCTTTTCAGTAGTTAATTTAAGTCTGCACATTTAATGCTTTATATGAAGAAATATTTTTTGGCTGCGTCACCATAATTACTTGTCTGCATGAATAAATGATATAATTGCAATGTATGAGTGCAGTTCATTTCCATCAACTATTCTGGCAATGCAAACATAATTAGTGAAGATTATGATATTGATTACCTGCGTTAGTTGCCTGCTTTCATGATTTCCACGTAGGAGAGTAATGTTAGCAGGGTATCTAAAAGCATATGCAAAAACAATATAAGTAACTAACCCAAAGGAGCAAGTTCACAAGGAATTGTTAAAAACATAGCTCTAGCAAAAAACCGGATAAGAGTTTTTTCCTTATCCACAAATTCAATCTTGATCATCTTACAGAGTCGCGGCATTTAATTTATCAAGTCGCTCCAGATATAATAGTAAAAAGTGGAAAGTAACCTCATGTTTCTCAAGGACAATGATGTGTCATAGTTAGAATTTCCTAATTCTGTAACAGTATTTTGTGAAATAAGGCTAGCTACAGACTTATCTGCTGGATTTTGATCTCTGATAAACTAAAATAGGAAGATTTTCAGCTTTTGAGTTCTAAATTGAGTGTTTACTACTAACTATTAGAGAAAATTCAACTAAATCATTTCGTATCAACTACTATCCCATATCTTTTAATGATAATCACAGCATTTAAGTTGAAGATCATAACTCAGCTCCACGAATTGCATAAGCTCCTGGCCAAGTTCTAAACTTCTATATAAAACCGGTCGAGCCAAATATTAATTGCTTATCCTTTATCAGTCATATTTGCTATATGGCAGAGAAATCTGATAGAAACGAAGTGGTGAACACACTTGCAGTAAATGCATATACCGATAATAATCAACAAATCTAGCTGAATTTTACATACCTTGCTTTGAGAAGCAAAAGGATGGTGAAAACTTCTAAACTATTATAACCACGATCAACAAAATCTCCCTGCCAGCAGGAAGATCAATTAAAATAGACAAAAAATGAGAAGAAATAGACATGAAAAAAGCACTTTACACTAATTACCATAAATATGTAATTTGTTTCTGGTACATGACCTCCAGTCTGGAAAAGTTTCATTAAATCATGAAACTGTCCATGGATATCGCCACAAACTGTGACCGGACTGTTGACAGGCTGAACATTTGATTCTTCAATCAAAATCTCCTTTACCTGAATAAGGCAGCACCAGAACAAATGAACAACAGAGCATTCAGGAGGAGAGAGAGAGAGAGAGAGAGAGAGAGAGAGAGAGAGAGAGAGAGAGAGAGAGAGAGAGAGAGAGGCATATGCTTGAAAGTTGAGCGACTCAAAAGGTCAGATTATAATAAGATAAAGGAAATATCATCAAACATCAAACAACTAACATTGAGCAAAGTGTTAAGGTGCATGGGATTAATCAGAAATCACTTTCCCTGACTAGGCAATTGTATAGCCTCATGAGATAACAACTTAAAGGCAAACAAGCAAGAACCTAAACCAAAAACTGGAAGTCATGGATCAAGTATGACATAACAACTTTCAAACCTAAAAATACAGTTGGCTCTAGCTAACTAGTACAAGAACCCCGGTGTAACACAGAAAGTGCACTTTCTTGCCATGGCCTTGTGGAAGCTAAGTCAAAGGCATGAGATTGAATGAAGCAAGGTGTATATCACATATTTTAAGGGACTTAAAGAAACCCACAATAACCAGATCTTATAATAGCTGAAACTAACAAATCATAACCCTCAGCCTCAAGCACCGTAAAATACAAATCGCTGCATCATATCAAATGTATACAAATTTTCAAAGCATCTCCAGGTATCCAATATTTAGAATGTTTGTACTTTGAGTCAGATTATGGATCCCTTCAAAGCCAGTAGTTCACCAGTTCCACAGCAATTCACAACCATGAACAGTGCAGTGGAAGAAGCAGTAGCATGCTATCTGTCGATATTAAATGATGTGCATTTACCCAAAATAGAAACAAAACAAGAGAAAATGAGAAACGAAAAAGATCTAAGATCATTAGCACTAGAATGATGCCAATCTTGGGGTTATCAACAAATTCTTTAGCCAGAGGTATGCAGGGTGTTATGGGTGGAAGTAAACAAAAAAGAGAATTAAGATTTAAACAAAAGCTGGCGGAATACAAAACCTTTAGAAAAATATGACAGTTAAGAAAAAAATTCCCTTCATGGAATCTTCCAATTGCTTGACTTATCATGGGGTGATATAGTAAACATATTCCATAGCTTCTTTAGTTGATAGCGACTGATTCTCAGGTACAAAATATCAACCGAACAAAGTGTTTAAAAGCAGGACTCTCTTACAAGGACAAGGAGTGGAAATTTACAAACTCTTAGAGCTACTAGCCATTCAACAAAAAAATGAAGCAGCTAGAAAGACTCCCATCCCATACAAATCGTCAGAAACCATTAGCCTTGGTTGAAAATGTAACCTTCCTAAAACCCTAAGTGCACCCTTTAAAAAGATGCACCAAGACAGTGGACCCACTCGCCATAAAAACCAAATGGTCAAGGCAAAACCCTAATTACCAAAATGTAAGGATGAAATGAAACTCTTCTGTCCATTTCTTCCTTTCATTAGCAAAAAGATTCATCATTTTCTTTGAAAATTGACTGGAAACTAAATAAAGAAACAGCAATAAAATAAGCAGTAAGAAGAAGAAGTAGATACGTATTCGCAAAGAAGCTGAAGCTCGTCTTCGGACAAGTGTTGGCCATCTTTCACCTTTGTTATCCACTGGTCCAAATCCATTCCTATTTCTTTCCTCAATTACAAGACTGATTGATTCTCCGAGAAATTACAGGCAATCAACAGCAAGTAGCAACAAATATATATATATATATTCGGTCTATATATATATATATGGGGTATGCATGGGAGATGAGTTCGGTCTATATTGATGTAATTATGTATGTATGAGCGGAAGAAAGAATTAGATACAGGGCTCCCAGATTAATGGGGTACGCGAAGGATTTGGATGGGAGATGGAGGCAGAGAGGGGGGTTGGGCGGAGAGATTTGTGGATACAGAAGAAATATATTGATGTATTTTTACTTTTACCCAAATAGTCAAGAGCCAAAGAGCCAAGATTCACAAGACTTGTTGGACCCTTGAACAAAATATACACGCACTGCTCCCACCCTTCCCTTTGTCTATACTTTTTTCCCCCTTCAAATAATGCAAATATAAATAAGTGATCACCAATACATTACAATTTACATCTCTCACTTGGCCAATTTTGTCATTGTATGTACATTTAAGACCTTTTTTTTCATGCCCATTTGGTACTGCACTTGCTTAGGAATTCGAAATCTAAATTAGACATCTGAATCTGGATATCTCTGATCATGAGATTATTGAATTCAATTGATAAAGTATACTACCAAATTGCAACTATGTAATTCAATTTGGATCTCTTTTTTTTGCTATTTTAATTTTTGTTGCATTTTTTTTTTTGTCAAAAAAAAAAAAAGTAAGGGTGGTTGCATTTTATATTTCATATAAAATATAATATTCAAATACATATTGTTTTATATAAAAAAAAAAAAAAAAAAAAGTTCAACATAAATTAAACTAGTGACTGCAATTGTCATACATTTCTTTTACCCATGTTTGGGTTTGGCTCATTATACATGAAGTTCAAGAGATAACTACAAAAAGTGTCCATGAGGTTTAGCCTAATTACAAAAATATCCAGTATTCTTTTAAAAAAATTATATAAATACTCTCTTAAAGTACTACAAATACCTACCCACCTCCTTTTGAGGTGCAATTCGTGAAGTAAAAATAAACGTCATGAAGCTAATTGTAATTTTAAAAGATAACTACTTTTTTTTTTTTGTAATAAAATAAGACATCACGAGTAGTTTTTGTAATTAACCCTAAGTTCTATGTTGTTTGTTTGTGAACCAACATAGTATTGTTCAGTTTCTCAAGAAATAAACTCAAAAAATAAAAAATAAACTGAAATAAGGAAATGTTGATGTTTGGAATAGTTCACAGTCGGAATACATAATAACATTGAATTGGTGGTGAAAATATAATTGTTTGGACAACATAGATACCAAGTGTAAATCTCATTTTACCTCCCTAAATTCTCATTGTTTATCATTTTATCCCTTATACTTTCAATTGTAGCACTTTGTCCCCTGATACTCTCAATTTGTATCACTTTACACCCTTATTCTATTAAAATATCATTTATCCTCCTATTCCTTTATTAAATGACCTAATTGTCCCTACTATTATTTTTTTAATTTAATTTAATAGCATTAAATTCATTAGTTCTTTTTTTTTGGAACTTTTTTGCTATTAATCAAATTTTAAAAAATTTATATTAAATAATTATATTGTAGGTTATTTTCCATAAACTAATATATTGATACGAATTTATTTTCTCATAATAAATCTAAATATTATGTATTATATTGTAAATAATATTTTGAAAAATAAGTAAACTATTAGTATTAAGTTTCTCATAATTAATGAAATATAATAATATAATGTAAAATAATATATATAAATGTATAGCCATATTTAGTATAAATTATGTTAAATTTAAGAATATTCATTTTAGTATTCAAACAATTAACCACTAAACTGACTATTTTTAATAGTTAACATAGTTTTATTAAATTATGGTTATTCGATCAATAATTGAAAAAATACTAAAATTATATCACGTCTTTAATAAAATGTATTATATATATAATTTAAGTTTGATATGAATAAGAAATTAAAAGTATAAATATATTATCTAATAGAAAATATCTATTGTATAATTATTTAATAGGAACTATCTTAGGTTAAAAAAATAGCAACTAAAAGAAATATATATATATATATATATTAAATAAATTTAATGTTAAGCATTAATTAATAAAGCTAAAAGTTAATCTAGAAAATAAGACAAACTTATTAATATTAAATACTTATAAAATAATTTTGTTATTATACTAAAACTAATAGGTACAAATAAAATGGTCATTGTTTTGGGTATATGAGTATAAAATAATATTAAAAAAAACATATGGGGGTAAAATGAGACTAATTGAGAGTACAAGGGGGTAAAGTGATATAATTGGGAGTACAAGGGGATAAAATAATACTTAAGAAGAGTATAGGGAGACAAAGTGATATTTACCCTAAAAATAACATAAGAGATCGAGCATGAAAATCCTAGCGAGGTGGTGGGATAAAAATAAGTAAATCTCACTTTACCCCATATGCTCTTCTTGATTATCACTTTACCCTGTTATACTCTCAGATGTATCATTTTACCCCTTAAACTCTCAATTAGTATCAGTGTATCACTTTACCCCCTTAAGCATTTGAAATATCACTTTATACTCATATACTCAAAACAATGATCATTTTATCCTTATATTAGTTTTAATAAAACAACAAAATTATTTTAAAAGAATTTAATATTAATAAACTTGTACTTAGTTTCTAAATTAACTTTCACAACTTGAATAATTAACGCTTAATATTAAATCTATTATATTTTACATTTAGTTTCTAATTATTTAACTTTAATATATTCTCTATAAAATTAATATATAAAATAATGTTATAAGCTAATACATTTATACATTTAATTTCTTATTCATCACAGACTTAAAATTAAATAATATACTTCTAATATATTTTTATTAAAAATGAGAAATATTATTAGTAATTTTTCAATTATTTACTGAATAATCATAATTTAATAAAAGCTACGTTAAATAGAGAAAATAGTCATTTTAGTTTGTTAATTTTTTTAATACAAAATATTATTAACAATATAACACAAATTTTTTAGATTTATTATTGGAAAAAAATGAACATATTAGTTTACAAAAAATAACATATTGTATGAGTTATTTAGTAGAAATTATTTTAAATTTAGTAGATAACAAATAATATTTTCAAAAACAATTATGTGTATTTAATGCCATTAAGTTAAATTAAAAATAATAGTAGGGACAATTAGGTAGTTTAATAAAGGAATAGAAGGATAAATGATATTTTAATTGTATAAGGGGAGTAAACTGATACAAATTGATAGTACAAGGGGATAAAGTGATACAATTGGGGTAAACCGATATTCAATGAGAGTATAGCCATATGGATGGCAATGGGCGGGTCTCATACCAACCCCATCCCCATCCCGAATCTCATTTCAAATACCATTGATGTGTGTAAAATATACGTGCATTTTGGGGCTTAAAATGATATTTATTTGATGCATTTGCACGCATATTTAGTATGTTTTTACTTGGTTTCCTTAAAGGGCATGATACTGCGTATTCTTGTATTTTTTACAGGAAACGGAGCTTAAAACGAAGAAATATCAGTTGGAATGCCGGACTAAGATTGACGAATGCAAAGAGAAGATCAAAACGACGAAGAAAATGGACAAAAACACTTCACACACGACGGATGGTGTCACACGACCGTGTTAAAATGTTTGGTGTGAAATGACACAACCGCGTGTGAAGTGGTGTCACACGAACCGTGTGGGAAAGGAAAGGGCACCGCACGACCAGACCACCGTGTGAACTCACACAACCGTGAGAAAGGGTGTATGGTGTCACACTTTTTTCATACAACAAAAAACATCATATTACACAGATCATATTACAAGAATCGAAGATCTTCGGAGAGAGGAAGGTTAGGTCGCAAAAAACACCAAAAGACATTTCGTATCTACGGGAGCACAAGAGCTTTGAAGACTTAGGAGGGGAATCCATCCTGACAAGAAGGGATTTTCTTTCTATGTCTAGATCTCTTGTCTGTGCTTAAACAATGTCATAATGTTGATTTCAATTTTGTTTATGAATTTGGTATCAATGTTTGGCTAATCTTTCGGATCTTAGGAGCATAATCAAAACTGTGGATTCATGTCAAATCTTGATTAATTGCTTTCTTAATTGATTCATGCTTTCTATTTTATGAATTCGAGTGCTTATTCTTAATTGCTTTTTATTTGGCCAATAATTTGCATGTCATATTTGTTAGTGTGAAATTCGGAAGAGGAGTTCTAACAAAGACGGAAATTGAATTCAGACATAAACGGGTGTATCGAGTCGGGAGACCTACAACTGTTTGTGGGGAGTCATTCAATTCATAAATCTTTTGGGAGTTAATATTGCATCGAGTCGGGAGACCTACAATTGTTATTAATCTACTGTTTATGGGCCGTCCGGGAGGGGGAATAAACTATCTTAGGAATTGAACCCATAGAATTGCATGAATTAGTTTTGAAACTTTAGTTGGATTTAATATTGAAGAAAAATGTTGAGATTATGTGCCTAAGGTTGCTCCTGTAGTTGTTGAAAATACTTGTGGGGTTCGCAAATTTATTTATTTTTAGTTTATTTTTGATTTTTATTATAACTGGATATTTGGTCGCTTCAATAAAATTGGAATGCGATGTTATTATAGCCTAAGTGTTTCACATATCAATCCCTGAGGAATACAACCTTGCTTGCCATTATTCTATAAACTACACTGTAAACTTGCAGTTGCATGATCCAAATATTTTTGGCGAACAAGTTTTTGGCGCCGTTGCCGGGGATTGATGGATTCTACTTAGATATAGTAATAAGTAGTCCAATCTTAATTGAAGCATTTTTGAAATATTTTTTTTCGATTTTTTTTTTTTTTATTCTTTTTCTTCTTCATTTCTAACATCGTTTTTGTTGAATGCGAGACTGGAATCTTTGGAGATACAAAATGCTCAAATCGCAACTGCAGTGGAGGCCAACATCAAAAGGGCAAATTCCCAAGCGATACTGAACTTAATCCGAAAAAAAAAGCGATTGCAACAAAGATTGGTCGATGGATGGTACATAATGTGAGAGCTCAAGGATTTCAACGGACACGGTTCAACGATAATGATGTTAGAAATCTGAAGTCTGGCTAAAAACGTAAAACTTAGCGCTTTGTGGGAGGCCACCCAAGAAACGCCGCGATAAACCCCGGAGAAAAAAAAACCAGATGCACACGGGCGTGTGGACGCACATGACCCGACCATGTGATCTGCTTCTCCAGTTTTCAATTTGACGAATGAACTTAAAACTTTCACCGGAATGACCCGTAAGTACTCTTTACACATTCATCTTTCTTTTGATAATTTCCTCATATGTTCCTGACGAAACATATTTTAAGTTTGGGGGTTGTCAAAAATGCGTAATTTAATCTTGATCACATTTTTTTTGCATTGCATTTAGGATTGCATGTAAAGCATAAAAATTTGCAAAAAAAAATCAATTTTTTTTATTTTTTTCATTTTTCTTATTTGATTTTTTATTAGCACGTTTATTGCTTTAAGACGTTTAATTGCTTTTTGTATGTGATTTTAATCAAGGTTTTTAAAATGCCCAGCTTCCGACTTCCGTATGATTTTACTATGAGCATTTTATGAAATGAGATAACATACTTCTGGGAATAATGTAATGAATTATTGGGAAGATGTCATTTATTTACTTGGCATTAGTTGAGAAAAATTGGATATTTGAGCATGTTGCGAAAAAAATAAGCCTGTGATCTTTTGTGCCTTAAACTGCTTTATATTATGCAAACTTATTTTTCTTGAGTATGTCCATAGACGGACGTACATTACTACTTGTGGGGGCACGTGCCCCTATACCTTTTTTTCTTAATCTAATTAACACTTTATATATATATATATATATATTATATTAATTAGGAATAAAATAGAAGTCTGCATGCCCCCTTTCACTTGTAATTGTTAGATTCCTATTTGCTATAAAATATTTTGTTGATGTACTTATAATTATATATGGGGATAATTACAGAAAAACCCATATGGTATGGACAAATTAAAAAAATCAGTGATGTTTCAAAATTATAAAAAAAATATATCAAGTTTGATTATGTCATAAATTTAAGAGGATAACTGTAATATTTCTATAAATATCAAGGAGTTTTTTGAAATATTTTTAGCTTACGAACTAGGAAAATGTAAGACAAAATCAAACCTCAAGGATTTTTTACAATTTTCAAAAACCCTTGGATGCTTTTGAATTAGCTTGAACCTCAGGTTTTTTTTTTTTTTAAATATCCCTTATATTTATTTTATTTTGTGCCCCCCTTCTAAACAATTTCTGGATCCGTCCATGTGTGTCATTAATGATTGATAGAACTCTAGAACTTACTCTGGTATCTTCATTGAAGCCATGTGTGTGTGCAATTTTGAAAATAATTTAAGACCATCTTTGTTTTAGCCTACTTAGCCTAAAAAGCCTACATATGAACTCATGATTTTATTCTGAGCCACATTGATTTTTAAAATTCAAACATGATTTTATCCCTGAAATTTTTGAGCTTATAGAAAACGAATAAGTTTGGGGGAGATGTGGTGAAAATTTATAAAAAAAAGAGAGAGAAAGTTGGCAAAAGAAAGAGGAATGAGCAGTATCTGGGTGAACGAAAAATACATGAAGCTCGAAAAAAAAATCTCTGAAAAAAATATATAGAAAAAATCGAGCCATGCAAAAGAAAAATTCTAAAATTTGTGAAGAAATGAGAGCTGAGGCGAGAAAAAAAAGGAAAATAGGCACAAAAAAGGCCTAAGAATGAAAAAAAAAAAATAAGGGTGGAGTTGAGTTGAAAAAGAAAAATTAGTATTATGCTAAAATTGGGTTGGTGAATTGCAAGTCTGTGCGCTTAAATTCTATTTGCTCAAGTCAAGTCACTTAATCCAAATTTTTTCTTCCCTTACCAAAGAGCCTACATTGACGCCTAAATAAAAAGTCCTTGTTGATTCTTAGATTGTGCACATCAAAGTGGTCGAGATGTTAGACGATTTGTAAGCCTATGGTAGTTCTACTTTCATTAAATTGATTTGAGCGTAAACACTTTCCATACACTTTTGAGAGTCGAGTGATACACTATCTACTTGTGAGTCGCGATATCGAGTACCCAAGAGATTATTAATTATTACGAGTTTATGAATGATGACTTATTGATAATGAATTACATGATTTCCTTGAGTATGGAGTCAAATGCTATTCAATGTTCATAGTTTTCTTGGGTGTTCGTTTTTACCCCGTAATATTATTTTTCTTAATTTGTTCGAGGACGAGCAATGCTTTAAGTTTGGGGAATTTTGATGTGTATAAAATATACGTGCATTTTGGGGCTTAATATGATATATATTTGATGCATTTGCACGCATATTTAGTATGTTTTCACTTGATTTTCTTAAAAGGGCATGATACTGCGTATTCTTGTAATGTTTACAAGAAACAAAGCTTAAAATGAAGAAATATTAGTTGGAAGGCCCGGCTAAGATTGACGAATGCGAAGAGAAGATCAAAACGACGAAGAAAATGGACAAGAACACTTCACACGACCGGACTGTATTGGGGTCACACGACCGTGTGAAAATATCAGTGTGAAATGACACAACCATGTGAAGTGGGGAAAAACAGGGGACGGAACCAGGCCCACACGGCCGGACCGTGTGAACCCACACAACCGTGTGGGAAAGGGCAACACACTGCACGGCCAAACCGTGTGAGAAAGGGTTGAGCAACAAACCACACGACCGTGTGGGACTCTGCCAACATGCATTTTTCAGAGTTCTTTTCCCGTTCCAACTCTACAAGTGATCTCTCCAAGCATCTATAAAAGGGACCCATGGCTTGCACGAAAATATATCACTTCATACAGCAAAAACACATCATATTACACAGGAGCGCAAGAATTGAAGATCTTCTGAGAGAAGAAGGCTAGGTCGCGAAGAACACCACAAGGCCTTTCATATCTACGGGAGCACAAGAGCTTCGAAGGCTTAGGAGGGGAATCCATCTTGACAAAAAGGGTTTTCTTTCTATGTCTAGATCTCTTGTCTGTGCTTAAACAATGTCATAATGTTGATTTCGAATTTGTCTATGAATTTATTATCAATGTTTGGCTAATCTTTCGGATCATAGGGGCATAATCAAAACTGTGGATTGATGTTAAATCTTGATTAATTGCTTTCTTAATTGATTCATGCTTTCTATTTTATGAATTCGAGTGCTTATTCTTAATTGCTTTTTATTTGATCAATAATTTGTATGTCATATTTGTTAGCGTGAAATTCGGAAGAGGAGTTCTAACAAAGACGTAAATCGAATTCAGACATAAACGGGTATATCGAGTCGGGATATCTACAATTGTTTGTGGGGAGTCATTGAATCATAAATCTTTTGGGAGTTAATACTAGTTGTATCGAGTCAGGAGACCTACAATTGTTATTAATCTACTGTATATGCTCCGCCCGGGAGGGAGAATAAACTATCTTAGGAATTGAACCCATAGAATTGCATGAATTGGTTTTGAAACTTTAATTGGATTTAATATTGAAGAAACATGTTTCGATTATGTGCCCAAGGTTGCTCCTGTAGTTGTTGAAAATACTTGTGGGGTTCGCAAATATATTTATTTTTAGTTTATTTTTGATTTTTATTATAACTGGATATTCGGTCGCTTCAATAAAATTGGAATGCGATGTTATTATAGCCTAAGTGTTTCACATATCAATCCCTGAGGAATACGACCTTGCTTGTCATTATTCAATAAACTACACTGTACACTTGCAACTATGATCCAAATATTTTTGGTGAACAACCATCCCCGTACCATTTCCCATTTTGGGCATCTGGTACGAGGATGGAGAACCTCCATTCGAGGAACGAGGTTCCCGCGGGGAATTCGGGTCCCCATTTTGTTTCTATTATGAAAAAAAATTATAAAACTATTATTTTTACTTAAAATAGTCAATAATTAAAATAGATAAAGATATCATGAATCACTATACTTATAATAACTCCACAATACAAAATACTTTAACAAATTGAGTTAAATACAATCTTCTAAATACAAATTCTTGTAATCTTAAAAATAAAAAGTCATTACAATATAAAACACACAATTTGTAGTGTTTAATTTTAAGATTTAATAAAATAAAAATGTAAACATAATTAATATTAATAATATATAAATAATATATATGCATATATACAATGGATTAATCTCATCCATTAATTCAACAAATCCAAAGGTCCATATTTTTTTATTTCTTTTAATTTAGTTTTCACCCATTTAAGGGTATAATTATCATTTTTATAGTAAAATAAATCAGTTATTTTTGGTAACTGATCATCCCAACGATTTTCATGGGATTTGATTTATGATTTGTTCCCGCTTTTCATTCATTTGCAGTTTCCTCATACACGAAACCTCTCAACTCTCATTCTCTCTCTCTTTTCTTTCGACTGAAACTCGATTTCTCTAAAAAAAAATTCTAATTTTTTTTCGCAAGGTCGAGCCTGAGCAACACTCTTTGCAGCGATTTTGCTTTTGATTCTTCAAAGTGTTTGGTTAAGATAAGTGTTGGGTTGTTATTTTCTTCAGTTTTAGTTCGAAATTTTGGAGTAAGGTTTTTTTTTTTCTTCATGTTTTGGCAGTTTTTTGGAACCATACAACTGTTAGTTTTAGATATTTGAAGTCCTTTTAGTAAGAGATTAGGCATTCTTATTTTGGAATTTTTTGATTTTGAAATATCTAGAGTTTTATTTTCGATTTCCAAGCGATTTTATGTTTTTTTCTTGTTTGTGAGAATGTGTTGTGCAAAATAGTTTAGTTTAATTATGTTTATTGTTTATTGGTGGTGTTTTTTGGTGTAAATTTGGAGAAAAACGATGTAATTTTAGTTGTTATGTGGTGTGACTTTTTATTTTGGGGGGATGATATGAGTGTCAATAAGCATGTAGGTAGTTTTGTTTGCAGAAAGGTAGTGTGTTTTTGTGTTTGAAACGTGTTTTGTGAAATGTGTTAGTATACCCTGTTTTATATTTGCGATTCCTTCATGATTTTTTTGTGTACAATTTACTTATGAATGATGCACTTTTAGTTGTATTTTGATGTATAGTTATATTCGATGTGGTGTTGTTTTAACCCCGAATGGAAAAATAAACAAGCCAATCAAGTGTAGGGGAAGTTAAATTTCAATGTATTGACAATCATTTTTAATGGTGCATATTTAGTGATGTTATTGTGCAATGAAGATATATTTTGGTGCATGTTTAGTTTCGGTCATGTGCATAAGTAGTCCATGAAATGAATAAACGCACATGATGATTAAATAGTGTTCTTTTAATATACAATTAAGGTTCATACAGTGTACATTTAGTTTTTCAATTGTGTGTTTAATTGTTTTCTGATTTCTGAGTTTTGTTTATGATTGTTCATGTTGTTAGTTATAGGTTGATAATTTTATATGGCTAGAGGAAACAGGAAAGACCAGCCTCTGCAGGGGTGGACGATGGGGGACGTAATGTCAATAAGAGTGCTAAGGTTGCCAAATCAAAAGCGAAATCTGCACTACCCAAGTTGAAGACAAGATCTGTGCCAACAGCTCTAGCGGACGCACTGAGTGGTCTGAATAATTTTCAGACCAAATCTGTCATTGAAATGGGTTTTGGAAGCTTGCTGGGGCTAAAAGTTAACAAGTATCCTGGAGATTGATTTTGATTGGTTGACTTTTTTAACTCTGTCACGGATGTGAGTTAATGCTTCTGGGTGGGAGGTCCATTCATTGCAGCGAGAAGGATGTGGAGTTGGTGTTGGGGTTTCCGAGGGGTGGAACCATAGTTGAGAAAAAAAAGAAGTCGGAAACATCTCAAGTATATGAGGATTGACCACAATTTGAGGCCAATGGCCCAATGCGGAGATGGGACCTACACTATTAAGGCTTCGATGTTTGTGCAAAGATCTTTGGAGGATGTTGAGGGGGTGTTTGGTTTAAGAGGAATTTCATTACTCTTGTAGATGCACATTATCGAGAATGTGCGGGGTGATTATATTAATGCACTTTTTACGAAGTGTTTAGATAATGTTGACGATATCCGAACATGTATCGGTGCGAGCATACTTTGAAGACTTTGATACATAGTCGAGAGAAATGGGCGACTACAAACAAGAAGCATTTCAACGGGCCGTTGCTTTTTTTAATTTTAAGTATGTTTCAATTTATTTTACGTTAATATAATAACATCTTTTTCTTTGTATTAAAGGGATTCTACATGGATAGAGTTGTAATGTCCATTCGAGATCCCGGGGTTGTGTCGTGAGTTCGCTCCTTGACAACCGAAAATACCTGGGATAGGAATGCTCCTGAGGTGAAAATTGGAGGTTTTAGACAAGATTTTATAGATTGTGCAATTGACGAGGCCGGACCATCTGGATCGTGGAACGATCAGCCGGCACCGATTTCATTTAGTTGTGGTGGTGTGCATGTTTTTATCTTTTTAACATTATGTTATTGATACATGGATGATATACTATTAGTTATGAAATGGTATAATGTTAGTTATAAAATGGTATAATGTTAGTTAAAAAATGATATATTGTTAGTCATAAACAGTATAATGTTAGTTATAGGGATGGTATATTGTTAGTTTTAAAATGGTATAACATTAGTTATAAAATGGTAGAATGTTAGTTATAAGATGGTAAATGTTAGTTATAAATATATATTTGTTGGTCATAAGTGGTATAATGTTAGTTATAGGGATGATATACTATTAATTATAAAATGATATAACATTACATATAAAATGGTATACTGTTAGTTATAATATGATATATTGTTAGTTACGGAATGGTGCAAAGTTCAGTATATATATGGTGCACAATTCTTGTATTCTAATACACCAACTGACAGTTATTTGTCATCAAAATTCATCTAAATGAGCACTATAAAGTTGTTTTAGTATGTAATACATTTTTGGTAGTGCATATCCAATTTTTGTGTTTGGGTTGTGTTTATGTTTCTGTGGATTAACTGTCTTTGATTTTATTTTTGTGTAGCACGTTGGCAATGTTTTGTCTAAGTTGGCATTGGTAGCTACTGATGTAATGGACATTATTCTCATGCTGAATAATGCTCCTCGGGAGCTGACTTCCAATGCTGACTTTGGGAAGATAGAAGCTATGGCGAGGAAATTGATATGCATTTTTGGGGATAAAGCTAGGGAAAAACAGGTGGTGGAGCAGCTCTTGGTAGCGAGACTCGGAGAGCGATGCATTCAGGAGTAATCCGGAAATATCACCGCTTTGGAGAAGGTTGAACAAGCAATTTTCCAAAGGAGGAGTTCAAGAAAACTTCTGACGATATGCCCAACTTCAGTATTGGTTTGACACAAGAAACAAACAAAGCGAATTGGGATGCTGTTTTGGAAACATCACGAAAATATGTTGAGGAGAATCCGGTGAGAACGATCGCAAGCCAAGGGCGTAAAATTTTTTTCTTTTGTTTTTAAATATGTAGCATTTTCTTTTTCTTATTATGTTTTTCATTTATGGGTTGTGTAGGAGGATTTGTCGAAAGATAACAATGAAGGTAATCTTGGGATTGCTCGGGGTGGCGATGACGGTATGGATGTGGGACAAGATGACGTTGGTCGGAGTTCTTTGAAAGCGCGCAGTTGGGGTTGTTGGGGAGTTTGGAAATGTTGAGGTGGGAATCGATCAACCGGTTGAAGTGGTCTACACGCGAAAGAGTAAGAGAAAGCCGCGTAAATACGTGATGTTGGTGTCGCCCTTCCGGGCTAAACATGTCGACTTTGTATAGAAGATGAACAAGATTCACAATGCGATTGCCAAGTGAGTTTTTGAGAACATAGGGTCCGATAGGTTGTGTGTTTTTATATGTTTTTTCATTTTCTATTTTTATATTATTTGATTTTATTAGTTTGTTACTAAATTTACATTAAATGTGTGCGGGGACCGAGGTTGTTTTTAGGATGGCGGAACCACGATGCTTATGAGAAAAGACTTGGAGACAATGAGGCCTGGGGAGTACATAAGTGTTATTGTTATTGACATGTGAGCCAAATTGCTTGAATGAGATGGAGGAAGTGAGGGATGTTAACTCTCCTTCGAGGTTTTTTTCCGAATATGGTGATAATGTATGCCTTTTAATTTCGTGTCTTAATTCTTCTTTTAGATATCCATTTTTTTGTCTCTTTGTGTATTTTTATATAGTACAATGACGTACATATATTGTTTTTGGTGAAGAGATAGTAATAAAATATTGCACAATTAGTTAAAAATATTGTACAAATGTTGCACATGATTAATAAGGTGCACAATTATGTATACTATGATACACATTTACTTGAATTATGGTATAATGTTAGTTATAAAATGGTATCTTTGTTAGTCATAAAATGATATATTTTAGTTTTAATCTGGTGCACAGTTATATATAATATGATGCACACTTACTTATATTATGGTGCATAATCTGTTACGAAATGTATTTTTGCACATTCAGGTGTAAAAGAGTTAAGTGATAGTTATTACATCATGATTCATATTTTTCTGTTTTGCAGTTGTACTCTGTTGTGTCCCCTGCTGATGATCTGACCGAGAAAAGGGTTTTGACTTTGTTTTTGGAATCTTTTGATGTGGAATTTGTGGACCCAACAACGGCTAATTTGCAGGCAGTTGAAATGGTATGATTGCTTAGAAGCTTATTATATTTGTTTTTGTTTTTGTTTTAGTATGAAATGCTATTTGTTGCTCCTTTTTCAGTTTTTCTTTCCGATTCTCAAGAGTGAGCATATTGTCGTGATATGCATCATATAAAGAAGAAGAATTGTCACATTCTCAGTCAACTCTTCGGTTGGTGGTACCGATTGTGACAAGTACGAACAAATGTCGGAGTAGCGATAATTCTTAGCATTAATTTTTGTTCGATTATTGTTGATCTTAGTTCGGATATAAAATGATGTACAATTAGCTATGAAATTATATACAATTAGATACAAAATGGTGTACAATTACTTAATAAGTGTTGCACTGATATGATTTTGATGCATGTGTTAGTTGTTTTGTTTCACTTTTTTCTTTGTATGAGATATTTTTGGTATTTTTATTGTATGTGTTTTTCGATTGGGTGGTTTCTCTCGATATTTGCTTGCGCGTAGGTGTTACCAAAGCATCACATGTTGTTGAAAAATGCTCCCTAACTAGACTTTTACGTCATGGAGGGATGCAAAAAAATAAAGTTAATTGTGGGGCCTATGATATGCGTCACATGGAGACCTACATGGGGGCATTGAAGAAATGCGATTGTGGATTTGACAAGGGCGATGCTTAGTTGAATTTGCATGGCTTAGGACATTGTATTTCCATGCAATTCTAATGCATGATTTGAACCAAGAAGAAGGGCATGGTTCTTGATTTGGCCAAAAAAATTCAATGATAAGTAGAACCCGATACGAACATTGTTTGGGTTTTTTTGATGGGTTGTTCATTGTATTTTTGAAATTAAAATTTTCTTTGAAGTGTATGTTCTCGATTCGTTTTTAGTGTAGTTTTGTTTTTCGAATGGTGATGTAATTTCAATTATTTTAATGATACATTTTGAATGGTATGTATATAGCTTAGACTATGAATTTTGCATGTTTAATACTAATGCACATTTAATAACATTTTGGTGAATATTTATTAGTGCATTGATGCAAATTATGTTTGTTTTTTCTCAACTTGTGATTATTTTGATGTATAGTTAGTGAAGAAATAGTGCACAATTAATAGTATTATGATACATTTTTAGCACTATGTTGTTGTATATATGATATCCACAAGCTTGTTTTATATATATGTTTTTTAATGACTTGTTTTGTAGTACATATTTTGTAATTATTAGGTGCACTATTAGTACTATTATGATGCATGTTAAGTAATACAATGCGGTTTGTTATTACTAATCGTATACTATTTTACAACTATCCGTGAACCAAAACCACAACATATGTTGACCACGTATTCTAGTATAAAAATTCACAAATTTAAAGACAAACTATTTGGTGCATATTTAATGATGAAGTAGTGCACAATTAATAATAACTTGGCACACAATTAGCGGTGAATTGAGTAATGTAATTGTACACAACATTCACCATTAAAACTTTGCCATTGCAATGTACTGAGTTTTTGAATAGTATAATACTGAAACTTATTGAAAATGGGGGTACTCATTATGTTGGTTGATCAGGACAAGTACGGCTGTTGTGTGATACAAATTTGCCACAAGTGCTGCATTTTTTTTTAGTTTGGTGCTCGCACGTATTGCCTTTTCCTTCTGACTATGTATCCTGCTTTTAATCCGATTCCCACCCCTTGTTACGTGATTGTTGTGGTGGCAATACTGAGATGTCCATTTGAGAATTAGAGTCGCAATAAGTTTCAAATAGTGCCTGATTGCCACCAACATGTCGCTATTCTTATTCTTGAGCTAACTTGTCTTTGTGTTCAGACAATAAGCGTGTTAAGTCAGCCAATTTTTCCACTCTACTGTTTGCAAGTCTTTATGCAGTTGTGGAAAGTTGACCACAATTCATTTAGAGTTGTGGCTGCTTCTTCCCCACCTTCGAATTCGTATAATTGACCGCTTGTTGATGATGGATGTATGGATGCTAGTTTCATCCATCTTGTAGGTACATATTTGTTGGTAATTTTCTTGAGGTCCTTGAATACAACGAATATACGACATAAAATCCGTGCATTTCAACATCTTGCGGCTACACATTGCGCTTGTTTCTTCTTTGCGATACAATACTTTGAAAATAGCATCATTTTCGTCCTTTATTGAGTAGAACAATCGCTCCCGATCCGGTGACCATATGCACGGTTGAGCAATTGCAACACGCACGCACCGCAATCTCTAAGCTTATTTTTTAAAAATAGCATGCGTGTACAATGTTCTGCATGTTTTTCAATGTCCAATGGTGTCTTGCACTCGGGAATAAGGGTGTCACCTTTTTGTTGTTTAGTTTGTGTAATGCGTGTCGTTGTGAATCCATTCTTGCTGTCAAAGTGCATGAAGAACTCTACTAAATTGACTTGTGGGTTTGTAAACCCGCCAACCAACTTCATGCTTTCGCATGCGTAGTTCGCATCAATCCCCCATGGGAACATCTCTAAAATAAGTAGGGATCCAACTTTTTTTTTTTGAAACAATGTAGTAAACCAATGATGGTTTTCTAGATTGAAATCATCGTATCGGATTGCGAATTTTTCAAATTCATCGAGGTTTATTTTGGTCATTCCAAACAGTGGAGTTAGGACGGCATAAGAATTGATCATTTTTTAACAATGTATGGCCGACTTTGGTGCTAACCTTCTCCATAATGTGCCACATGCATAAGCGGTGTCTTGCGGTCTTGAAAATTATTTTGAATGCATTTTTCATTACCGGATCCTGATCGGTTACAATGTAGTAGGGCTCTCTGAACATTATTTCCACAAAGTTTCTAAATAGCCAGACATAGGATACCTCATCCTCCTTCAATAGTAACCCACATGCAAACGTAACACAGCGACGATGGTTGCCGATGCCTATGAACGGTTCAAAAACCATTTTGTACCTGAGAACACATAAAATTTGAAATACATCATTGTCTTAGTAAAAGTACACCATATTTTATATATCGTACACCAATATTGATCTATATATGCACCGTAATTTCCTAAGAACAAATATATTTGAATGACATCATTGCTTGATGGCAAGAACGTATACCATATCATTTATATATGTACACATATTGTGATCTATATATGCCACGTAGTTTTTCTAACGACATGTTTGTGATGTAAGTGGCATCAAATGAAATCACGTCCCGAACATTGCATAATTGCGACCGAAATAGGGCCTCTTCAGAAACAGTCTTGTCGGTTAGTCGTGTTCGTCCATGTCATAACTAAAGGCCATTCCTGGACACATCTCTTTTTTCCAAGAATTTATCGGGTATCAATTGTGTGTGTGTCCGTACCTCATATGTATGCCTTCAAATCTCTTTTGAAATTCTTGAAATCAATCGCTAATGCACCGCTTGCGAATATCCACCAACCATCTACCTAAATAGGTCGTGTGACTTGAAGCGCTATGTTGGCCTTTGAACAATTTATTATAAATCGTTTATGACCAAAATTTAAATTTCGATTTACTTTAAGAAAATGCCTTGGTATGATTACTAATTGAAAGAATGCGTGTGGCGTTCTTGAGATACTTTATAGTGTATGCACCATTGACCAGTGTATTCTAGTACGCATTTCATGCGTTGCAGCCTAACGGTTTGAAACTCTCTTGTGTTGCTTTGTATGTGTACCGCTTCCCTCTTGATCCCATAGTTTGTATGTTTGTAGCCCTCTCGGCTACACACAATGTATCGTAAACCGAATCTCTTTGTTTTTAAATTTTCTAGAGGTGCTTATTCGTATGTCGAAGCCGTATTGTTTGTCATATTCCCTATAAAATTGCATAACTTTCTCCAATGTGGCAAATTGCAAGCCTATTTGCGGTATTTTATCTTGTTCTATTTCAGGTATCCAGTACTTGGTAGAGCCAGGAGATATTATAATACACTCTCGTATTTCAACGTGTTGGATATTTTCATCAATTAAATCAGCATAAATTTTGTAATATTATGCACCGTATACGTACAAATAAGCATCAAACTACAACGTTTATTTCATGGCTGACTAAATTGACATACTTTTGCAAACTACAGCTAAAAAATGCACCATTGTTCTCTTATCTATGCACCATCTTGTCAATATCTTTATACCTAAATAAGCATCAAGGCATACTTTCTCAAATAACGAGAAACATGCACCATCGTATGCTTATCCATGCACCATCTTATGAATATATCTATACCAAAATAAGCTTCAATCCACAACGTTTATTTCATGGTGACTAATTGGCATACTTTATCAAATAACAACTAAACATGCACCATTATATGCTTGTCATGCACCATCTCATGAATATCTTTATACCTAAATAAGCATCAAATTACTATATTTATTTCATGGTGACTAATTAGCATACTTTCTCAAATAACAACTAAACATACACCATTGTATTCTTATTCATGCACCATCTTATAAATATCGTTATACCTAATGCTTATCGTTCACGTCTATATACCCACCAAATTATACTAATTGTGCATGACATAAACATTATATGTACATCACAAAAAACTAATTGTGCATCGTTTTTAACAATTGATCAAAATTAAGTCAGAACTTTTCAACATAGCCGTATTTCAAAGTTGAACTAAATGTTCATCGTTTTTCATAAATTATACATAAAAAATACTAATTATATGCTAGAAAATATGTTATTTGAAGGTGTGATTGAATAAACAAGTGGTAAAATGATTTGTTTTCCGTAAATCATAGATAAATATTACATAATTGTAATTTTGTTATTTTCGTATGAGAATTACACATACCAAAGATCCACGCTTTCAAATTTGTTGTTTTCATCTATATTGTCCATTAACATGTCACTTTGATGTGAATGAGCATATTGTTCTCCCATGGTGTACTCCTTGTTTTTCGTTCGAGAATTTGCGAATAGCCTGGATTGTTTTTGTTGCGGGTTTTTTTTTTTTTTTTTTTTTTTTTTTTGCTTTGTGTTTTGCGGGAGCGAGAGAGAGAAGGTGGAGGAAGATGTTTTTTGCTATAGTAATTCTGATAATCTGTTATGGCAACGTGATATTAATGAATCTCTTGATTGTAGGAGCGTCAATATGGAAGTGTTTGTTACACCATTTTGCTAGTTACTCTTATGACATTTCCACCTGATAAATCATGTATTTTTAATAGGAATCCAGACCATTGATTAAATGGTGTGGATGGATGGGATCAATCCACACTGCCTTATATTAAGAGGCTGCCATACGAGATCTCATCTCTCTCTCTCTCTCTCTCTCTCCTCTCTCTCTCTCCCTATATATATATATATATATATATATATATATATATTTCGGTGAACGGGGACGGGAATCCGAATCCCCATTTTATCTAATTGGGGTTGGAGATGGGACGAGATACAAATACCATCCCCGCTTCATTCCCGAATTAATCGGGGATTCCACGTCCCAAATTATTCAGGTACCAACGAGGATGGTTCCCTGCGAGAATTTTGCCATCCCTAAGTGTAGAGGGTAAAGTGAGATTTACCCAAAATATAAATAGGTCTAACATTCTGGACATCAACTCATCCAACAAACCAAAACGCTCCCTTTGTAATTGAATCATTTCACTTATAAAATCTATTTTTGTATTTTGTTATTTGAGAAAATCTTGCATGTAGTATATAAGGTACCACGACAAGAAACTAATATCAAAATATGAGAATGAAAAATGCACGAGTCCTGCTACATATTACAACAACGTGGAACTCTTCTTTCATCTTTGTAGGGATTTGGAGGTAGAATAAATGAGGCTCACACTCTCAGCTACACACTACTTCAACAGCAAGTTTCTTCACCAAATTGGGACACAAGTGCATGTCAAAATTCTCTTCGCTTAGTTCCAATTCACAGTCATTTTGATTTAGGCAAACCTGCAGATCAACAATAACAAGTCATTACAAGACACAAGTAATAAGTTTATGTTTGCCATTCACAAAACACAGAAATTGTAAAGCTCATTGAAACTATTGTGTCAAACACACCATTTCCAGATTTACTTTGAAACAATGTAGTTTACCTGTTCGACCATGGAAATCGAATTACGATCATGGCACTTTCCGAGAGCATAGGATCCACAACTCCCTACAGGATCTCCAAAACTGGCAAATTTGACAGCCGATATTTGACTGCTCATGGGGCATTTCAACTTAACAGTTGCTTTGTTTTTGTAATCTCCAATCGCACTTTTTGCGAGTATGCAAAGTCAAAGGAAGGATGATTTTCAGAGACATGCGCACAAACACTCGAGACTTTTCGTGTTGAGAACCGAATTTCATTGGGATGTCCACCTTTTTCCTCAAAGATCACCAATATATTTCCCGATGGCTTGAACCAAGATCTTGGAACATGATACCTAACGCCAACAAAGAAATAATACAATGTTTAACTAAATGCAAGCTCATATATTCCTAAATAACAACTAATGGAGCAAGAAACTGGAAATAACCTACTGTCAGGATCTCATAATTAATGTGCATTTTCATGTTTTCAAAGGCAGTCTCGAGAAAGTTTTCATAACAGTGCCGGAAAATGAAAAGAATAGAGAATAGTATTACACCAAGCTTCTAACAGCAGCAAACAATTTTCCTCTGCGGTAGCCTCATCCAACTTTTGAGTTTAGTGTGTGAATGGTGAGATCTTTGAAGGATTTGCATTAGATTTAGGGATAATTACAAAATTTACCCCTAAGGTTTGAGTTAATTACAAAAACCCAGATATGTTTGAAAATTACAAAAAAACCTTGAGGTTTGATTTTGTGTTAAATGAAAGGGGTAATTGTAATATTTAACATATGTAAGAGGGGTATTTGAAATGTTTTTGCTTATGAAGGGGATAAAGTGTAATACAGAATCAAACCTCAAGGGGCTTTTTATAATTTTCAAAAACCTCGGGTTTCTTTGTAATTAAATCAAACCTCAGGAGTTGTTTTTGTAATTATCTCTTAGATTTATGTAAGAATCACCAACCATGCTGATCTCAACTTCAATTACCAATTAATCAGATCCATAGCGAAACGACTTCGGATCCTTGCTTTAATAATTTAACGCCCCACAGAAACAAGAATCCTTATTTAATGCCCCACAGGCAGTTTGCAAAATGTAACCTCTGAATGATGACATTAAACAGAAAGCGAAAATGCTCTATGATTTAGGCACATGATCTTACCATCTTTGTGTTGGTTCTCCACAACCTGTGTTACATTTGTTAGGCATAAATTTGCCTCTATAGTCGCATTGCTGAACACATTTCTCATGTTTGGAGGCTTTTCTAGACCAGTATCTTCCAATTTCATTTCCATTTAACCAAGCCAACCCTTTTCCCATGTGAATCATATCAAGTCCAACGGGGTCTTGTCCAGGTGGAGAGTCCACCACAGCCTGCATATGTAACCATTTGTTGTGGCATGAAAACTAGTAATTTGGAATATAAAAATCATGTAAGAAGAAGTTATTTACCTTGTACCACGTGAGGCTCTGTTGTTTAGGTGGTTGTGAAGTTGATACCCAGTTTACAGAATTCAAATGATCTGTATCATATATCCTTAAATGTTCTCCTTGCAGTCCAATCTGAGAATATAATATAAATGAACAAAAGGTTACATAGGATTTCCACAATGTCTGTCAGTCAGGACCTATCTCTCCTAATGTTTTGAGCACATTATTTCCTCGTGATAGGCCTTCATAAATCACAATCAACATAGCTTGAAAAAATTCATCCTATTCCTTATTAGTCGCGTTACATTCATCACGATACTCTCACACTTCCATATTTGTAGTAAAATCCAGTGCATCTTGGCACACTTGCACAATATCAATCGTCTATTACGATGTTTGACCTAGGAGACAACAATGATGGGACTTGGAGGAAAGTTATATGAATGTAGACTTTGGTCACATCATTCAGAATGAAAATTAAAGGGAAACAGCTAGATGTTTATTGATGATGAAACTACATCATCTACAAAAAGGTAAACAGCATTTTAGTTGGATTTTAAGCTTGAAATGCTTGACTATGGTCCATCTGCATGATAGATTTATTACCGAACATCATAAAATAAAGGGATATTTACAAAAAAGGAAAATAAAAAAGAAACCCTAAGGTTCAGTCTAATTACAAAAAAATCCGGAGGTTTTTGAAAATTGCAAAAAAGCCCCTCGATGTTTGACTCTGTCTTACATTTTCCCACTTCATAAAGCAAAAAATATTTCAAAACCCCCCCGAGCATTTACTGAAATATTATAGTTACCCGTTTAAATTTAAGACAAAATCAAACATCAGGGGGCATTTGTAATTTTGAAACATCTCTAGATTATTTTTTTTGTAGTTAGCCCAAACCCTATTTTTTTTTTTTGGTAATTATACCTAAAATAAAACACTCAAGATGGGTGAATTCGAGGCAACAAACTCTTATCAAAGATAGCAAAGATCATAATAGGGAAAAAAAGAAGAGAAAGGTACACCTTGTAGGTCCATGTACTAGTGGACAGGTCTACTGTGCTATTCTTCATCCCCACAATACGGACGCTGGTAGGACCAGCTCCAACCCACTCATAAAATGCCCCTGCATTCTAGCATTCAAAAAAAGTTCGTCTAAGGTTTATATAGAAAAGTAATAGGATATATATACAAATCTTGGTATATTCTGGAAAGCACTTCATTTACATGCAGAAAGACATTGCTAGATTAACATTTATTATTAATAGTACGAATGTTTTTATACCTGCTTTTTAGGATAAGTTTTCTAAGAAAAAAATAAAAATTATGATGCAATAGATACCATAAACAAAAGTATACCATATATCTAGTTGGACGAGGTTACCACATCAAGTTTCAAGTGTTACTCCAATTTAGTGAAAATGTTTTTGATTAATCTTAGTTAGGGAAAATGAATGCCTGGTACTGGTAGGGATTAAAAAGAATTCTGAGAAGCAGGATTGTATGTTTTAAAATGTCAAACTTAGGATTGTGACAAGAAACTACGTCCTCATTAATACGCCCTAAGAATAACATAAATCATCACATGGCAAATCTTCTCATGTGACCTCAATGCCAAGCATCTTCAGTGCTTCCCTTAATAACTTCACTAGGAAGCGCCTTGAGTTCCTCAAATAATCTATGAGCACACCGCGAAAGTATGGATTCAAAGGTCGACGAGTGTACATATTAAACAGCCTCTCGAGGCGAAGCGGTCGAGTGTGCTGCAGTCGCGAAAGAGTTCTATATCCGGCTCCACCGATTCGACAGACAAAGAGTTGAAAATCTCTTGATCGGATCAAGTACTATAGAGAGTTTTGAAGCATAAGAAACAGAAAAACAAGGCAAAAATAAAATACCTGCAGGCCGACAGTCATGCTCAATAAAACAATTTCATTCACCCCAGCTTTGAGAGATATGGGAGTTTTCAATTTGAAGGGTGAAACTGTGCCATTTCCAGATGCACTACCTGAAGAGAAACACAAGCTGGACGCTTCAGCCCATTATGATAGTATGTATTAAAAGTTCGGGTTAAAGTGGGGCCACACTAACCTTGAAGCTTTTGATTGATGAAAACATGCATAGCGTGGCCCTTCGATTCAACAACAAGCATTGGACTTCTACCACTTCTCAAGAACTCTTCAGTCTCATCAACAAGTAAACTATCATGAAACAAAACCTATGAGTGTTTGGTTCAAATGCCATGCAAAAAGTACATGAATTGTAAATCATATTCTTTCTTTTTGTTATATATCTACATAATTTTCTTGAAGTAATAGAAGTTTGTCTAACTAAAGTAGAAACAAACCTTGTTGTATACCAGAGGTAGTCTGTAGTATCTTTTGTAGTGTTAATATGATCTACCAAGCCACTTTTAGTGAAATCTGCAGCACCCCAAATTCCAGCTTTCTCCGTAAAAACATCCCATTGAAGACCTCTTAAGTCTTTATTTGGTGATGTAGCTGATGGCTGTAAATCCGTTGGTATCATCTCAACCATGGAAGTTTGAGAAGTAATCTGTCAAAATATAAAGGAAAAAAGATACAATGGGCCAGTTTACGCATTGCAAAAGGAATTAAAGAACTATTAGTCACTGAGTTATGTATAATACTAGAATATAATTAAGGGATAATTACAAAAACTACCCTGAGGTTTTGTGTAATTACAAACAGAACCAGAGTAGTTTCAAAATTACCAAAAAACCATAAGGTTTGCTGTCTTAAATGTAAGGGCATAACTTTGAATATTTTTACAAATGTAAAGGGGGTGTTCAAATGTTTTTGCTTATAAAGGGAGTGAAGTGTAATACAAATCAAATCTCAAAGGGTTTTTGTAATTTTCAAAAATCTCTGGGTTTTTTTGTAATTATCCTAAACCTCAGGGGTAATTTTTGTAATAATCCCTATAATTAAAGTTGTTGTAGTAAGGTCTCAGGTGCCTAGACTTACCGTAACTAGATAAAGGGGTTTTTATTGTCATGCAAGAAACTGGACCAGATTAAATTTACACACAAGTCGAAAAATAATAGTTACCTTTGCTGTGTTGAAAACTACATTTTTGCAGTCCGGCAGAATGCTAACAGACCATGCTGGCAGGTAATATGATGTATTTGAAATACAACAGTTTTGTTGTTTTTATCATCCATATTAGAAATAAAGGCAGCACAAGCTCCAGACGATTCTTCATAGACATCAGCCTACAAAAACAGTGTCCATTCAGTAAATGATGAAAGAACTGGTTGAAGACAATATTAATTAACCGCAAACATGGAATTGCACGGTGAAAAGCATGGCTTATCAAATTGATATAAGGCACAAGGCTCTCATAGCAATTTGATGCGAAAGAGAAGACACAATTAGGTGTTTGTTCTTATTGGACCTCGGTTAAGTAAAGTCTCAGTAAAATAATTACAACGAACTGTATATGCACTTATGGAACAAAGCTTATGTCATATGTGAGTGTCAATTGGAAGTAATGTTAGAGTTTCACCACCCTCAAGGAGATTAAACTTCTGGATATGCACTTATTAGACAGTAGAGAGGTGACATTTACAAAGTCCCTCATTCAAATTCCAGTCTCACAACTTTGTAGTTGAACTTTTTACCTCATCGTCATTAGCATCATGGTGTGTAATATCCAGAAGAGAAAGGAAAACTTGAATTCATAACAGGCAATTCTTTTTTATTCTAAAGCCCAAGCATCATATCCTAAAAGCTATGAGTTTGATATTACTTTTCAACAAAAAGTCCCCCAAAAGAACCACATGAAAAATAGGCTCCACTAGAGTATCCTGGTCTTCAAGATTGTTTTTACTGAGCTGGCAAGTACTTTAGCAAACAAGCATTACATCCTCAGGCCTTCAAAAGCCTTGGCCACACATTGAAAGGCAAAACCAAAGAAATATACATGGATGAATTGGGCCTTAAAGGGTAAAATCCTGAATTCACCTCTTGTGAGGGGCCTAATGACAGATTGATGGGTTCTCCATTCAGCAATGGATGCTCACATAACTTTATAGATCTATGAAGCTCTTTAAGATGGCCCCATTTTGGACATCTAGCCAATCCTGGAAGCAATATCAGACATATTAAAAGTACACCTCGAAAGAAGCTAGATATATTTATGTTTGACGTACAATCATTTCAGAAGTATCCAAACCAAGCATGTAAGGTACGAAAAATCCTGTCAAGACTTTTACCATATTCATCAATTGGTGCATCGTAGTCATAACTCGTGGTAATGAATGGTCCACCAGAAGTGCGCCCAAAGTTTGTCCCACCATGATACTGAAAAGAAAAACAGGATTCAAGTAAAAGAAAGTGGAGCCAATTGCACTTCAAAAGTTAACAAGCATCATTTACTTCGGCCTTGTTCCACATTAGGGGGTGGGCTTCTGAGGGATTACTCTCCAGGAAAAGAACGGATATAAAATCATACCATATAATAGTTTTGTAGGCTTCCTCCTTTCTGGAAAAAACGTGCAACCGAAAAAGCAACATCTTCTGGAGGTCTGTGAGGGTCACTAGCTCCAAATGTTTTAAACCTGAAAATTTCAAAGCTGAAGCCATGACAAAGCAGCAGACTTATTGATTACATTATTTAACTCTTAACATTTTCATGGGTTAAGGCTTTGCAGGCATAAGCTGAGTATACTAGTATATTGTCAATATTTAACATGTTGTAACACAAATTTTTATTATCGCAATTAACAAACAAGAAAAATAGGACAAATTGAATTTATATAAATCAAACTATCAAAGGGGTTCCAATCTCTAAAATAAATCCTCCGATTCTTTTCTTCAAAAATATAATATGTAGAATTTGAGAATTTGGAGTTGAACTCTTGATTTGATCTTCTCCAAACTTGAACTTGAACTTCAATAACGTTAATTCGAGGGCTTGACGACGATCTCGAATCAAACGCATATATATGATGATATTTGACTTGAATATGAGAACTTCTTGGTGGATTTGACTCTTGATCTTCCTCCAAGATAGATTTGACTTCTATAACGTTAACTCGAGGGCTTGAAAGCTTATTCCCGAATCAAACGCCGTGATTTGAGTGGACTCCGCGATGAATGCCTTGAATTTCGCCTTCAATTTCGCCTTCGACGCCGTGGATCTCCTTGAATATATTATTCTTGCCTTGAGAGAATTTCCTCCACCGCCTTCTTGTTTGGATTTCTTCTCTTTGAATTGTGATTTAATTCCTGAGAATGACCCCTATTTATAGTTGTAGGAGAGGGGTCTTAGGAAAACTCATATGGCGAGGACTCTCATTTGATTGGTCCTTCAAGATTTAATATTATTTCTTTAATCACAAATTGTGATAATTATCAAAAGAAATAATAATAAATCAAGAAGAACTTGACATTTGGCAATCTTTAATTGCCATAAAATATATATTAATATCAATAAATTAACTATTTAAATTAGGAATTAAATTTGAATAAATTCCCAAATATAAATAGAAAATATATAATTGATATTTAATATTGAATTTCACATGTGTCACCATTTGATTGGTGCAAATTTAATTTGTCTACAAATGCCCCCTCGAGACTTTTCACGGACGATGTGTCTTAGAGTGAATAAGTCACGACAATTGCTTGGATTATTTCATTTGCGAAGCAAGCTCATGTGACTTCGAGTTTAAAAATTTGGACTTGTGATTCATGCACTCGCTCTTGAAGCTTTCAATTCGACAGCCATAAAACACTTTTATATTTGCAAAAGCCCATAACTTTCCTAGAAGGTTCGAAGCTCACGGGCTTAAAACACAGCTATATTTCTTTTGTACAAGTCCCATGACGGCGTGCATTCTCAACATTTATTCAAGCAATTCAATCCAACAGCACTTTGAAATTCTTCACAAAATTTTGGTAATTTCAATCTCAAAAACACATGGGCCCACGTGAACTTGTTGGGAATAAGAGATTTTGAACAAATAGACTCATTCCAAGTTCAACTATAATGAATTTTGAGACGAAGTGGAATTCTAGTGAAACAAAAAAGCTGCACTTTATCTCAGAGGCGTGAAATTGTGATTTTCATAATTTTCTATTAGATCAACTCCTTATCTTCGTAGGACTCCGTTGACAACTTAAATAAGAACTCTGATAAACTTAATCCCCCATTAGCAACTATAAAAGGATGCATTGGATGTTCAATTTTCTTCACACAATTTCACGACGGAAAAAGAGAATAGGGTGCGAATTAATGCTCTTACCGGCTTCGAGATTTTCTTCAAGTTTTTGTTCTCAATGGTTTTGTTCTCTCTGGCTTGCTTGTTGATTTGGCTTGTAAGTTCATTAGATAGCTTCCGGTTTTACTCTTCATATCATGCATTATGTGCTCGACAATTGCTTGAAAAGAAGCTAATAATTTTCTTTTGGTTGCGGTTTCAAGGCTTGATTATAATTCAACTATGCACTTTGTTTTTCTAGTTTTAGGTCAAGATCGGAATTTTCGGTTTTAACGGGTTCAAGCTTGATTCCAACTATTTTCCCTTTTTTTTTTGGGTTATCCATGGTGTATTTCAACGATATTCTTCTTCGCTCGGCGTGCAACATATGATTATTTTTGGCGGCGAGTCAAACCATAAAGAAGGCACTATTTTGGCGGTTCATGACCCACTTGGCTTGTCGGTTGATATGCGAAGCAATGGTCAAAATTGACGAATCGACTTCACCTAAGGGAGTGGTCTCATGAGATTTCACCAATCACGAAATCCAGTAGTGGGCTTTGCAAGCAATTTATCATCGACAATCGGAAGAGCCGACTTTCGTCTAATTTTGGAGCGTCGCGTCATCAAAGCCCAAGCCACGTAGGAGATGCCAATGTGCATATATTGCAAACGACATGCCACAATCAACAGACTCGCCGGGAAAAGCCGTAAAGGGTATGGATTTTGCAAGCAAAACATTATTCCGATCAAGCTAAATTAAGAGACGCCATGTAGTCCCATAAGCAACTCGCCAAGTGGAGAAGCGCCCTCGAGGAAGCGAATTTTGCAAATAACACGCCGCCGCCACCAGGCCTGCCAGTGGAGAAATGCCATCATGATATGGATTTTGCCAACAACTCACCGCCACGGACTTGCCAAGTGAAGAGACGACATCGGGGATGTGAATTTTGCAAATAACTCATTGCGCTTTGAAGGACTTGCCAAGTGGAAAACGCCATCAAGGATGTAAATTTATGCAAATAACTCATCACCACCGGCACTCTCGCCAGTGGAAAGACGCGTCATCAAGGGTGTGCAACTTGTCGCGAATAATAAACTCGCCAAAGGGGAGGACGCCATCAAGGTGTGAATTTATCAAGCAATTTGACATAAACAATAGGCTCGTCCAACGGAGAGATGCCATCGAGGCGTGGATTTAGCAAGCAACTCGTCACCAACAATATGCTCGCCGAGAATGTAAGAGGAAGTGGAGAACAAGGAGGGGTAGGGAAATTCTTGCTCATTAAATATCACAAGTCATGGGCTATATACGATCTCCTTCAAAGATTGAAACACTTATATCCATGGTGAGTGGGGTTGTAACCAAGAAAAACGCACTTGGTGGATCTAAATTGAAGTTTGGAGTGGTTATATGGTCGAATGTAAGGATAGCAAGCACAACCAAATGTTTTTAAGAAGGAATAGTCGGGAGCGGGGGAGACGCCATTAAGGGTGTGGGTTTATCAAGCGATTCGACATCAACAATAGGCTGGCCCAACGGAGAGATGCCATCGGGCGTGGATTTAGCAATCATCGAGGATGTAGATTCATTAAGCAAACGTCATTCTAGATCAATCTAAATGGAGAGACGCCATGGAGATATCACAAGCAACTTGTTGCTAATGACAAACTTGCTGCAGTGGGAAACATCATCAAGCAACCGGCCATCAACAATAGGCTCGCCAAGCGGGAGATGTCAAAGGTGTGAAACTCGTTGCCAACAATAGACTCGCCAGCAAGGAGACATCATCAATGGTGTGGAATTAGCAAGCAACTCATCGTCGGGATAGACTCGCCAAGTAAGGAGACACCATCGAGGCATGGAGTTCATAAGCAATTCATCAACAACCTGTACAAGAGTCGATTTCATGGCCACACCGTTGCATTATTGAAGGCCAGGCCGATGAGCGAGAGAAAGATGCCCCAACGAAGCGTCGGCTGGAAGACATTAAAAAGTGTCCTGAATCTCCGGAGCCACGAGAAGCCAATGTAGATGATGTTGCACACCACAACAAATAGGGAACATTGTTGAACAGGTTGTTTCCTAACTCTCTTTTTTCTTTTCTGCAATGACCATAATTCATCACAATCATATGACTGAACTTAGAAAATCTAATCACTTTCGTGCACCTTAACAAAGAGATCAAGTCAAAACGTAGTTCATAAAACATATTATTTTGGAGTGCCATAAACAGTTTATACTCATGTGGGCCGGGAGTAACATGCAGTTTAGGCTCGTGCGTCATAGAGCATTCATTTAAATTTGGGATATGATGATAGTTTATACTCGTATCAAGGAGGCTTCATTTGAATTTGAGATATATTTTAGTTTATACTCATATCAAGGAGTAGACATTTGAACTTGAGATATGTTGATAGTTTAAACTCGTATCAAGGAGTCTTGATTTGAATGTGAGATATATTGATAGTTTATACTCGTATCAAGGAGTAGTTATTTGAATATGAGACATATTGATAGTTTATACTCGTATCAAGGAGCAAACATTTGAATTTGAGACATGTTGATAGTTTATACTCGTATCAAGGAGTGAACATTTGAGTTTGAGATATGAACCTTTTATACTCATGTCAATGAGTGTTATTGATAGTTTAGGCTCTTATCAAGGAGCATTTGGGCATATTTTATTTTGGCAATTTTAGATGGTTTATGCTCGTATCTAGGAGCGTTGAGAAGTTGAAGATGGCTCTGCTTCTTCATCATCATCACTGACATCACTTGGGCATTCTTGTTGGTCAAAGTTCAAACTTATCTCAATGGTATATGCACGAGTTGCTAACTCTTCAAAAGTTTTTGGCTTAATTCCTTGAAGTATGTAGCATAGACTCCAATGCATTCCTTGGATGCACATTTCAATTGTTGAGGTCTCTGACAATTGATCTTTGCAGTTGAGGCTTAAGTCCCTCCAACGATTGATATAGTCAATGACGGACTCTCCATTCCACCGACATGAATTTGAGAGTTCAATCATACTAATGATTCGTGTGCTATAGAAACGGTTAAGAAATTCTCATTCCAATCGCTCCCAGTGTCAATTGAATTTGCCCCAAGTCGGTGTACCAATCAAACGCACTTCCTCTCAAGGATCGGACAAATTGTTTCACTAAGTGATCACCATAAGTCCCAGCATCATTGCACGTTTCAATAAAGTGAGCCACATGCTGATTTGGATTGCCAATGCCATCAAATTGTTGGAACTTCGGAGGTTGATAACCATCGGGCATCTTCAAGTTGTCAATTCTCTCGTGTACGGCTCGGGCGTAAGTCAAACACGTTTTGGAACTTCCATCAATCTTATCTTTGATAGTCCCCATGATGAACTCCTTGAGTTGGTCAACTAGAATCAGGCCATCAGACGAGACTTGCAACTCCTTTGCGGGAGACTCCTCTTTTTCGTTTGGTTGTTGCCTTGTGGATGTTTCAACATCATCTTGAGCTTCGACTTCTTTGCCCATCACACGGCTTGAATCAACTTGGTCAACTTTGTCTATCAACTTCATGATTTGGGAATCTCGCTCTTGAACATGTTTTGTAAGTCCTTCAATGGCCTTTGTCAAATTTACAAGTTGCTCTTCGAGTGAAGTAGCTTGGACCACCATGGCTGCTACAATTTCAAATCTTGAGCTTGTAGAATGTGCGTGCACGTCGAGCGGGCCCAACGATTCTTTATTTGAAGCTCCATATTTGCCTCCTTGTTTCCATGCCCCTTCGTCTGTTGGAGGAGTAACTTCATGGTTCGATAACTCGCCATCTTTCCTTGCCCCCTATGCTTGTATATCGGAGCAGTGGCTTCGTAGTTCGACATTGAATGGTTAACATTTGTGGATTTGGAATGGTTGGTCATCTTCGTTGATATATGAACTTGGTTTGAAGAGAAGAGATGAGAGGTAGAGATTGTCCCACCGGGCGTGCCAAAAATTTGTAACACAAATTTTTATTGTCTGCAATTAACAAACAAGAAAAATAGGACAAATTGAATTTATATAAATCAAACTATCAAAGGGGTTACAATCTCTAAAATAAATCCTCTGATTCTTTTCTTCAAAAATATAATATGTAGAATTTGAGAATTTGAGTTAAACTCTTGATTTAATCGTCTCCAAACTTGAACTTGAACTTCAATAACGTTAATTCGAGGGCTTGACGACTTGATCTCGAATCAAACGCAATATATATGATGATATTTGACTTGAATATGAGAATTTATTGGTGGATTTGACTCTTGATCTTCCTCCAAGATAGATTTGACTTCTATAACGTTAACTCGAGGGCTTGAAAGCTTATTCCCGAATCAAACGCCGTGATTTGAGTGGACTCCGCGATGAACGCCTTGAATTTCGCCTTCGACGCCGTGGATCTCCTTGAATATATTATTCTTGCCTTGAGAGAATTTCCTCCACCGCCTTCTTGTTTGGATTTCTTCTCTTTGAATTGTGATTTAATTCCTTGAGAATGACCCCTATTTATAGTTGTAGGAGAGGGGTCTTAGGAAAATTCATATGGCGAGTGACTCTCATTTGATTGGTCCTTCAAGATTTAATATTATTTCTTTAATCACAAATTGTGATAATTATCAAAAGAAATAATAATAAATCAAGATAAATCTTGATTTATAAAAACTTGACATTTGGCAATCTTTAATTGCCAATAAAATATATATTAATATATCAATAAATTAACTATTTAAATTAGGAATTAAATTTGAATAAATTCCCAAATATAAATAGAAAATATATAATTGATATTTAATATTGAATTTCACATGTGTCACCATTTGATTGGTGCAAATTTAATTTGTCTACACATATATCACGCAGAAACTTAAAATAAAACGTAATTAAGTCTGCCGCTCAAAAAGCCATGTACTACTACTGTCCTAAACCTCCCAAAGGATTAAAATTAAAGGTCTTTCTTAGAATTTGAGACGATGAATTTTTCGGTCAATTTATGATTTGCATCAAAAGTGTCTTCACTATACCCAGGAACTAAGAATTTTTTCTTGACAAAATTATATCCACTTCGTTGGCTATTGATTTGTAATTACTAACAAAGCAGACGATGATATATTTTCCTGAAGACAATCTTTGTATTTGTACAAAGCTGATGCCTCTGTTAGGCCATGTTTAAAGTTACTTGTGACTCAGATATGAGCAAGCATTACTTCTAACTCACCCTCAACTCTTCAAACCTTTTATTAATAGTTTCTTTAAGCTTTTCTCAAGTGTATGAAAGGTTACATGTGATGAGAGGCTTCGTCTTGTCAATGCAACGAGAATTCTCAAACTGCACTTGATTACTTCAGAAGTTATAATCTGATAATATATAGATTAGCAACCCGATAGGCATACAAAGGAACACCGAGAATCTACATTTTTCTAGAAGTGCTCTAACCACTTAAGTATTAATTAGTTGTCTTTTTTTTTTTTGGATCATTTGGAAGTAAATTAAGGTATAATTGGTTGTCTTTTTATTAACATCATGTTTTACTACTATATGGGTCTTTTTTATTTTAGGTTTATAATTTGTCTCATCAAGGCACGCCACTCTAACAGAACCTTGAAACTCAAAAGAATAACATCACCAGAACAGTAAGGGGTCATCTGGAAGAAATAAATATGTGGTGCATTTAAAACACACACCATACGAATATAACAACAAGGATATTATCTTTAGAGAATAGATAGATACAAGTCCAGATGAACAGAATCAGTTGACCTAAATTACAGCAGGATTTGACATACCATCCAGGCCAGTTTTCAGTCCAAAACTTGGGTTTATGTGGAGAGATTGGTTTGAAGTGATCACAGTAAAATGAATTGCATGTGTCAATCTAAAAGAAAGAAAAATATTGTTAGGAAATTCTACATCATTTAAATGCACAAAATCTGAAAGTCAACTAATTTACCCACATTAAAATTTTATTCAAAGTAAAATTCAATAATTGAATACTGAAAGAGAAAAAACAATACGTTCACATATTTAGTAAGTTAAAGGCATCAAGAAGGAGAATAACGTCTAGAAAAGGAATACAAAAAGGGACACCTTGCTAGTAGCACATCAAAGAAAAGGAATACAAAAAGGGACACCTTGCTAGTAGCACCTCAAATTTCATATTGATGTGCTTCCTAGTGGCCGCATCAGCTGGAAAATTAGCAGAGTTGATGAGTGCTTACCACAGTATCAGGAGGATCAAACTGCTGGCACATAATCCATGGTACACCAGTGTTCTGAGAAACAGCCATGTTAGCGGCCCACAAGGCGTATTTTTTTCCACCTTCCCCATAAGCAGTCTCATAGAATCCATATTCATTTTCCACCTGCACTTGAATAAAGCAACAAAAATATGAAATGTGGTGCTGATTGTGATTTCGGCAGTAGGCAAGATTACCAAAACACCCATTTGAGATATTTACAATTGTGCGGAATTCTTAGGTAGTAGCATACGAAATGATGAGGAATCTTGATAAATCTTCTGAAACACAAACGCTGATCACAAATTAAAGAGCAAGACACTTGCCTGTGCCAAGATTATAGGACCTCCCTGTGATGCAAAAAGCTTCTCTTTCTTCATCATGTCCACAATGAATGTCATGAATTTCTTCATGTAATACTGGAATTCCAAGCATTAATTCAAAATTAAGTCATTGCAGAATTCATCGATCTCAAAAAACAAAAACAAAAAGAATGAATACGTCAAAACCTTAAAAGATTCGTTATCAGTTCGAAAGACAGTTCCTGGCACATAGTGCAACCAAACAGGTACCCCGCTGCATACATAATTTAGTTATCAAAAGTTGGACAGTGAAATAGATAAGCTATTTCTTGTTGCATAAAATTTCAAGACCAGATAAGTAAATGGAAGCGCCAAAAATATACTCATGTAATGTTTCTTACTTTTAGCACAATAATTCAATTATAACTAGTAAAACTAAATGTAAGTGAGGTACCCAAAGTTCCATTCTGCTGCCACAAAAGGGCCGATTCGGAGAATCAGATACATGCCAGCCTGCTGAACAATCTTGCAAAATTTGACCAGATCATATCTTCCTCCAAAGTAGTACTATAACCAACACAAATAAGGAGAAGAAAAAGTTGGATAATTTTTATTTTATTTTCAAAAGAAAGTAGTAAATATTGAGCAGTGAAATTTGGTAAAGGTAAATTCGACAGACATTGTTAGGGAGAGCTCGTGACCATTCCAGAAGACATATGTTTCGATGGCATCCACGCCTCCTTCCTTTGCCAGATGTACTAGACTCGGCCACATCTATTAACATTCAAGTTTCAGTATGCAGTAGACAGTGCGTAAGATATGAGGAAATAAAATAATAAATGTGTATGTGGGGACTGACGGCGGGGACGCTGCGTGGGTAGTGAATGGCGGCGGAGATGAGAAGCTTCCGGTGGCCGTCGATGATAAGGGAGCGAGTGTCGTAGCTGACATTGTAAGCAGCAGATGTGAAAGAGGCCAAGAGTGTAAGCAGAATGAAGAGAGACAGAGTTTGTGGACCAAGCACAGAAAAACAAGGCATTTCTCTACAGGTCTTTCTCCTTGGGGCTCTTGCTACTCGGCATTTATATAGAGTCAATTTAATTATTACCCCATTCTTAAGCTTTGTGTTTTGTTTATCTTAGAACTAATGATTCGGTTGAGTTGAGTCTTGATGATGTCGAATTCGTCTTGCAATACCGTAACCACATCAACTATTCATTATATTCATCATCATCTTTATTTGTTTATTGTCACATGTATATTTTTGTATATTTGGTTTGTGATTAAAACAATATATGTATTTATTCGTTTCTTCTGAATTCTAATCTATTTTTTAGAAAAAATGAATAAGGTAAATAAGCATGTTTCCTGATTTGTTAAGTTTTTTGGGTCGCGGGATTAATTCTTCATTCACTGGCATCAGAATAATTGTGAATCTGTGATGCTCATCCTTTTCCCCGTTTTAGAATTTGGTCAGATGATTTATTAATTTCATATAAAGAAACAAACATATACACAAGTAGTCCGTAGAAATTTAATATAATATTGGGGGAATGAATGGATTAGGGATTGAGTCATTGAGATAAAGAAAAAATAACAAGATTGCATACAGCTGGGGTTGGTCTGGATGGGTCAATCAAAGTTTTACGTTGTCAGATACACTGACATTCGCACGCTCACATCCATCTTCCATTTTCTTGTCTTCTCTTGCTTACTATACTACACTATTTTCTTTTATTCACTTTTGCCTTATTATTTATTACTAAACATATATAATCATAACACTAATCTCATCATCACTTGAAACAACTTTTTTTTTTTTTGTGGTTTGTTCGATCCTAATTTTACCTAATATTATGACCTTTCATTACTTAACATGCACTTGAATAGCTTTTATAATATACACATACTAAGCTTATTTAGTTATTAAGCTCTCCAGGAGGCAGGAGCAAACTGTACTGAAATTGAGGTGGGCTGTGTATGGCCATTGAACAACGCGGTCAGCCCATGTGCACCTAAAACACAAAGGAGCCCACAATAAACATTTTATTAAATGCATCCACGTTTTCTGGTTTTTTTATTTAATATTATTTATATAAAAACCATTCCCTTCCCACAGTTCCACTCCCTTCAATCAATTATGAAAAACCAAAGTATCTTCCTTTCAGTTTCAACCATACTTTGAATGACATATATATATATATATATCATTCTATCTCTATCTGTTGCGGCATTCCTTCTTCCTCTTCAACATCCTTCTTGCTAATTTCTTCTGCACTTATCCCAGAGGCTTCAACCGTTCTGCTAACCCATTCCTTTAAAGGCTCTTCATTTAAATCAAGCCTTAGCAGCCCTGCAAATATCCCTCCCACAAATGCAACTGGTTCCTAAAATATATACAAACATGCATTACAAATCGGCACACAAGTTAACAAGAAGCTCATACCACGTGATCATACCACTACCACGATACAAAGAATTAAGTAAATAAACGAAACTCAAAATCAAGAAAAACTTGCCTGCCATTTGCTCAATCTGATAGTGATAATTATGTACTTGTAACCATTTCAATACATAACAATGGGGGGAAGTTTGTAAGCAACTAATAATAATGAGGAGATAACCTCCCTGCCCATGATGTGAGTAGGAGTGTTCTAAATATCCTCCTAGGCACTAGGCGGACACCAGCCGCCCGGATTTTTGGGTAATCGGCCAGTTTAGGCAGTGACAGGATTAGGCGGCGCCTAGATGTAATTTTTTTTTTTTTCTGAAACCCTAACAAAACAACTTCAGCCAATGAAAGCAGCGCTGACGACTCAAGAAACTGAATATATATAATTTTCTTAATATAAAAAAGAAACATAACTTTATGGTCTGAAAATCTTCAAATTGATAATTTGATTTTATATGAATCAATGCAATATTTGTTAAAGTATTATGTTTTAGATGATTTATAAATTCGATTGGATTATTGTTGTTGAATTACTTTAAAGTTTAAATATCATATTTGTTCAAAAAAAAAAGTTTAAATATCATTCACAAACTTTATATTTATGTATTATGGGAAATATACATGAAACTGCCTATATTTTTAAGGCTGAGCCTAGGCTTCTAGGCGTTAGGTCCCCATCCACCGCCCGACTAGCGCCTAACGCGTTTTTAGAACACTGGTTAGTAGTCTAGAGTGTTAGCCAATTCAACAATGATACCTTACAGAAATGGTTTATCATTTGCAAGAGCAGCATGCCCTTGTTATCAACTACTTCTAGCGTGGTCTTATGGAAGAAGCTGAAGATAGATTAATTCAATATTCTTATGAAGTGAACAGTGTGTATAGTGAATTCCATTTTCTCACAATTATTTTATATTGTCCGAGTCAATAACCTCAATCTCACCAGCAGCTCAAACATCTTTAAAACGTTCTACTACAAATAGATCATGCTATTGAAATAAATCGAGATTGCTGGTGCACAATTCTGCAAATATCTACAGCTTAATTCCTGCAATTAACTATTTAAAATAGGGATAATTACAAAAACACCCTTAAGGTTTGGGCTAATTACAAATAAATCCAGAGATGTTTCAAAATTACAAAAAGCCCCCTCGGGTTTGATTTTGTCTTAAATTTAAGGGGTTAATTGTAATATTTCTACAAATATCAAGGTGGTTTTCTGAAATATATTTTGCTTATGGAGGGGGAAGATGTAAGTCGAATCAAACCTTAAGGGTTTTTTTGTAATTTTCAAAAATCTCAGAGTTTTTTTGTAATTAGCCCAAACCTCAGGTTTTTTTTTTTTTGTAATTATCTCTTTAAAATATTCTATACATGGCTAATACCAGAGCCAATCCACAGGGATCAAAGAATGGAAAATATACCATAGCTGGAAAGAAAATACAGGCAACAGAAAGAAACATAATGCGTCCGATTTCAAGTTTTAAGACACTACATGTACAAGGGGTTATAATATGGGCTGAAAGGAATACCAATTTTTCTTAGCCATTTGATTTCAGTCAATAGGTTCTGCAAAAAAAATCCAGCAGTCACAGGGGGGCTCATTTCATGCCACGCACTTGGAAAGTGCACAAAATGGATTTGTAAACCATTGGATATTAACATAATGATGTATGTATGCATGATGATGTTGAGATCATCATATACACAACTATGCATCCAACAGTTGTCAGTTACATCCAACGAGTCATAGACCCGCTTGTGCACGATCCAAGTGGGGGCATCGAATTTCTCCAGAGAAGTGAACAACATGGAAGCTTAGTATCAACCCAGAAAAACAGTAGATATATTTCCACTGATTCAAATAATAATGTATCAACCCACAAAAACAGTTGCAATATCCACTGATTCAAATAATTGCGTCTCAAGTCTCAACCCAGAAAAAAAGTTGATATGCCTCCACTGATTTAAACAATAATGTATCAACTAAGAAAATGGTTGATATATTTCCACAGATTCAAATAATAACAAGAAAAACATTCTAGCATAGTTGCTGAATTTAGATTCTGTTAGCTAGACTCCAAACCAAAACCCTCTTTTCTTTCGTCTACTAGTGTCCAGAAGGAAAAACACATTACATTCTGCAATATCCAAATATATATAGTTATTTTCTTGTTTGCTTGTCTAGGAAAAGGAGCAGGCACTACTCAAGATTTGTCTCACTTTCATATAAGGAAAATGTGTTTTCCTAAAGCATACGAGCATGTTTTTAGACGACCCTCCTTATTTTTCTTTCTTGTTCCCCTCCATTGAACGAGCTCATGCCCAGTATTTCTAATTTCACAAACTATGATCATAGGTGTAGGCGAATTATAATTGATAAAGTACATAAACAATGGATTACAAGTGTCTGAAGCTTTGGTCATCATCATATGTTGAATAGCCCTCAGGTCCAATTCGAAAACGCTTTCTTTAGCAAGAATAACATGGATTATGTTTAGAATTAGAATCGGAAGTGAATAACTTCTCTGGTTTCATAACTTCCGGAAATTCATTAGAGATAAATAGGATGGTCAATGAGAATTCTGAGGCTCCAAAGCTGGCCTGAAATGATTAAGTAAACTGAGGGCGAGTTGAGTGTTAGGCTTGAGTGTAAATAAAAAGTTCCATGGTAGACATATGATAGGATCTGCTTTGCTTTAATAGGCTTAAACTCTCTTTAAAATAAATAAAGTCGGAATAACCAATAACTATAAATAAAATTACTAGTAACTTTATGGTACCAAAGCCAATACACAAAATACAGAGAGTTTGAGGAAGTTTACATTCCTCATATCAACATTAACTTTGTAAAGTGGATATCATATCTAAGGACTAAGATAATAAATAACTCGAATAAATATAGGAACGTGAACTGGGCCAAGCTACTAGAAACCAAATTCAAACTACACAGAATACGAAAAGGAAAAACCAAGATTCATACAACATTCAAAGATAATGGGCACAAATAAATACTAGATCTATAGTGGGATATGAGATGATAGTTGATTGATGGGTATACCTTGAGCGCCTCCTTGAGAATGGGTTCCTGGATGGGAATGGGGAAAAAAGCCCTCACCTTAAATCCACCCACCTTTGTAACGGAATCAATCCTAAAGGAACAATCAGACGAGAATATCAGGCGTTTCCCTCGCACAGCAGCCTTCCAACTGCACTGTAATAGCGGATAAACACCAAGAAATCAGAGCATTAAACACCAGAAATGGATAGTTAGAATAGTTGGCGATTATACAACTGTAGCAAGGTTGCGGTGAAACTCACGGGGGCGGGTGCAACTGTTACACTTGAAAGCATAAGCAAAGCCATCCCTTTGTTGATGAAAATGGGAAAATGGAAGAAATGGTATCTTTTCCCTCTGATGATATTTTCCCCACAACCACCTTCTTCTTCTTCTTTAAATGCAATTTAGCCTAAAACTTCAGTATCTCAAGTTTAGTACAAGTCAACGACTTTGGAACGGGATGCTTTCCTCTATATATTTTTTTAATTAAAGGCCTTTCCAGAGAGGACATTTTTTTAGAATAGGTAAATCTCACGTTGCCCATGAACTTTTCTAGAGTATCACGTTATCCATACATTAATCCCATACTATCAAATAGTATCATTTTACTCGTTATATTTTTAAAATATTATTTTATACTTATACACTAATGAAAATGATTATTTTATCCTTACTTATTACTTTTTTTCTTTTAAATAAATCGTGAAATATTATAAAAATGAAAAAAGAGTCCTGATCACAAGTCGTTTGGGGCCTCGTTAAAACCTATCAAGTAAAACTCACCCTTGTGGGGAAAACCCTTGATAGGAAAAAGAGTACCCCTAATATCCCCATAGAGTCACAGAAAACATACAGAACCACAACCCACATATATAAGAACTATCTAACAAATCTATAATTGGGGTGTCCAATATAGTACTCCGTAAGCAGTGATGTAATAGGCGCGGGGGTCGCCTACACTCGTCGCGGATGCTCCATATTCTTTGAGACAATCGGCCACTCTTGTTTTCGATAAATGTGCGAACGACCAACTCCATTTGAGAAACCAAATGAAGTGTATAACGCCATTGACTTAAATGTCGCCAAGGAATGGAATTGGGCCGTTTCTAAAATAGCTCCACCACATAAATCGAATCTGATTCCAACCAAAGACGATGCATGCTTTGTTGAACGCAGCGTGGCAGAGCCATATGGAGGGTTAGGGGGCCCCCCCCCTCCCAACTTTTTTAAACTACCTATATATATATATATATATATATATATATATATATATATAGGTATTGGATCATATGTGGCAAGCCCTTAATAAATATATGGCGGTGTGGACAGATCTAGACCATTAACATGTTTGATCCAAAGGCCGATTTTTTCCTTTTTTTTTAAAAAAAAAATCGAAATCACCCATTTAAGGGCAAAATAGGCAAATTACAAACATTATGTAACGTCTTATATGGTAATCGCACACATTTCCTATTTTTTTGATTCAATCACCAAAAATTTCTCCCGCTTATTTGCCCGGTTTTTTTCTCACAATATTCTCAAAGATTTCGTCCCCCCCCAACAAACCCCACTATCACACGTCTTCAATTAGTTCATCTCTCCCAAAATTCCTTCTCACAAACCGCCGGCCACACCATTTTTTCTCTGAAAAAATCGTCCCTGAAGGACTCATCACGTACGGCGCAATTGTGTTGGGCATAAAACCTCCAAAAAGCTTCTGGCAATCTACATCAAGGTATGTCCTGCTTCCATTTTTGTGTGACCTAGTTGTATTTCACATTTTTTTTTAGTTTTTTTCAGTTTTTTAGTTATATCAATTGAAGAGGTTTATTTATGGGTTTTCTTTAGTTTTTGTGTGACCTAGTTGTGCTTTTGGTATATACATAATCAATTTGTTGTGCATATTTTGTCACAATGTCCCGCAATTTGTATTTTTCATTCATATTTTGGTGTTTTTTTTGTTAAATTTGTTATATAAGTACACATGGTATTGTGTTATTGCACTAGCTAGTACACATTAAGTTTACATTTGGTTTTCATAAATCAATTTTGTTGTGCATATTTTGCACAATGACCAAGTTTTGTGTTTTTTCATTCATATTTTGGTATTTTGTTTGTTAATTTTGGCATATAAGTACACAGGGTATTGTGTTTTTGTGCCCTGATATTCTATCCATCTTCGTATTATGTACGTCATGTGATGTGTTATTTAACTTTTGTAAATTACAGGTTAGATGGCAAGAGGAAATAGGAAGAGACTCCGCCTCCCAGATCCCCCGAACGAAGGTCCGAGTGACGTTAACCCGAGGAGAAAGAGCGCAAAATCTGCGCTCAAAGATTCGTTTAAATCGAGACCGCATCCGTCCCCAATGTTATATCGGGCGCATTGGTTCGCTCAATAATTATCGACAAGAGCAATTATTGAAATGGGATTCGAGCCTCTTGGGATAAACATGAAGAACTTCCGGAGATTTATCGATTGATGTTTTAACGAATCGTGTGTATGCATAATTATTAAGCGGTTTGTGTTCAAGTACTATAATTACTTTTTATTCGAACTCAATGTAACAATGTACTTCAATGTCACACTTATCATGAAATGTCAAACCAATGTATACCAAAACAAGAGTTTATTATACTATAATATAATTATGTGTACACCATAATTTACTTTTTATAAACCACCAAAGTATTCATATATATACACCACAATATGCCACAAATTTACTATATTTTTTGATTTTTAGTTGAAGCACTATAATTATTTTTACTATTTGGAAGTCATCGTAATCCTTTGAAAAGTTGTGTATCATCAACAAATAGCGATTACAACATAAAAGTGTTTAGGTTACTGAGGGTATTTTTTTTTTTATTTAAAGTCAAATGGACTAAAAACGGTGTAAAACTAGAATATAAATGGTATTCGGTTATAATATAAATGACATTCAATTACAATATAAATGACATTCATTTAATATAAGTCAAATCGATAATGATTTTTTGGACTCTACGAAATTTGAAAATGCCGAAAAGTGTAGTTGTATTATGTAGGTTGTTCGGACATGTTCGATTTGTTGTGAGATGCAATTTTGCCACACATTCCACACTTCCTCTTTAGTTTCTTGCTTGCCTGATTGCCTATAAAACTCCACACCCTTGTCCCAACTACGCAAATTGCATGCCCACTCACGGTATTTTATCTTGTTCAACTTCGTATCCATATTTGGTGTTCAGGGTAATATTACCAGCGTTCTAGTATTTCGACGTCTTTGAACGTTTCATCACTTGTATCCGCAAAGTATATGCACACCGAATAAGTGAAACGTATACACAAAAAAATTCAAAATGCACAATAGTTTCAATATTAGCGTACATTTTCATAAATAAAAATCTTACAATTTACACTTTGAATGTTTATACTAATCACACCAATATCAAGCATATGTATACGAAAATAAGATGTTTTTACACTACTACGGAATTATTCGAACACCATTGTTTGTTCTCATTCTAAATCACCAAAGTTTTCGTATATATACATCATAATATGTTGCAAATACACAAGTTTGTCGATTGTTGTACACAACTATATATGTTAATGTATAGCTTCAAATAAACATTCAAACACATATCACATTTTAAATTAACACAAAAACATAAATATCTATACACCAAACATTGTTATACATGCATATATTTTGCAATATGTGTATACAACGATTTCACATAAAAGATTCATCATCACTCCACCATCCCACAACATATATCTTTGCATGCTTACATGTACACAATATTAAATATATGTGTACACCAATCTTATATCTAATGTGTACATCTCTCGTACATTTCTTTACACTAACATAACCATCAATTATGATTCCATATTTCTAAATAAAACATCTACAGGATGAATAAGGATATTGCGCGATTTTTCAAACATAAACACACATACCAGGAAAAAAAAAAGTCAAACCCGGCTTTCATCAAAGCTTGTCCACCATCACTTCATCATGTTGTGATTCATCGAACTCGTCGCCCATTTTCGAAAGGTTTTTGTACTCTTTTTTTTTTTTTATTTGTAGGTTTTTCTTTTCTCGTATTTTTGGGACATCAAAATTGGTCCGTTCTTGAATTTTGGATGTAGGAATAATGAAGAAGATGATAGAGAACGCCTGTTTGTTCCTAAATTAACGTTTAGTTTGTTTTGGCAAGATTGCAATCAAGAGGATCCCTTGATTTTAGGTTCTTAATTATGGTATTAATTTAGGCGTTTTTGTAGATTACTGAAATGCCCTTTTGGTATTAAAATTAATTATAAAATGGTGTTTTGAAGGGCTAATCTAAGCCATTGATTTTTTAGGATGTAGGGATGGGATCTGTCCCACACCGCCACATGGTAAGAGAGGGTCGCCACATGAGATCCCATCCATATATATATATATATATATATATATATATTAGCATTTTTATTTTAGTTGAGTTTTATCAAGTTTTATATTATTCAATATATGATTGATTTAAGATATCAGTATATATATTTTTATGTGGATTATTATGTTAATTTATCTTATGATATTAGTTAAATTTTATTGCCCTTCATTCTATACTTCTAGTCATTGTTTTGTGGAAATAAATTAGCCTATTACATACTATTATTTCCCTTCGTTATAATATTTAATATACTAGTATAATTGTAATTATGTATTTTAGGATGTTTATGGTGTGTTCGTTTAGTGATTAGGGGTGATTGCGATAAGCTTTTGAGTGACTGAGGGAAGATGAGTTTGATATAATATATTGGAAAAAATGTATATTAATAGAGAAATGCATTGTGTGCGTAATTTATGTTTGGTTGGTGATTGAGAGAAACGATTGGGGAACGTAGATGATTAGGATATGCTAAACAAACATAGTCTTAATTAATTTAATGCAATATAAAATATATTCCAAACTTTAATTATATAAAATCAATATTTGATATTTCGACTTTTGGCCCCCCCATTGTTGAATCCTGGTTCCGCCCCTGGTTGAACGCATAGTGAATTTCCGTCATGGCCGCCACTAATTCTACCTCGAATACATATCCAATACCACAACTCTCCACAAAACATCCACGAAAGAAACCTCTGCAGATGCGAAAAACACCAGCCGCCATACTGCGACCCGGCGAACCTTGAGCATTGCCATCTATAATCACCTTGGTCCAACAAGGAAGAGGTGGATGCCAATCAACCTGAATAATGCTTGGAGCTTTTCTGGGATGGCCCAGGACACGAAGACGCCTAAGTCGAAATAGATCAGCTTGACCATTATTCATGCAACCCTTATCCAAAGTCGAGGACTCAACAATAAGCACCCGGAGTTGTGTTGCTGCTTCCACCGTCCATGTCTTGTCATTGAATATAACTTCATTCTGAATATTCCAAATGAGCCAAATACAAGAGATCATCGAAGCCCACCATAAAAACATGATCTGATCACTAAATCGAAAATTCATGAGATAAACCAGAAATTCATTAAAGTTGTGAGCATGCTGATAAATAACATCTAAAGAATGGAAAATCCACTACCACAGACCCCTACAAAAGTACAAGAAACAAATAGGTGATCAATGGATTCTGAATGGGCATGACAAAGACAACAAAATGAAGGACCGATAAATCCACAATGCTGTAGTAAGTCCAAGACAGCCAAGCGATGTAAGATAGCTCTCCAAACAACAATGGACCGCCTCCGGGATCGAAGGAGACCAGATCCAGGTTCCTCATTTAACCACTGGCAAGGACGTCCGTAAATGAGCGTATACCGCGTTAGAATAAATGTCTCCATCTAAGGAATGAAGCAAAACTCGCTTATCCACCGAGGAAGGGGCAATGGGAATGCGCACAATGTCCCGTACAATATCTAGGTATGCTTCGACAAAAGAGACCATGAAATGCCAAGAGTTGTCATAGAAGTAGTCCGAGATATGGTTTCGAAAATGATGTCTGTACTCTTGAGAGATTCCAATTTTATCAATGGAATAACCCAGCCAATTATCAGTCCAAAAGAATATCTCATATTTGAAGCCAGGGATGTAGTGAGAGTTCTCCAGATAATCATCCACTAAAGGCCTTATCCCAGACCAGATAGAGGATGGCAAGAAAGTGCGACGGATAGTCCCATCAGATAAGAAGTAGCGCCGATGAAGCAAATGGAAAACAGGCGAGTCAGATGTCAGCACCTTCCAACTAAGTTTCATTAAAAACACATGATTAGCCGTATGGATTGATCGTACACCAAGGCCCCCTTCCGTAGGAGGCATACAACATCGTTCCCAGTTGACCACCACCGAACCCTTTGACTGAATATCCCCAGTCCAAATAAAGTTACGCATGGCCTTTTCCATTTTCCGAAGCATGGAAACTGGACATTTGTAAACCAACATAGAATGCACAAAGGAACTAGTGATCACAGAATTCACCAAACAAATGCGACCCACAATAGACAGAGATGATCCTTTTCAACGCTTGAATTTCAGAAAGATCTTATCAAATAAAGGCTGCAACGTAGCCTTTTTTAGGGCTCCCTTAAAGATGAGGACGCCCAAATATGAAGTGGGAAGAGTGCCTAACAAAATACCAGTAATATTTTAGATGCGACCTTGAATATGCAGAGAAACCCTCGAACCAAAGAAGTAAATTTATTGGGATTAAAGATTTGCCCCGAAATATCCACATAAACTCCCAAAAGATCAACAATCTATCTCGATTACCTAAAGTAGTAGAACATAAAATAACGATATCATCCGCATACATAACTAAAGAAGGGAATTCAAGCTGGCGAGGCGCCAAGAAGGGCATGATGTGACGTGTGTGAATGGCCAAATCAATGATTTTACCAAGGGAAAGGGGATCACCTTGACGAACTCCTCGAGAGCATGGAAAATAACCTACCGGCGAACCATTCAGCAAAAACGACACCCTAGCAGAGCGAAGGATGACACCAATCCAATTAACAAAAGTATCCGAGAATCCAAAACGACGTAACACATCTATATCTATACTAATATAAAAAGTGTGAATAGGTGGAATGGTTTCTTGAAACTTTTGATTGGACAAAAATATCCCTCCAACATGGTTCAGTTTAGGGACAATTCAGTAATTTGGTATTTATTTATCTTTTGTTTAGTACAAGTGAGTGACCTTTTATATCTGAAATTCTTCTTATGTTTTCTTTCAATTGTAACTTTTACAATATTTTAAATTTTTATATATTACCAATTTTATATTAAACTACATTCCAAAAGCTTTCCAACCATATATTATAAGCTTATATAGAAGTCTTCGTATGAGATCATTTTAGCTGTTTAAATTTCATTGTTACGCAAAGTTGTATAATTATACACACGCACATATATATATATATATATATATTGTATTTTTGAACAATTGAAATTAAATATATATATAACAATTCTAGAGGAAAAAGAAATATGAAATTACAACTGAAACAAAAAGAAACAAAATTCTAATCCTAGGGGTTTTCATTAAATAAAAAATAGGACAAAATACCTGATCCACGAACCTCACTTAAGATTGAAATGCAAATATTCTTGAACTAACAAATTATTATCTTCGTTTTTAATGGATGTATCCTTTAACATTTTAAATCTAAATTTCGACTAAAATATATATTTAATAATTTTAATAATATTTTTATTAGAAATCTAATTATTATCATAATATATTTTAAAAGAAAAATATTTAAACAATATAAATATCTCACGCTCGGATAAAAAAAAGAAATTAACTAAACCTTGATGATATCAATATTTCTAAACTAATAATTTTTAATGTAGATGTATAACAATGAGCAGATAGAATACTAGCGCTCTTTGTTTTATTTTAATTGTATTCTTGTCCGTTATATGTTTTTATGGCCTGAAAAATAACAGGAATGTATTAAAAAATAACAAAGAAAAAGATGAAGAAAGACATAACAATTTTTTATTTCAGCAAAATAAATGTCTTTTAATTATAAAGCAATTATATTAAAAATAATATAAAAATCTCCCAATAAAAATTTAGTAAACTAAACCTAGATGATATCCATATTTTCTAACCTAACGAGATAAAATTTTGGTTTTTAATGTAGAGGTATAAGAAAGAGTAATCCTTGTTTTATTTTAAGTGTTGTCTTGTACATTTTGTACTTTAATGGTATTCTTGTGCGTTATATGTTTTTATGGCCTGAAAAATAAGAGGAAAGTATTAAAAAATAACAACGAAAAAGATGAAGAAAGACATAACAATTTTTTGTTTCAAAGAAAATAATGTCCTTTAATTATAAAAAATATATTAAAAATAATATAAAAGTCTCCCAATAAACAAAATAGTAAACTAAACCTAGATGATATCCATATTTTCTAACCTAACGAGATAAAGTTTTGGTTTTTAATGTAGATGTATAAGAAAGAGTAATATTTATTTTATTTTAAATATTTTCTTGTGTATTTTATTCTTTATGTCTTAAAAGAAAGGACGAAAGTACCAAACTTAACAAATAAAAAGAAGAAAGACGGGATAAAACTCTGCAGCAAGACAAATGTTCTTTTAGACTCTAAATAAGGATAACAATATGAGTTTTAAAAAATAATATTTTATCTCACATCAGAAACTTTAGTTTCGAAGTTATTGTTCTTTATTGAAATATATTTATGATTTCAATCTATATCATCAATAGAAAAAGTATGATTTAATAAACACAAAAATTATGATATAAATTAGCAATTAAAAGAAAACTTCCGCATGATAGAGTTAAAATTGACATATACATAATCAAGAAAACATTTAATTAGAAGTCATTTAATATAATATGAATTTAAGTTTCTCAGTGTAGGTCCCAAGGGGTGTGAGTAATGTTTAGAAGGGGGAGGGTTGAATAAACCTTACCAACTTTTCGATTTTAGCCCTTTTAAAATATTACGAGTTAAAATACACAAATAAGTCCTCGAGGACAACTAAGTTAGTTAATCAGCAGAGTTAGCCACTCAACAAACTCGATAGAGCTGTTGATAGAATAACTCAGCTGTTTAGACTAAACCTTAACTTGGCTGTGATGAGTTTTTCAGCGGAAGACTTAACACCCTTGAATTTGATTTAACTTTATTTTAACACTTGGTTTTAGCACTTTGTTAATTATCGCTTGGATAGCAAATTATCAAATGAGATATAAAGTATGTGTGCGGGAATGTAAATATCTTTGAAATGTAAATGACACAAGTAAATTTTATAGAGGTTCAAGATGGGGTAATTCTTCTACTCATCTCTTCTCCAACTCCCCGGAGGAATCCACTAAGTAATGATCGAGTACAAAGTGGTTATCGGTCCAGAGACAAGTCTTGATCACGCAACGACTTGCTCCTTGGACTCGATCGAGATGCCTTGGTCACAAAGTCGGCTTCTCGTCCGACTCGCCTTCTTCACAGGGCTGCTTGCTACTTGACTTACTTTCTCAAGCTTCTTGGATTTGATCACAAAGCCCTCCAATAACTTGAGATTAGTTCGACCTTGAACCTTCCTACAATCCTCCTTGAAAGTAGACCCTTTTGATTCTTCAAAAGTTTCCTCTTCAACAGTTTGAAGTTGTCTTTCCTTCACACTTAGTGTTGGATCGATTTCCTTCGAGATTTAGGCTTGAGGATTTTGCTTGAATAACTTGAGAATATTTTGCGGGTTACGCTTTGAATGTTGCTTGTTATCTCGTGTGCAAGGTAACCTTTTCTCAAAGTGATTCCTCACCTTTTATAGTGAACTTTCAAAAATCCGCCCGTTGAAGAGATAAGCCGATTTTCAAAAGTCACTTGTATTCGTTGGCTTGTCTTGTTACTGATCCTTGATGTTGACATTTCCTCCTATTTAATGTCTTGCAATATTGCATCGTTTCGACACTTGGTGCAAAGGTCTTCCCATTGCTTTGTTCCTTTTGCACACAAATCGAACTAACACTTTATCTCTAACAACTTTAACATGTTACTATTCTAAGTAACATTCTTGACTTTTATCAACGGATCTCGTTCAGCTTGTCTTGACTTGATCGCGAGTCTTTTATTCCCCAGGTGACTTCGAGTTAGCTTCCAATCAATGGATGACTCATCCGTCACTTCAACTTGAGACTTGGCTTCTTGAGTTGACTTGATCGACTCTTCATACAATCAGATCACACCGATACTTCTTCATCCGAGTCCTTGATCTTCTTTCTTGGCCATACTCACTGCTTTTTCTCGGAGTCTTCACTTCGATCTTGATTGACTTCTTGTATTCCCGTGTATAGTGACTTAACTCGCTTGTCCAAATTTTATATCTATTACAATACGAATTACAAGGAAAATGGGGTGCCAACTTTCTAGTCTAAGTTTTACATGACATTCATCAAAATATAAACAATAAATTTCCCAACAATTTTCCCCTTTTTGATGATGCCAAAACTTAAAACATACAAACAAAATGCAAACAGCAAAGATACATACGATAATGCAAGAACAAAGAATGTATGCGTAGAATCAATCTTTTTATTGATCATAACATTCTTGTCCTTTACACAATCAAGCTTTACAATGTGTATCAAGTAAATCGAGCATACTTATATCTATGCAAATTACGTACGTCAATGCAAAGATGTATAAATTACAAATTTTTCATTGAATGTACAGAAGACTTACATGCATATGTATTTACAAAAGTAAAATACATGAAGGGGTTAGCAGCAACACTTCATCGCCTTCGCTGCCTCCTTCTTTCTTCTTCTCTCTGTCTTCGTCAGCTCTCTTCCTCTTCTTTTCCTCTTCAGCTACTTTCTTCTTTTCGTAAGCTCTCTTCGCAGCTTCATCTTTTCTTTTTATTTCTTGTCTTTCTTGCCACAGCTGATCTTGCCTTTTGTTTTTCTCTTCAATCCTCTTCACATATTCAACATTTTTCCTAGCCAATTCCAGATTGACTACAAAAGATCATACCCGACCAAAGAGATCCTTCCTTTCTTGCCTGGATCTACATATTCAATATTTTTGGGCAAAGGTCTAGGTCGAAAACCTCTTCCTCCACCACTTCTTCCTTTTCCTCTGGGTGTATATTGCACGGGAGTCTTCTGTTTACCAGCTGAATGGCTGCTGGTAGTCTGCTGCCTATCAGCTTCTTCACATATCTTCCGGCCTTTCTCCCAAGATGTGTCCTAGGCTTGGGCTAATGGCATGTCCTTGAAATAGCCTTCTTCTGATTCAAGAGTTTGAAATTATTCAATCGATCTTGGATCGTTTCCGCATCCGGGATGGCATCTTGGTCCTTTCATGCTGGAATGCCACCATAAGCTTTCAAAACTTCTAGTACACGGGCATCCGTCTTCCTTTCAACCTCCTTCATCCCTACTTCTACGATTTTTCTCTTCTCAGACATAGGTACATCGTAGTGTTGGAGCGACGAGTCACCGAAAGTTTACCGATTATGCTTAGGCTGTGACATGACCTTCTTGCCGAGGGTTTCGTGAAGCATTAAGGTCACATCCTTTGACCTTTCCCCCTCAACAGACTTTTCCCTTCTCCTTCTTCTTCTCATCAACTGTCTCTTTATTCTTCTCAACAATTTGTCCCCTTCAACATCTTCACGTATTCCTCTTCCCCCTTTTTGGCATCATCAAAGGAGAGAAAACCCCGAAACATCCCAACCATGAAGTCCAGTCGGTGATAGTGAATTCTCGCTGAGTCTCAAGGCGGCATGTCTTTGCCGCTCAAATTCTGAGCGAGTGGCTTTGGACTCCGCCACCGTTTCATTTCAACCATGAGAAGGCTGAATTTGGCATTCATATTCTCCTCAACGTGCGAAGTTCTTTTCGAGAAATACACGCAACAACTCCATCTCTATTGTATGAGAGGCATGCGCATTCGAATATTTTCCCTGCATCCTCCGCTTCATGTCGCATTATCGACCTCCATCAAAGATTTTGTTGTACAATGCTTTAAAGTATCCGACTTGTTTGTATCGCATTGTACTTTGCTCGACACCATTCCTTGATTCTCACCACTATTCCTCGCAAGTCTGCGTGAGGTTGGCATCCCCGTTGTCCACCGCATATCCAAAGTGAGGCCTGGTGCTATTCAATCTTCTCAATCTCACCTAGATCTTCTTGAAGACTTTACGTGCCTCCTCAATCCGTCACCTCGATTTGTTTGGCGGCCAAGCGGCAGATCAAAATTAAAATCTGAACAATTGAATCGGAGGGAATAATTGGATCGCTCTTATGTTGAAGTGTCTCTCTCCACGAAATTTTCTTCTTCAAGATCGAAAGTACTCAATCGAGAAAGGGAAAGTTTCTTCAATGCATCATCACGCACATATGGTATTGATTGATCGAGTTGTTCGTGCTGTGATGATCCTGGTTGAGTCGAGCTCTTTGTAGCTTTAGGAGCCTGCGCAGATGACTTTCGGTCTCACTGGGCCTTGGTGAGTGGGTTGGCGGTGGCGACCGAGCCTCACTGTCTTAACAACTTCTTTGGCCTCGATGATTCTCGCTAAATGAATTTGCTTGTCTTGTCTTCACCGCACCATTAGCGTCATCGGAGGATGATGAAGCCCGAGGGCTTGGTTCATCATCAAAATTGAACGTTTGATGAGCAACTTTGAATTCTCGCTTACTCGTGACTTGGAAGAACATCCTCACCGAGTCCTTTGCGGCGGGGATTGACTCGGCTTCGCGTCTTGATCCCATTAATGTTGTATCGATTATCCCGGGAATCATGAAGAGCGATTTCTCTTCCGAGTCGGCAATGATGACTTGAGGAATGCTCTTTTCTCCTGATTTTTACCCGCAGAAGTCTCAACCTCCCTTGGGCCTTCATTACCTCCCGTAGTCTCAACAAGCGGCGAGGCCTTGTACATTCCCTTCGACGACGCACGCAATCGTCTTAGGGTCTTCTACAATGGCATCCACAGAGTCTCAACTCCTTGGATTGCACTTTCATTGCCAGTGTGTTAACTCCCGGGCATATCCATCCTATGCCTCGACCGCAACAACAACGGCGTCCTCACCGCAAAGTTGTTGGCACTTCACCGGGACAAACTCAATCGTCCGAAGCTTCGTTAGTGACAACTTCTTGTTGTTCTTTCTTTTTCTTTCTCCACTTCGCCTCCTTCCTTCATTGTGGAGTCATCTGCAGATCCTCCGACCTAGGCTGCAGGTGGAGTGAGTTTCCCCCTCGGCGCACACCGAGTGATCGATGGTGGGGTCACTCTGCTCTGACTCATTTGTTTCCATTGAGTGCTCGGCCATGAGGCGGTGTGATAAAACACCTTCATTAGGGGTTGGCTCAACTTGGGTGCCCAAGTTCCCGGTGTCATCACCAAGTCCTTGGATCCATCCTCTCGAGTGAATCGGGATGTGGTTGCGGAATAATCGTGGCAATCTCCGTACCACTCCCTCTGATCAATTTCCAAGAGAGATTTGGAGAACTCTCCTGGTCCTTCCATCATCTGCCGCTCATGCATCAATTTGGATTCCGCATGGCTTGCTTTGCATGTCCAACTTCTCCTTTGCAAAGAATAGATCCATGTCCTCATCACTTCCCGAGAGCATATCAATGTGAGGATGAGTATGGTCACGGGTTCCAGGTGAGAGAGCATATATTCGCCTTTTCACGAGCTTCGGCTTCTTTTGCTAACCTTTCATTTTCTTTCTCCTTGAAGATATGCGGGATGTCCAGCGCTTATCTTCATCAAGTGCCTGAAGCACGGTGGTCAATCCGAGGAATTTCATCAATTCTTCCTCTTCCTCAATGAATTCAGGGCATTCAAACTGTACCTCGGCGACTCGCTTCCATTTTCTCCACTCTCAGACGGTTGATGTCCGGATACAATGGAGAGTACATAATTACATCGTCATCTTCATCCTCTCCTTGTTGCCCTTCCTTTTCGGAATGGAAGGTAGCATACTCTCGCTTCTTCTCCTTCAAAGCAAAGATCTATGGCGGTGGAGACACTGTCCCTTTCAAAGCAGGGGATTCTCATTTGTCTCTGCCACTTCTTCATCCTCACTGCTTTTTCACAATGGGTCTTCTAATTGCCTCTGCCGACTATCCTCGCAGATCGGGTTGTTTCTTCAATCAATCACTTCGAGACCGCACTTCTTCAGCTCGGAGATTTTCTCCAGCTGAGTGGCAGACTCAGCTGTCTTCTCAAGCTCCGAAAGCTTGGTGAGTCTTCTCCTTCTCTTGGTCCTCACCAGAGGAATTTCTAGTTCGGAGACTTCTTCTTCAGATTCCTTGGCGGCGGGGGCCGGAGCATCTTTCTTTAACTGAGGAGCTACTTTTCTGGGCTTGGTAGTCCTCTTCTTTCTGATGGCCGGAGACGGTATTTGGCCTTCCTTCTCGCAGCGACTCACCACAGGGCAGCGACTTCCGGCTGCGGGGCAAAGTGCGTCTTTTCTTCTTTGCTTCAGGGCAACTTTCTTCTTTTTTGGTACCGCAAGGGCAGCTCTCTTCATTGGAGGGGAGGAAGTAGCTGTATCAACAGGGTCAGCTGATTCTCCCTCACTGGTATATGCCCTCTTGGCATAGGCTCTCTTCTGGGCTCCGGACAGGTTGGCCCTAAACATCTTCTTGTTTACATGGAAGACTTTCCCCGTATGTCAAGCGGCTACGATAATCTAGAGGGGGTGAATAGATTATCTCCATCTTTTCGATTTCGCCCTCTTCATAAAACCGAATGCTCAAATACAATAATAAAGGTGCGGAATATAAACAACACACGCGATTTAAAGAGGTTCAACCCACCTAGGGCCTAATCCTCTACCACCCCAAGATATCCGGGATGGATTTCAAAGAAAAAGAATTTTATTAATTACCAAAATTAATACAAATTCAACTTACAACACCTTGAAGAGCACCACACTCTTCTTCAACACCACCTTTGAGATTACCACAATCTCTTCTTGAAGATTACCACAATCTTCAACGGCACCTTGTGAAGATTACCACAATCTTCACCTTGAAGAGCACCACACTCTTCAACACCTCAACAAGAAGATTACCACAATCTTCTTACACCTAACACTTAGTTCACCCAAGTGTGTTCTTACCACAAGAACACTCACAAGGATATCTTGTGTTTGAATGACGACCACAAATTCAAGATTACAACTCGATAATTGAATAATACAATTGAGTGCAAGTGTAATCAAGAATAGCCTAGACCTCAAGAATGTGAAAGTGAATAGCTAGGCAATTTTACAACAAGAATAATAACAATGAAAGACCAAGTGTTTGCTTGAAGTGTATCTTGTTGTGTTGTATCTCAATTGTTGTTTTGGTTGCTCCAAAACTTCCTCTATTTATAGGAGATGATTGATCAAGCATAGGCTCCTCTTGGGGATTGAAAATCTACAAAAAATGCAATTAAAATCAAGAATATAGCTGTTAGAAATCAATCCCACAATTTAAGGAAATGTGTCTGTTTGTCAAACGGTCATATTTTTGTCATGTCAATACACAGGCGACGGTCACGAAATAAGAGAAAATGAGAACACTTGAAAATTACAACAGGCGGCCGGCCGACGTGGGCTTCGACCGGTCGACCCTGTCTCAACCGGTCCCCTAACCAAAAAACGAAGGGGTTAAGTCTGTTTCAACAATGAAACTTGCAGTCTGCCGATCGGCCATTTGACGGCCGATCGACCGACCGGCGACGCCTTTGATGCGACGGCCGACCGACTGCTTGTTTTACCTTCCGTCTCATTTTCTATTTCTAAAAACATCTTCAGTGCGGGTTGCCCTATGGCGGCCATGGCCGACCACGAGACAAATGTTGTCCAATTTTTGTCGAAAATAAAACCAAGAAATACTCCAAAATTTAGTAAAAATATTTTAAACCAATCGAGAGTATTTAGACAACATTTAGGAACCTTGTTTAGGAGTGAAAAATCCATTGATATAAAATCATTAAAAGTGTTGTCCATTATTATCAAAAATAAACTTGAGGAAATACTCCGGAAAATATTAAAACCATTTTAAATCATTTAGGAGTATTTGGACAACCTTTAAAAGCATTGTTTTGGTGACAAAATAAAATCATCAAAATTAAGATAAAAACATGTATCAAACAATCTCCCCCTTTTTGATGATTACAAACCAAAACAATTTTTACACAAACTAAGAGAGCAATTTTAGAAATGATTTTCCGGTAAAAACATTTGACCGTTTGGAAGCAACCAAAATTTCCAAAAATATTAAAGCAACCAAGTAGGGAGTAAATATTTTTCAATAATAAGCACAAGCTCCCCCTATCAACAAGCATATCAAGAATAATGTAAAAGCAATTATCCATAAGCTAAAAGCTTTAGCTTTTACAATTTGCTCAAGAGCTTATAAGCTCCCCCTGTCACAAAACATCATTAGTCAATTTTATAAGTCCATCAAGCAACAATTGGACTAAGAATCAAATCACAACTTATGGCTTTTATGAGCCATAGCTTATAGCTTTTATGACAAGCTTTTATTAGCTTCTTTGAGCTAACGAGCCATTTTCCCCGTTTTCTCCCCTTTGGAATCATCAAAAAGAATGTTAGGATGATAAAAACATCATATAAGTATATCAAAGTGCGCCAAAGAGACAATTTATCAACCATTCGAGGAGATAAGCTTATAATCCGAAAAAATGGGAGAAATGTATCATTAGATATCCATAAGCTCGTTTAAGAGTCAAGACATGATCTCAATGAGTATATAAGACTTTTGGAAGCGAGAGAATCATGTAGAAGTTGAAATTTTCATTGTGACATTTCATCGAACACATTGTGGGCGTGAAAAATAAAAGGAGTTGTATATAGCCTTTGTAAATGGTTCAATCCAAAAATTTTCATATCATCAATCAACCTCATTCCAAAGTTCAAAGAAATCATATGCACCATATGCAACAATTTGTTCATCAAGTAATAAGCTCAAAGTAGATTCTCAAGGGTACATCCCAATTGAGATAAGCTAAGAATGATCAAGGCATTACAAATGCCAACAATTAGAGCATCCATCAAGTAATAAGTCATGCTTTCAACAACACATGCATCAAATGTCCCAACAAATCCAACTAAGCAAAATGAACAAACAATAAGAGAAGCACTTTTACCATCAAGTACTTCATACCATTTATCAAACAATGCTTTAGAGTATTTTTACCATCAAATACTCCATCAAAGTCATGATCATTCACAAGTCATTATCAACTTGCAATTTTAACCCTTTAAGAAAAACAAGCAAATATCATTAGTACAAATGAGTTTTACAAAAGTTTATCAAAATACAAAGCAACATTAATGAAAATGCTAGAAAGTAAAGGGGTGGGGTATCATTCCTCATCCGAGGAGAAGCAAGATCCGAGAATAAAATCCTTGATAAATTTCTTCAATTTGCCGATAGACTTTTGCATTTTGGAGGTCTTTCGCTCCAAAGCCTCATATCTCGTCTCATGAAAAGTCCTCATCTCATCAAATTCGGCTTGAGTATACCTCCTAGGCGGTTGAGCACCGGTATTACCCTCCGGATTGCTCGGTTCACCTTCTTCCGCCAATCTTGCGGCCTCGGTGTCATCAAAGTAGTCATTAGGATCGGGGGACTCTTGACCTCTTCCTCTAGCCATTTTGGTTGGTCGGATGTCCATATTCTTGCGCATAGTGACTATTTGGGAGATATTATCAATGTCAAAGTCGTTTTGAAATACCTCCGAGTTACACTCCAACGAAGGTAGTCCCGATTGAATAAGAAGTTTACAAATCCAATTTCCCATAACCAACTTCTTATTACCTCGAGTAATGGACTCGATTAGACATTGAATAAGTATGGCACCAAAGTTAAGTGGTTCCCTCCTAGCAATCTTATAAGTCAAAAAAATAATCCATATTGCTAGGCATCTTTCCCGACTTACCACAAATGCAATATGTGACAATGACCGATAAAATACGATGCTCAAGTGTCATTGCCAACAAAGAGTACTTTGGCCATACTCCCAAATACGTCTTCACTTCTTTCATTGACACCCCCAACATATCATCATTCCAAGTCCCACAAGAGAAATAATCCCAACCACCTTCTCTTACACGTAAAAACCGGAAATATCATTGGGAGTCCATCTAAAATGACGTCCCCTTATAAGAGAATTAACGGCAATCGGCTTTCTTTCATTATCATATTGCACCCACATATTAGCATAAAAATGTTGGATAATATCATCATCATACAAAACATAAGCATGCTCCCATAGATACATCCAACCTTGTTCCTCAAAAAATCCCCTAATGGTGGGATACTCATTTGTAAATGAGCTAAAACGACACATTTTAGTCCGAGCAATAGATTTACCTCCCATCCCCGAGTCCTCATAGTACCATTCCGCATACTTATTGATGAAATTAAGAGCATTGCGAGAATTTGGAGCTTGAGTAACAAAAGATTTTTTACCTTTAGCCCAACGGCAATTTTCGAGCGAAATTGTTCCGCGAAGCTTCTGCATTTGGGCCCGAGAGAGAATGGGATTTTGAACATCATCACCTTCTTGGGCCACGTTTCTTTGAGTGGCTCGAATATCCCTTTGTTCGGCCGTCTCGCCGATTTCTCAAGTACCCTCTCCGCCCTTTTCTTCTCTTAGAAGTGGGATTTTGATCGGTGGAATTTCTTGGAGGAGCCATATATGTAAGATTCTTGTGAAAATAAGAAGATTAGCAACAAGAATCGTGAAAAATGATGAAGAATTGAAGATTTTAAAGAGAAAGGGTGAAATACGAACAAGGGTTTTGAGAAAAGTTTGTTCTGTTTCAAAGTGAAGAACATACCCGTTATAACCCTGAAAAATAACCCTGGGCGACCGGTCCGAGGTATGGGGCGGCCGGTCGATGTGCGATCCGCCCGCTTTGACCGGCCCCAGTGATTTTTCTTTCTCCCGAGTTTTCCAAAATTCGATTTTTTCACCCCAAAAGTTTTAAAACTTTGCAAAAGTATAGGTTTGGACTATATCCAACAAATATGGGTTTCGGGAAAACATATAAACGATAAAATCGAGACTTAACAAGTAGTGCCCTTTTTAAAGAAAGTATTTGCCAAAAATCATTTAGGGGCACTTAAGGGGTTAAAATGAAATATTTTGAAAGATATGTGCATAAGCATAATATCGAGATTAAAGAAAGAATACGAGTAGACATACCTCGATGGTTTAAGAAACTTGATGACGTAAAAGCCAATGAGTATGAAATATGTATCCTACACAATTCTTAGACAAAATTTGCATAGAAAATACAAGTGTAGGCAAGTAATATGAGATATCGAAAGAGCTTATGCTATAAGATTTCATAAGAGATAATAAGCCACATAAGTCTAATAAAATGCACAAGAGTTTTAGAAAATCATGCAAGGTCTCTTTTTTTTTTTTTTTTTTTTTTTTAAAATTTGAAACTCAAGAATATATAAGAGACCTATATTAAAAATAAATACTTGAAGATTCATTTTGCAATTAAGACACAATTAAAAGTATGCATAGATTTAAAAATAAAATGCATATACAAATGGGGATACGGTTTACCAATTCGCCGTTTCCATGGGTTGTGTCTTTCCCATTGTAGATGATATCTTCCCATTGAGAAGTCACTTTGTTGATGATGACTTCTCCATTTCCAAGATTGGTTACCTTCCCATGGTTGATGGTTTCTTCTTCTTTGAAAATCATCTTGTTGATGATGTCTTTGCCATTTCCAAGGATTGTGTTCTTCCCATTTTTGATTATACGCTCTTCTTGGAAATTGGCTTTGTTGAGAGTAGTTTCTCCTTCTTTGATCAAATGAAACGTTCATTTGATGTTTTCTTGGTGGCATGAATTTTCTCCGATTTTTGCTTTGCCGGTACCTAATAGCACATTGTTTTGTGGTACCCTCATGTGTTTGGGTCCTTTAAGATTAGCTTTGAGACTTTTAGGTCTCCAACAATATTTAGAGCTATTTCTGGCTAGCCCGACAAGAATTAGCCGTATGACCCTTTTTGCCACAATAAAAACAAGTAATAATTCTAGGAGCATAATGACCAATATGCATAGTGACTTGATCCTTTTTCATATGATTAACAACATTAGGCTTATGATCAAGTCCTTTATCACAATTATGAATATCAACAAAATTGGACATTTTATTGGTACTCAAGTTGGATTTTAATAAATCCTTTTTCATGCAATCAATATTCTCAACAAGAGTACTATTTCCTTTTTCAAGGTTTCTAACTTTGTCAAGTGTGGTGGTGTGAGCACATGATAGTGATTCATAAGAAGTAAATAAACTATCCTTATCATTTTTCAAAATATTGAATTCCTTTTTCAAATTTTTGTATTTAACAAGTAAGCTTTGGAATTCATTTTGAAGTTCATCATAATCATTTTGTAAATCACTATAATCATTTTGAATGACAATATCATAGGAAGTAGAGGGTTTAAGACATACCTCATTTTCTTCATTGATGCCCATAAAACAATATTCAACTTCTTCATAATTGGAAGTTGTAGGAGGCTTTATTCCTTAGATTTGAGCTTGTATGATCTTGAGAAGTAGATGCTTTTGTTTGACTCCTTTCATTTGCAAATACTCCATAGATGGCTTCTAATTTTTGCCATACTTCATGTGCCGATTTTATTCCTACAATATGTTCATATTCTAAATTAGTAAATGAACAATACAAAATATTTAAAGCCTTACCGTTTAAGGAGATGATTTTCTTTTCTTCATCATTGAGCTTTTTGAAGCCTTTTGAGGTGTATGGTGTATCTTTCGTCGGAATGGATTCTCCATTAATGACGTTGTTCCAAATGTCGAACCCGCAACCTTGTAGATAGCATTCCATTCTTTCTTTCCAAAAAGTAAAATTTTTGGAATCAAATAGTGGTGGCTTGGTGGTGGAGGTGCCGGATAGATGAGCTTCGTTCAGTAGCCGTCGATCGTTTCTCTTCACTCGCGATGTGAAACGAGCTTGCCAAAGAGTTTGGCTCGATACCACTTGTAAGTCCAAGCGGCTACGATAATCTGAGGGGGTGAATAGATTATCTCCATCTTTTCGATTTCGCCCTCTTTATAAAACCGAATGCTCAAATACAATAATAAAGGTGCGGAATATAAACAACACACGCCGATTTAAAGAGGTTCAACCCACCTAGGGCCTAATCCTCTACCACCCCAAGATATCCGGGATGGATTTCAAAGAAAAAGAATTTTATTAATTACCAAAATTAATACAAATTCAACTTACAACACCTTGAAGAGCACCACACTCTTCTTCAACACCACCTTTGAGATTACCACAATCTCTTCTTGAAGATTACCACAATCTTCAACGGCACCTTGTGAAGATTACCACAATCTTCACCTTGAAGAGCACCACACTCTTCAACACCTCAACAAGAAGATTACCACAATCTTCTTACACCTAACACTTAGTTCACTCAAGTGTGTTCTTACCACAAGAACACTCACAAGGATATCTTGTGTTTGAATGACGACCACAAATTCAAGATTACAACTCGATAATTGAATAATACAATTGAGTGCAAGTGTAATCAAGAATAGCCTAGACCTCAAGAATGTGAAAGTGAATAGCTAGGCAATTTTACAACAAGAATAATAACAATGAAAGACCAAGTGTTTGCTTGAAGTGTATCTTGTTGTGTTGTATCTCAATTGTTGTTTTGGTTGCTCCAAAACTTCCTCTATTTATAGGAGATGATTGATCAAGCATAGGCTCCTCTTGGGGATTGAAAATCTACTGAAAAATGCAATTAAAATCAAGAATATAGTCAAGTTAGAAATCAATCCCACAATTTAAGGAAATGTGTCTGTTTCAAACGGTCATATTTTTTTTTGTCAATACACAGGCGACCGGCCGCATTTAAATAAGAGAAAATGAGAACACTTGAAAATTACAACAGGCGGCCGGTCGGCCGACGAGGCTTCGACCGGTCGACCCCTCAACCGGTCCCCTAACCAAAAAACGAAGGGTTAAGTCTGTTTCAACAATGAAACTTGCAGTGCCTTGGCGATCATTGGCGACGGCCGACCGATCGGCCGACGCCTGATGACCGCCGACCTGCTTGTTTTACCTTCCGTCTCATTTTCTGTTTCTAAAAACATCTTGTGCAGGTTGCCCTATGGGGCGACCGGTCGACCACGAGACGTAAATGTTGTCCAATTTTTGTCGAAAATAAAACCCAAGAAATACTCCGAAAATTTAGTAAATATATTTTAAACCAATCGAGAGTATTTAGACAACATTTAGAACCTTGTTTAGGAGTGAAAAATCCATTGATATAAAATCATTAAAAGTGTTGTCCATTATTATCAAAAATAAACTTGAGGAAATACTCCGGAAAATATTAAAACCATTTTAAATCATTTAGGAGTATTTGGACAACCTTTAAAAGCATTGTTTTGGTGACAAAATAAAATCATCAAAATTAAGATAAAAACATGTATCAAACATTTCCATGTCTAAGAGGGATTCCTTTACCTCCATCAAATGGCCAATGACTAGGCCATAGCCAAGTGATCCTCCAAAGGATTCGTCCTCCTTGATGGATTTGTTGCCAACGCGTTTTGCGCAGTCTCGTTGTAAACGACATCCCAATTGATCTTCTTTTCTTCCATGATCGCAACCATGGCGACACTTTTTGGGATAGACGGTGATTGAAGGCGCCAAACTTCATGTCTACAATCTTGGTAAACCGAACGAAACTTGTAAACCGACTTGGGAACTTGTAGGGTTTTCGAGAGAGAAAAGTTTGCTTTCTTTTGCTTGGGAAGATGAACAATTTTAAAGTGAGAGAGAGAGGATTGAAAAACCGTATATAAGGGTTATAAAAGGACGGGTTTTGGATTTTGAAATTTGATCAAGATCAACGGCTCGTATTTAGCACGTCACATTGCATTTAATTTCTCGCATTTAATGCGGCAACATTATATCCAATCATATGCTTATCAGGTGCGACTTTTGATCGTACCCGTCATTATTACGCCGACGTCATCCTTATAAACATTCCCGCTCATTAAAAAGCGATCGCGTTTTTGTCACTTAGCTCATAAATGACTCAACTTACTCCACAAATGACTCAACTCTTCTTCTCTCTTTTTGTTAAGCAACTCACCGTTAGCTAATTCGATCTGAGATGACTTTCCGATACTACCGATTCACTTGGTGATTCATGAGACTTGTTCCATTTTCATCTTTTCACGTTCCATCTTTCTCATTGAGTCTTCCGAGTGTCAACTCACCAATTAACCTAGCTAGCTCATGCTTAAGCTCTTCAAATCTTGATTCACATAGGGGTTTGGTGAATATGTCGCCTAACTCGTTTATCGCCGGTTGAGATGTATTCCAAGGTGATGTCTTTCTTTTCAACATGATTTCTTATAAAATGATATCGACATCAATGTGCTTTGTTCTCGAATGCAACACAGATTCTCGAGTGATTGCAATAGCACTTGTGTTATCACACATAATTGGAATCTATTTTTCTTTAATTTCATAATCTCTCGCTTGTTGTCTCATCCATAAAACTTGGGCACAACAACGCCCGCAGACTATGTACTGTCACCGGATGTGGCTATTGAGTTTTGCTTGCTAAACCAGAAACCAATCTGTTTCCAAGCATTTGACAAGTTCTCAAGTACTCTTCCCGTCAACTCTACATCCAAAGATAGTCGAGTCCGAGTAACCAATAAGCTTGAATCCAACTTCCTTTGGATACCATAAGCTAACTTCTTGGCATCCCTTCAAATATCTTAGATTCTCTTAGATGTAGTCATATGGCTTTCTTTTGGAGCAGATTGGAATCGCACATACACCTATTGCAAAGGTAATGTCCGCCCGTTTGTTGTTAAATAGAGCGTTGATCCAATAAGTGATTTGTATCTTGTTTGATCCACAGCTTGCCATCTGCATCAATGTCCATCTTGACTGATGTGTTCATTGGTATTTTCACAGAAGACTTCTCTTCCACACCAAATTTCTTCACTAAATCTCTGGTGTACTTTGTTTGACTTATGAAGGTTCCATCCTTCAGCTGTTTAACTTGAAGTCCTAAGAAGAATGTCAACTCTTCCATCATGCTCATTTCAAATTTGCCTTGCATGAGGTTTGAGAACTTATCACACAGCTCTTTGTTTGTGGATCCAAAAATGATATCATCCACATATATTTGAACAAGCAGCATACTCTCCCCATCTTGAATTCTGAAGAGTGTTCTGTCCACTTTGCCTTTGGTGAATCTATTATATGTCAAAAATTGAGATAGTGTATCATATTGCAAATACTAGGTGGACCGCCAAAGCCTTCTTGAGTTTGTATACCTTATCTCCAAGAGTCTTCTCGCTCAAATCATGGAGGTTGTTCAACATACATTTCTTCTTCCAATAAACCATTTAAAAATGCACTTTTCACATCCATTTGATATACAATGAAGTTTTTGTGTGCAACATAGGCAAGAAACATCCTTATTGCTTCTAATCTTGCAACAGAGCAAATGTTTCATCAAAATCTATTCCTTGTTCTTGGCAATACTCTTTGGCTACCAATCTTGCTTTGTTTTTTACCACGATCCTTCCTCATTCATCTTGTTTCAAAAACCCATTTTGTGCCAATAACATTTTGATGGGTTGGTCTTTGCACCAATTCCCAAACCTTGTTCCTTTCAAACCGATTCACTCTTCTTTGCGTGACTTGAATCCAATGTGTGTCATCCAATGCTTGGAACACATCTTTTGTCTCTATTTAGGAAATAAAACAAGTGAACGTTGCTTCTTCCGAGCTCGATCTGGTTCTTACACCATCTCTCACATCTCCAATGACTAGCTCGGTGGATGGTCTCTCACCATCTCACATCATGTTGAAGCAAATCACCGGGTTCACTTGCTCGCAATGTGTTGTCTTGAGCACTCTTTTCATCATCATTTAGCCGCAAATTTTCCAAATTGTCTTTGAGATTCAAAGCTATCTCATCTTCATCTTGGTTGATTTCTCTTGCTTCACCTCTACATAGGACTCTTCTCGCATAGTTGGTGATTCGACTATCAACTAACTCTTAAATGTCTTCTCCATTCACATTAAGTTCATCAAAAACCACATGAATAGATTCTTCTCGTGACCATAGTCCTCTTGTTCAAGACTCTATAGGCTTTACTTTCAAATTTGAGTATCCCAGAAGATACCTTCACCACTTTAACATCAAAAGCCTTTAGATTGTCTTTGCCGTTGTTGTGGATGAAGCATTTACATCCAAATATTCTAAAATACCCAACATTTGGCTTTCTCTCTGTCCATATTTCATAGGAGTCTTTGTTAGTTTCTATTAACCATGCATCTATTTTGAGTATAACATGCAAATGTTTATGGCTTCACCCCAAAATCTTTTAGCAATCCAAATTTCACTAACATGGTCCTTGCTTCCTTGAGAGTTCTCTGCTTTCTTCTTTCTCGCTACTCCATTCTCACAGTGGAGTCCTTGCAGAGATAATTCATGAGCAATACCATTTTCAACACAATACGAGTTATTATCCCATTGACAAACTCGGTTTCTCTATCGCACCTTATCTTTATAATGATTTGACTTTTCTCATTTTGAACTCTTCTCTCATCACCGAGGTAACTTCAAGGTTTCTTTTTTTTTGCACATAAAGATTGTCCATGTGTATCTTGAATAATCATCCACCACTACTAAGGTGTATTTATTTCCACTTATGCTAGCCGGAATCGACCAAATAAATCCATATGCAAATGATGCAATATTCTTGTTGAAGATGGACTAGACTTCTCTTTGAATGATGATTTGATCGCTTTCCCATCCGCATGCATCACAAACACTTTCCTTCTTGTACATTGAGTCCGACACCCTAGAAGATGACTCCTTGCAACCTTGTTGATTGTCTTGAAGTTCATATAACTCAGCTTTTTGTGCCACAACCAACTTGATTCGATTTGTACTCTTTGCTAACGACAAGTGCTTGGTGTGGCAATCGACCAATCTACCACATACATGTTCTTTTGTCGGATCCTTGCAACACTACTTCAATTGATTCAGTGTCTTTAATTTGGCACACTCCCATATTGAATCCAACATTATAACCCTTGTCACGAGTTGGTGATGCTTAACAGTTGAAGTTGAGGCCTCCAACATATGAAACATATGTGATTTCTAATCCATTTTTCTTGATGGATCCAAAGGCTCTCTTATTTCCTCTCGAGCTTCATTTCCTCCAAATATGACTTTTGCGCCTCTAATCTCCTTGAATTTTGACAGATTTTTCTTATTTCTGTCATGTGTCCGGAATGTACCACTATCTATGTACCAGTTTCCTTGGCACTCACTGTTCCTTGAACCTACAATCAAGGAAATTAGTTTTTAGGTACCCATGCTTGTCCGGTCCTGAAGGGTTAGTCTTTGTAAGATGATCCAACCAACCTATAGCCAAATGACTTGAGTCTAAGAGGTTGCCATCTATCTCGTGCCATAATCATAACTCATTTTGGCAAATTGCTTGGGGGCTTTAGGTTCATACAACTCTGTCTCTTTTGTCTCGTATGCCTGTGTGTGTGTGTGTTTTAGCAATTGCCTTCTTTGGGTAGTTGTGATATTTACGAGTGTAGTGCCTGGTGCATATGTGTGCTTGATGATAGCTCTTTTGCCTTTGGAATGACCTTTCTTTGAGTTCTAGGTCTTTGCCATTTGGGCTTATATTCCATAGATCTTTGCCGATATTTCACATTATTCCAATCACTTGGCTTGGTAGTTTCTACCATTCCCATCATATATGTTTCTTTGATAAAACTTCTGGGGCTTTTGGTAGCTCTGTTTATTCTTCACAGAGTATTTCCTATTTGGAGTTTGCTGAAGAACTCTGCTGGATTTCTTCTCAGCTGTCCTCTCAAAGATACTCAATCAGTTGTTTTCCTTTTCCTTTATATCCAAGGCCGCTTTGTTTGTGATTGTGCTTTGGAGTGAATGTGGGTGCAACATTTGGTGTCTTGGATTTTTGAGATGCTTCATTACTTGAAGATCCTTTTTCCAAAATCACTCGAGTTTGACGCGCACAAAGGAATTGAATCCTATGCCTGTCTTATCTCCACACTCTTTTGGCTCATAATAAGGTCATCCAATGATTTGGATGCCTTTGTAAATGATGCAATCACATTTTGAGATCATTTTCCCTCTTTTCTATAGCGATTATCTCTCGCTATTAGTTTAGCATTCTCGGCCTTGACTCTTTGTTCTCATCGGCTATGTGACTTAGAGTACTCGGCTCCTTAGTCGGCTTTGAGTTTTGGCTTTTGAGTGTTTGTTTTCCTCGTTTAATAGTGTGTGTGAGGATTTAATGTGCTCAAAGTCTTTCATCATTTTGCCTAATGAATCATAAAGATCAGTGGGTGATGAAGTGTGTGTGTCACAATCACTATCACTAGAATTTGAGTGAGATGAGTTAGAGTGTACCTAATCTTCGGTCGGGGTCATCTTGTTCTTTAGCCATTAGACGGATCATTGCTTCTTCTTCGTAATCATTTGAGTAGTCCGCTTCACTACTCTCTCGAGTCTCTGCTTCTTTTTGCACTTAGTTGTCTCAAGTCTCTGCACCAACATAGCCCTTTTCTTTTCCTGTCTTCTTTCTCTGAAGACTCTTCTTTCTTCTTCATTCCTGTATTTATTGACTACTGGATATGGACAGTCAATAGCAAAGTGTCCTGGTTGTCTACAATTCCAACACAGGTTCTCAACTCTTTGATCAGCTCTTTCCGTTCTTGGGTTATCAGCTCTCTGATATTCAACATTTTGATGCTCACTTTCTTAGGTGGCCTATCTTCCCTTGACTCGGAGGAGCCGAATGTCTCCTAGATGATTCACCCTTGTTTCTTTGATAGTTCTTGTTGAAGAACTTGTTGAATCTTTTAACCATCGTGGCAATTTCCTCCTGGTCAATGGCTTCCTTGACCTCGGCTCTCTTCCCATCCTTGACTATAAGTGCGCTTGTTTTGGGTACAAATTGCCTCCTCTTGATCTTTTCTTCTCACTCAAATTCATAGGCTTTGAGGTCCGAGAATAGTTCATGATTGGATGTTGTTGTGAGGTTCATTGAATGTCTCAGGGCCATGACCTTCATTTCCCATTCACCGGGAGGCTTCTCGAAATCTTCATACACATTTCCTTTTGTTTATATTCTTTCCCAAGTCGATAGTTCATTTGTGATTTCAATGAATCGAGCATCTAGCCGATCTAAGGTTTCACACCGCAAAGCATTTTAAAATTTTCAATTTTTGGTACAAACAATGATTTTGTTTTCTTTAATTTGCTCGAGATCCTTCACAAATTAAAGTTAATTTATCCTGCATTTGTTTTGCGCTTTGACAAGATTTGACTTTGTTGAACATTGCTTTGTCCAAGGTTTTGTAAAGTATGTCCTTGGCCACATTGTCCAAGTTGTATCTTTTTTCTCGTCCTCGTTTGTCCATTCGGTCTTTGGTTTCTCAACCAAGGTTGGTCTTGCTTCAGTCAAAGAAGAACTTCTTCTCCTTTCACCATTGCAACCGCTTCTCCGTATCTGTTGTGTTCACTTTCGCATTTTGCGGTGGCTCATCCTCTATCACTATCCACATTTCATCATGTAAAGCGGATAGATGAGCCTCGCATATGAATTTTCCACCATCAAATTCCTCAATAGTGAACATAGGAATGCGTGTCAAATTTACTTCCATGATAATAACTTTATCAATAAAAATAGCTTTTGAAAGAGCAAATGTTAAAAATTTCTTTGAAAGATTGGAGATCTAGTTCAAGAACTGGTGCGGAAGGCTCAATGAACCAACCGCTCCGATACCACTTGTAGGTCCCAAGAGGTGTGAGTAAGGTGTAGAAGGGGGTTGAATAAACCTTACCAACTTTTCGATTTTAGTCCTTTTAAAATATTACGAGTTAAATACACAAAATAAGTCCTCGAGGGACAACTAAGTTAGTTAATCAAATAGAGTTAGCCACTCAACAAACTCGATAGAGTTGATAGAATAACTCAAATTGTTTAGACTAAACCTTAACTTGGTTTGTGATGAGTTTTTCAAATGGAAGACTTAACACCCTTGAATTTGATTTAACTTTATTTTAACACTTGGTTTTAGCACTTTGTTAATTATTAGTTGGATAGCAAATTATCGTGATATAAAGTATGTGTGCGGGAATGTAAATATCTTTGAAATGTAAATGATACAAGTAAATTTTATAGAGGTTCAAGATGGGGTAATTCTTCTACTCCTCTCTTCTCCAACTCCTGGAGGAATCCACTAAGTAATGATCATAGTACAAAGTGGTTATCGGTCTAGAGACAAGTCTAGATCACGCAATCGACTTGCTCCTTGGACTCGATCTGAGATGCCTTGGTCACACAATGGCTTCTCGTCCAACTCAGGGGCTTTCTTCACAGGCCGCTTTGCTACTTGACTTACTTTTTCTCAAGCTTCTTGGATTTGATCACGAAGCCCTCCAATAACTTGAGATTGGTTCGACCTTGAACCTTCCCACAATCCTCCTTGGAAAGTAGACCCCTTTTGATCTTCAAAAGTTTCCTCTTCAACAGTTTGAAGTTGTCTTTCCTTCACAAACTTAGTGTTGGATCGATTTCCTTCGAGATTTAGGCTTGAGGATTTTGCTTGAATAACTTGAGAATATTTTGCGAGGTTACTGTTTGAATGTTGCTTGTTATCTCGGTGTGCAAGGTAACCTTTTCTCAAAGTGATTCCTCACCTTTTATAGTGAACTTTCAAAAATCTTCCCGTTGAAGAGATAGGCCGATTTTCAAAAGTCACTTGTGTTCGCTTGGCTTGTCTTGTTGCGATCCTTGATGTTGATATTTCCTCGTATTTAATGTCTTGCGGCAAAGATTGGCGTTTCGACACTTGATGCAAGTGTTTCCCATTGGTTTGTTCCTTTTGCACACAATCGAACTAACATTTTATCTCTCGACAACTTTAACAGTTACTATTCTCGAGTAACATTCTTGACTTTTATCAATGGATCTCGTTCAGTTGTCTTGACTTGATTGCAGTCTTTTATTCCCCAGGTGACTTCGAATTAGCTTCCAATCAATGGATGACTCATCTGTCACTTCAACTTGAGACTTGGCTTCTTGAGTTGACTTGACCGACTCTTCATACACCGTATCATCATACCGATACTTCTTTAGTCGAGTTCTTGATCTTCTTTATTGGCCATACTCATTGTTTCTCAATGAGTCTTCACTTGATCTTGATTGACTTCTTGTATTCCCAAGTATAGCTGACTTAACTCAGCTTGTTCAGCTCTATCTATTACAATACGAATTACAAGAAAAATGGGGTGCCAACTTTCTAGTCTAAGTTTTACATAGCATTCATCAAAATCTAAACAATAAATTTCCCAACAGTCAGTAACATGACTTGATTGTCAGTTAAAAAATTACACCTCTATAAATTTAGAAAAATTAAAAATCAATACGATACTTATGATTAAATTCATGAACCAAACAAATATATATAAACAACATTTTTTTTCATATATATCCATATCAATATCTGAATATCTATACTAACACTTTTTTTTCAGATATCTATATATACTTATATTAAAAATGTACATAGGTCGGATGATTTTTTTGAAATTTTTTATTCGAAAAAATTATTATTTTGACATAGTCAATGTCAAAATTATTTCTCTTTTTTTCAAAATTTATTGTAAACTTAATCGCTTCCATTCCTTCAAAAATGTTTTATTTATATGATGATATATAGTTCAACTTTTTAAATTTATGCTATTTATAGATATGTTCATTTAACAAAATAAAACATATAAAAAGTTAAAAGATTAAAACTAAAGGTTTAAAAATGATATACGTGTCATACATTCATATATATTATAACGCAAATAGGTATCACTTTATAACGCAAATAGGTATCACTTTATTTAAGAGGCACTCCTGATAACACTATATTTTATTAATTGTAACATTTATTAGGCTCTATTTTAGCACAAAATTATATAACTATAATTAAATCATGTCAACGATTTATTTAAATAATTGATGTCACAAAATAGGTGAAGACAAAAAAAATTCACCAAACCAAAAATTGTAGACTTCATGTACTGTTTTTTTACTGAATTTTTATTTTATTTTTTTAAAGTATTTTAGTTTTGATTTTATTTTTTATTTTTTACTGAGTTAATTAATTCCGTCGTATTATTTTATTATTATTATTATTTATTTATTTAATTTTTATTAACGGAGACGAATTTCATCGTTAATTTGTTTTTTACTTTTTTAAAAAAATTACCAATGAAAATGATATTGTCGGTAATTATTTAGGAATTTTTTTCGTTCATTTAAAATTATTTTTTATTATTTTTTTTTTACTATTAGAACTTTTATCTCATTTATAAATTAATTTTATATTTATATATAATTTTTATTTTTACCGATTGAATTTTAACCAACGATTAATTTATTTTATATATTTTTGATATTTTTAATTTTTTGTGTCCTATATATAACATAATATGTTTTTCAAACTATATACTATATAATATAAAATTTGATATATAAAATGTATTATATAATTTAATACATATATTCTATAAAATATATTATATATAAATAGAATATATTTTTATACAATTTTAAAATATATATGTGCATGTGTATATATAAAACAAAACAAAAGTTGTAATAAGAATCAACTTAGCTTAGTGGCAAATTGTCACTTCCACACATAACAGTCATGGGTTCGAATCTACTTGGTGGCAAAAAAATAGTATTTCTACGAATGCTACAAAAAAAAGTGTTACATAAGATTCATATGTAACATCAGAGAAATATTTGTTTTTAAAATGTTACAAATATAAAAAGTGTTACAAAAAGTGTTAAATAAGATTCATATTTAACACTTTAGAAATATTGCTTCAAAGTGTTACCAATAGAGAACTTAATATAACACTTAGAAAAAGTGTCACTAAAAGCTAATAAAAGTGATACCTTAGACTATAGGTAGCATGGGCAAGTGCAGCACCATAAAAGTGCTACCTATTGTCTATAGTAATATTTTATGGACATTAAGTAATATTTTTTGAGAGTTACCTAATATCATTTATGTTATAAAATTATAATAAAAAAATAATTTAATATGAAATAATTTGATACATGAGTCAAATTTTGGTATTTTAAATTATTTTTAAATTACAAATTAATGTACGCAATAATATAGTATAAATAATACTATTTATGTGAAGCCCCGATTTTTCCGAGCTATTATTGATTCTTATTGTCGTCTATGTATTTGATCGACTATTTTACCGCGTCACTTTGATGGGTAATTATCATTAATATATATTTTGTATTTTATTTTATTTTATTTAATTACTTATGATCATGATCATCATTACTTCTATTTCACATTTATGATCACTTGATTGATCATTATTACTATTTTTGTATTTATTAAGTCACCTTAGAATTTTAAGAGACTATTTATTTTAGAGACTTTTACCTTATAGAATTAATATTTTGATTTAGATTAAGTGATCATGAGACTTATAAGTGATCAAGGAAATCACTAATTATTTTGGAGATTGATATATTTCATCTATTATCATCAAATTTGGGACAAAAAAAAATATATATGGAATTACCAAATTACCCCTATAGTGGACGACATTGGTGATGAATTTTGGTGTAGAAATACCACCCAACTCTTGTACATGTACACCTTATGTAGTCATCTTGTGTATAATAATACCATTAATTCAAATATTATACACATCATCTTATACATCAATTCTTTATTACTATTTTTCCCAACATTCCTTCTCTTCCCATACCTTGCCCATACATTTGACCACCCTTTTGTCTCCATGCAAGAGACAATTTACAAGACACAAAATTAATCAAAAATTCCTCCCCTAGCAATGTGGATTTGCCACATGAAGAAAAATGAACAAATTTGTTCATTTTTCATCCAACACCTTCATCTCTCAAGCCTTTTCTCCAACTTCTCTCTAACCTCTCTCTAAAAATCATTCACATCTTCAAATCTTCAAACACAAAATCATTCACATCTTCAAACCTTCAAACACCAACTCTTCACATCTTCAAACATAAGTTCTTCATATCTTCAAGTACCACTTTTCCACATCTTCAAATATTCAAACACAAGTCCTTCACATCTTCAAACCCATCTTCATATCTTCAAGAACATCTTCTTCCTAACATCAAACATACTTTTTTTCTTCAAACATCTAAACCAAAATAAACAATCTTTCCACTTAAACACCAAAAATTCGAACACCCCTATCTCAAGGTAAGAAATTTCACTCCTCAATTCAACTTAAAATCATACTACTCATCACCTTCTCTTTTTAATATAAGTTTGAATTTTGGATTTTGAGGTACTTAGAAGACCACTTGAAGACATGCATGCATGGTGGCCTAATTAGAAGACTTGAAGAATAACTAGTAGAGAAATTTGGACTACAAGGTAAGAATTGGACACTAGAGCCCTTCTTTCTTCTTCTCCCCTATTTTTTTTTTTTTTTTCAAATTTTAACACCCCTTTTTCATTTTTGAGAAATAGGGGCTGACCTTAGGTGATTTTGGAGTTGAACCAAAAATTCCAAATTTGAAGCTTCAACTAGTCTCCAATCACCTACTACACAAGGTAAAGTGTAGTCTTTTCAATTTCCTTATCTCCTTCTTTTTTCTCCTTAATTTTTCTCTCATTTTTCTAACTCCAAATTTTTGATATTTCTTGACATAGGGGCTGACCTAAGTGACCTCTGTTAGTCCAAGTGGCTACGATAATCTAGAGGGGGTGAATAGATTATGCCAATTTTTCACAAATCTCCCTCTTTTTGGAATGAACATGTAATTGACAAGAATGTAAATGCATAAATTAAACAACACTCGATGATTTAGAGTAGTTAAACCCACCTGGGCCTAATCTACTACCACCCCGATATATCCGAAGTGGATTTCAAAAAGAAAAAAAAGATTTTATTAATTACCAAAATTAATACAACACCTTGAGGATTACCACAATCCTTTTACAATACCTTCAAGAAGATTACCACAATCTTCCTTCACCACCTTCAAGAGTACCACACTCTTCAAACACCTATCACCTAGATCACCCAAGTGTATTCTTACCATAAGAATACTCTTGTCTTGTGTTGAATGATGGACAAAATTCAAGATTACAACTCTATGAAACCAATACAAAGATTGAGTGCAAGTGTAATCAAGAATCAAAAAGCCTAGACCTCAAAGATGTGCAAGTGAAAGTACTTCTATTACATCAAGAATGTAAAAATGAAAGCTTGAACAATTTGCAGATTTCTTATTGTGTATTTTGCTTGTATGTGTTTTTTTCTTGTGTCTTCAATTCATCTTCTATTTATAGGAGAGTCTTCACCAACATAGGCTCCTTCTTCTTCACTTTTGTCTACAAAAAGAGGATCACAAGATGTAGAAATATTGTACAAAAATGAAAAGTAAATCTTGTTGATAAGGATTGCAACGGTTGGAATTTTTGCTGTCAAAAATAACATAGGGCGACCGGTTGCCCTGTAATAAGATTTTGAACGTTTTGAAAAAATAGTGCGATCCAGGTACGGGTCGAAGGGGGGTCGACAGGGGGGATGGGACCGATCGGCCCCCTGCCGACCGTCCCCTCTCTATTTTTTTTGATTCAAGACGCTCTGCTTTCAATATTTGAGTTCTTCGTATCGGCGACGTTATGGGCGACGGTCGATCTCCAATATTAAATGTTGTCCGATTTTTATCAAAAATAAACTTCAAGATATACTCCAATAAATTAGTAAAAACATTTTAAATCACGTGGGAGTATTTGGAAAACATTTATAAACATTGTTTTGGTGTAAAAACCAATTTAAACAAAACCATCAAAAGTGTTGTCCATTTTTATCGAAAAATAAATTCTAAGAAATACTCCAAAAATTAGCAAAAACATTTGAAATCATTTAGGAGTATTTGGACAACATTTAAAAACTCATAATCATCAAAATCTTGATAAAAACATTTATCTAACAAACTCCCCCTTTTTGATGATTACAAACCAAAATAATTTTAGAAAGTCGATTTTAAAACAAAACCATTTTTCCGGTCTAAAACAACAAACCATTACAAGCAAGATTTATCATAAGTACAAACACACAAGGATAGGAGCAAAGATTTTTTCAAAATCATTTTTGCACAAGCTCCCCCTATCAACAAGCATAGCAAGAGTAAGTATAGAAGAATAACTAAAAGCTTAAAGCTTTAGCTTTTACAACTTAAGTTTGAATATCATGAGCTTATAAGCTCCCCTGTCACAAAACATCATTAGTCAAACATAAAAGCCCATAATAAATCACATGGACTAAGTATTGTTCACAACTTTTGGCTTTTAAGAGCCCTAGCTTATAGCTTTACTTGCGAGCTTATTTTCGCTTCTTTAAGCATATGAGCGTTTTTTTTTCTGTTTCTCCCCCTTTGGAATCATCAAAAAGAATGTTAGCACGATAAAAACATCATACAATTGTATCAAAGTGTGCAATTTAATCGATTTATCGAGCATATTGAGCATTTAAGCTTAAATTCCGAATAAAAGGGAAAAAATTGCTCATTTGATTTGTAAAAGCTCATTTGATTGATAAAACATGATCTCTATAAACTTATAAGACTTTTCAAATCAATAGAATCATGTAGGTGATGAGTTTTTTATTGAAACATTTTGTCGAACACTTGGCGTGCATTGAATAAAACAAGAGAAATATAGCACCTTTGTGATTCGTTTAAGCCAAAAATTTTCATCACCAATTTCAAAACAACAATATTCATTCATCATCAATCATCATAAACACCATATTAAAACAAGAATTTCAACAAGATATCAAGATACAAGCACATTCTCAAGGGTTCAACTCAATTGAGATTAAAAGGAGAAATTCTTACCATTTAATCGGTAAAGATGAACAATGATGATGATAATCGAGCCTCATGAAGTCCAAAATATAAAATGTATGCAATAAAACAAATTTGAAGTGAAATTTGTGTGAAAAGTGCGTAGGGGACGAAAAATGAACACAAAAGACCAAAAATGATGAAACTGAGAACAGAAACGTTTTTATCCAAAATTTTGTTGTGGTCGACCGGTTGGGGGGGTGGGCGACCGGTCGACATCATGGGCGACCGGTCGGCCTTCCCCCAAATAGCCCAGTGGTTCTTTCTGTTTTCCAGAATCCGAATTTTCAACCAGAAATTCGATTTTTTGCCCCTAAGTTTTAAAAATGTGCAAAATGCAAACGTAAACCTCATTCAATATGCATTATGCCTAATCGAGCTCGTATCGACGCAAAAGTCTCGGAAGATAGTGGTTTTGTAAAAATATCCGCTAATTAATCTTGAGATGGTACAAAAGATATCTCAATTTTTCGTTTTGAAACACAATCCCTTAGAAAATGATGTCGAATCTCAATATGTTTAGTACGGTTATGATGAACCGGGTTTTGAGCAATATTTATAGCGGATATATTATCACAAAAGATAGGAACACTTTCAAAAGAACATTTATAATCCGCTAAAGTTTGTTTCATCCAAAGAAGTTGAGTACAACAAAAAATGCCGCAGAAATATATTCGCTTCGTAGTTGAAAGTGAAACACAATTTTGCTTCTTTGAAAACCAAGAAACTAGGCAATCGCCTAAAAATTGACATAATCCTAAGTACTTTTCCGTTCATCAATATTTCTCGCATAATCCGAATCACTATAACCTTTAAGAGAAAAATTTCCATTCTTTGATAGAATAAACCATATTGAATAGTGTCTTTCAAATATCGAAAAATCCTTTTAACGGCACTCATATGAGATTCTTTGGGATTGATTTGAAAACGAGCACATAGGCATACAACATGAAGAATATCCGGTCTACTTGCGGTTAAATAAAGTAAATTACCAATCATACCTCGATACTTGGATTCATCAACCGCTTGCCTTTTTCATCTTTGTCAATCTTGACGCTTGTTGCCATTGGGGTAGAAACAGTTCTTCCTTCTTCAATTCGAACTTCTTCAAAAGTTCTTTTGTATACTTGGATTGTGAGATGTATATTCCTTCTTGGCATTGCTTAATTTGAAGTCCAAGGAAGAAGTTGAGCTCCCCCATCATGCTCATTTCAAATTCACCTTGCATTAACTTAGAAAATTTCTTGCACAAGGATTCATTAGTAGCACCAAAAATAATATCATCAACATAAATTTGCACTAATAAGCAATCTTGCCCTTTTTCAAAAACAAAGAGAGTAGTATCAACTTTACCTCTTGTAAAACCATTTTGCAAAAGAAAAGAGCTAAGTCTATCATACCATGCACGGGGTGCTTGTTTCAAACCATACAAGGCCTTTTAAGTTTATAAACATCATTAGGCCTAGAAAAATTTCAAACCCCGGAGGTTGTTTTACATAGATTTCTTCTTGAATAATACCATTTAAAAATGTGGATTTTACATCCATTTGGTAAAGCTTGAAATTTTTAAAACAAGAATAGACAAGTAAAATACTTATAACTTCTAAACGTGCTACGGTGCAAATGTTTCATCATAATCAATACCTTCTTCTTGACAATAACCTTGAGCTACTAACCTTGCTTTGTTTCGAACAATATTGCCTTGGTCATCGAGCTTGTTCCGAAACACCCATTTTGTACCAATAATGGTTTGAGATGGAGGACAAGGTACTAATTCCCATACATCATTCCTTTCAAATTGATTCAACTCCTCTTGCATTTCTAAAAACCAACCCTCATCTTCAATGGTTTCCTTAGCAATTTTAGGCTCGTTTTGAGATATAAGAGCTTTCTCGGCAAATTTTTCTCGAGTCATTACTTTATCAAGGGGATCACCAATAATAAGATCTTTTGGGTGATCTCCCTTAAATTTCAATGCTACGGGAAGATTCAAAGTATCACCTTTATTTTCTTGAGGAACATTTGAGCTTGAAGGTTGATCATTTTGAGTATCATCTTGAACAATGGGTTCAACAATATCCTCTTCATCACTTTCATCATTGGGTATCCTTTCAACACCCGAAGCTTCATTGAATTTGACATGGATGGATTCTTCAACAACCCCACTAGTCTTATTGTAAACCGATATGCTTTGCTCTTGGTTGAATACCCCATAAATATTCCTTCATCGGCCTTAGGATCAAGTTTGTCTAATTGATTCTTAGTATTCAAAATAAAACATTTACATCCAAATATTTTGAAATAACTAATATTTGGAGTTCTTCCTTTCCAAAGCTCATATGGAGTTTTATTCATTTTAGGACGAATATAAACTCGATTAATGACATAGCAAGTGGTACTTACGCTTCGCCCAAAAATATTTTGAAAGTGAAAATTCATTTAGCATGGACCGACTCATTTCTTGAAGTGTCCGATTCTTCCTTTCGGCTACTCCATTTTGTTGAGGTGTCCTTGAGCCGAAAAATTATGACTATATCCCTTGATTTCACAAAAGACTCTAAATTCGCCATCAAATTCTCCACCTCGATCACTTGAATAGACTTAATAGTATCTTCCTTTTCATTCTCAATAAGTCTACACAACTTAACAAACTCATTAACGGCATCGCTTTTATTTGTAAGAAATAGAGCCCAAATGTATCTAGAAAAATCATCAACTATAACAAAAGTGTAATGTTTTCCACTTAGACTTGCCATACCAATATCCCCATACAAATCAAGATGAAGCATTTGTAGGGGTTTGGTAGTGGAAATTTCATTTTTGGGCTTAAAACTACTCTTAACTAATTTGTTCTTTTGACAAGTGTCACATAAGCCAAGATTTTTAATTTGGGTAGTCCTTTTCCATGTTGGTTTTTGTAAATAGTTTGCAAATTTTTGTATCCAATATGTCCAAGTCGCCTATACCATAAACTAGTTAAATCATTATTGGCGACAAGACAAGAAACATTTTGACTAACCAAATCACTTGTACAAATTTTGTAAAGATTGCATCTTCTAATTGCTTCACAAATAATTTTATCATTTTTGGAAATAAGGCATTTTTCTTTATTAAAAAACAACATTATAATTTGAATCACAAAGTTGGCTAACACTTATCAAATTTGAACTTAAGCCCTTCTACTAAAAGAACATTACTAAGAGAGAAAGAAGAGTTACCAATTTCTCCATTTCCAAGAATTCTTCCTTTGCCATTGTCGAACATGACCGTACCCTCTTCTTGGAGCTTGATGTTGGTAAAAAGTTCTCTCTTTCGGTCATATGGCGTGAACATCCGCTGTCCACGAGCCATTTTGAATCTTCCATTGTTGTTATAGCCCCTATAACCTGCAAAGGAATTATTTTTAGGTACCCTATAATTTTGGGGTCCATGGGGGTTAGCCTTAATAGCTAAAATTATTCTTCAATTTACAATTGCTAGCATAGTGTCCATTCTTACCACAATAAAAACAAGTAATAATACGAGGACTACTAGCACGTACAAAGGTTGGACCTTGGTCTTTTTTCTTAAAAGCATTTTGAAAAGGTTTGTAACCAAATCCTAATTTAGAATGCTCACCTCTTTGTGCATCTAAAATTTTGACTTTATCCGTACTTAAATTGAATCGATGCACATCCTTTTTCAAATTTTCAATATTATTTGTGAGCGTTTGTTTTTCGGTTTCAAGAGTACGGACCATAGTAAGAGTAATAGCATGAGCCTTATCAAGAGAATCATAAGAAGTAAATAATTTATCTTTTTCTAGTTTAAGCTCTTTATGCTCCTTTTTCAAATTCTTGTATTTAACAATCAAATTTTGAAACACATTTTACAATTCATTAAAATCACATTGTAATTCATCAACTAGGGAAGAAGATGAAGCATTAGAGCATACCTCGGTATTTTCATCGTCTATGGCCATAAGACCATGTTCGGATTCTCCTTCCTCGCTCGGTTGTTTCAAATAATTCATCCTAAGTTTTGACGTCCGCATTTAACGCCTTCTTTTTCTTTTCGGAAAAGGCTTTTTCTTCTTTTGTTCCTCTTCCGCTAATTTTGGGCAATCGGCTATGTAGTGCCCGGATTTTCCGCATTTGAAACAAGAATTGTCTCTAGGCTTTCTTGCTTTATTTTTGTTTACAAATTTTGCAAATTTTCTAACAAGAGCCTCCGTTTCTACATCATCCTCATCACTAGCATAATAAACATTATTAGAAGAAGATGTTAAGCCTTTAATAATATTTTGCGTGCCGGTTTAGAGGTGGATGGTTGAGAATTTTTTCTCTACTTGAGATATACTTCATAAATAAGGAGGTTCCCAATGAGCTCATCAAACTTGAGTGTCTCAAGATTTTGAGCTTCCATGATTGCCGCCACCTTTTTCGGACCATGAGCCGGGAAGGGCATTTAAGACTTTGGTCACCTTATCTTCTTCGGAGATGACCTTTCCAAGAGCCACAAGAGGATTGACAATGTTGTCAAGCCTTTCCACCATTTTTGATATGCTTTCACCATCATGCATATTGAAATTTTCAAAGTCTTTCACAAGCATTGTTTTTCTTGCTTGCTTCACTTTCTTTGTTCCCTCATAAATGGTTTCTAATTTTTCCCAAACTTCATGTGCCGACCGTATGCCTCTTATGCGATTATATTCATTGGCGGTAAGAGAATAATGTAAAATGTTTAAGGCCTTATCGTTTAGAGAGAAAGCCTTCTTGTCATTTTCATCGTATTCCTTGAACGGCTTGGGAGTCGTGGTACCATCCTCCAATTTTGTTGTTGGTTGAGCCACTCCTTCAATGACCACATTCCAAATAACAAATCCGCACCCTTGTAGAAAGCACTCCATGCGGTCTTTCCAAAATGCGTAGTTGTTGGCGTCGAATAATGGTGGCTTGTTGGTGGAGGCGCCGGTGGTGAGATAAGCTTCATTCGTAGCCATGGATCTTTCCTCTTTACTCGGAATGAGCTAGCCAAAGAGTTTGGCTTTGATACCACTTGTTAGTCCAAGTGGCTACGATAATCTAGAGGGGGGGTGAATAGATTATGCCGAATTTTCACAATTCTCCCTCTTTTTCGAATGAACACGTAATTGACAAGAATGTAAATGCGGAAATTAAACAACACTCGATGATTTAGAGTAGTTCAACCCACCTAGGGCCTAATCTACTACCACCCCGGTATATCCGAAGTGGATTTCAAAAAAAAAAATATTTTATTAATTACCAAAATTAATACAACACCTTGAGGTTTCCCTTAATCCTCTTACAACACCTTCAAGAAGATTACCACAATCTTCCTTCACCACCTTTGAAGAGTACCACACTCTTCAAACACCTATCACCTAGATCACCCAAGTGTATTCTTACCACAAGAATACTCACAAGGATGTCTTGTGTTGAATGATGGACAAAATTCAAGATTACGACTCTATGAAACCAATGCAAAGATTGAGTGCAAGTGTAATCAAGACTCAAAAAGCCTAGACCTCAAAGATGTGCAAGTGAAAGTACTTAGGCTATTACAACAAGAATGCAAAAATGAAAGCTTGAACAATTTGCACATGCATTTCTTGTTGTGCATTTTGCTTGTATGTGTTTTTCTTGTGTCTTCAATTCATCCTCTATTTATAGGAGAGTCTTCACCAACATAGGCTCCTTCTTCTTCACTTTTGTCTACAAAAAGAGGATCACAAGATATAGAAATATTGTACAAAAATGAAAAGTAAATCTTACACACATACACTTTGTCAATTTGATAAGGATTGCAACGGTTGGAATTTTTGTCTTTGTTAAATTAAACAAAAATAACATAGAAATTTTGAAAAACAAAATCGAATTTTATCGGTTGCCAAAAATATTATGTAATAATATTTTTATCGAACGTTTTGAAAAAAAATAGTGCGATCCAGTTAATCGGGCGGGGGTCGACCGAATCGAGGTTTAAAATGTTCATTCGACAAATTTGATTCGAGGGTGCGATCGATCGCTATTAGAATGTAAAAATGAAAGCGAACAATTTGCATTTCTTTGTTGTGTATTTTGCGGCCCCTTGTGTCTTCAATTCATCCTCTATTTATAGTCCCCCATCTCTATTTTTTTTTGATTCAGAAATATTGACAAAAATTCTGTTTCAATATTTGAGTTCTTCGTACCTGGGCCGACGTTTCGAACGTTTTGGGCGACCGGTCGACCTCCAATATTAAATGTTTTCCGATTTTTATCAAAAATAAACTTCAAGAAATACTCCAATAAATTAGTAAAAACATTTTAAATCACTTTGGAGTATTTGGACAACATTTATAAACATTGTTTTGGTGTAAAAACCAATTTAAACAAAACCATCAAAAGTGTTGTCCATTTTTATCGAAAATAAATTCTAAGAAATACTCCAAAAATTAGCAAAAATATTTAAATCATTTAGGAGTATTTGGACGACATTTAAAAACTCATAATCATCAAAATCTTGATAAAAACATTTATCTAACAACCTCATCCAAAGTTGTGTAATTTATCCTTTTATTTCACAACTTTCCAATTTAAGGTGGGTGGAAAAATACTTTCCAACTTCTAGGTGTTTTTATTAAAATGCATGTAGAATTTTGATCATGAGCCCTTGAGATATATAATCTATGTATTGTATGTCAATTTTATGTATCAAATCATGAAAATTCTCAAGAGTTGCTCAAAATTGCTATTTATTGAACTTTAGGTTCATGCATGTACAATTTAATGTTCTATTTGATGAATTCTTGTATGAATTGGACATGCATGTGTATGATCTTTGAAATCCATGTTTTGGATTACTTATAACATGGACAAGTCGAGCATAATTGATTAAATTTCAATTTTGGACTTAAAAATGCAAAAATAGAAAATTGGTGGACTAAATTGCAAGAAAATAAAATTTAAAGGACCCCTATGAAATTTTCGAATTTTGGGACTGTACTCAGGTTCAAAAATGACTTTTGGACATTTTAATAAAGTTTTAAGAGTTTTAAAATCAACATTTAAAAGCCTAAGGACTAGATTGTAAAATTGTAAAAGTTTAAGGGCTACTTTGCAAATTTTGAAACTGTACCAGACCTTAATTTTAAAATTTGAAATTTTTACTCTTAAGGTACTGGAAATGACATATTTTAAATGTATTCCAAAAATCCAAGTGTTTAGGGCTTGGAAAGTAATTTTCTAAAATTGAGGGACTAAAGTGTAAAAGACTAAACTTGAGGACCCAAATGAAATTTCCAGGACTTGTGCAGCCTATGCACCTGGAAATATTAACTTAACTGTAAATTAATTATATTTTGGACCCAAGGTTCAAATTTCATAACAATTGGACCCTAAAAGCCTTAAAGGCAATTATTTCAAAATGGGACAAAAATGATATTTTTAAAAGTTAAAGGACCTAAACTTATTTCTTTTTAAAACTATTTTTATCCCAATATCGCACTAACCTTAGTGATATTTTGTAACGGAATCACATTAAAAGCCCTTCCGGTTTGTGAGTTCCGATTATTTTAAACTTAAGGTCCGAATTGACAATTTCAACAAATTTGGGGTCAATGTGAGAATTTTATAAAAGTCGACCTCAAAACTTTAAAAACCTGAATCTCTGGAAAATTTGGAGAATTTAGTAACTGACCTCATAATTTTTCAAGGTCGGGATATTTATTTATTCAATTTTTAACCCCAAAAGTTTTGGTTTTTACAAAACGGGGCTAAATTGTAATTTTTCTTTTATAAAGGACCTAACTCGAATTATTTTCTCTTTTACTAAATAGCCCTGGACCCTCTGACTTGGAGATTTAATTAAAGTATTTTATTTTCTCAAAAAAAACCTTGAATTATCGGACCGATTCGACCGATTAATACCCGATCGCGGGGCGACTTCCTCGTCTTGCGGTTTTGAATCTATAACGGGACTTATGTCCCACCTAATCTTTTAAGATATCGAAGATTGCTTATTCTTCCAATAATCATCTTCATCCAAATAACTCCACCAACGCCATATTGCTACTTGTGAATTTTCAAAAATTTCCCGAATCGCTTCAATCAATCAATAATACTCATTGCTGGTTGAGTGTCCAGTACTTGTATTTACTTTCCTCGCTCGAGTCAACTTGGTGTGTTGAGCTCACAATCGGAATGGATATGTCGGGGATGGAACCGGCAGCAGCTCGGCTGCTATTCTTCTCTTCCCGACCCCATCGCCCTAATCCCGCAATCGAGGGACGGAGTGTCCAAGGGAAGCGGGTCGTAGTACTTGAGAGGTATAATCATGATTATGACAAATCCGAGCCTTGAAAGCTCCACTTTGTGGATTTTGTCTTTGCCTACGAGCGATAAGGTGATAGGTCTTGGACCATCTTGCCCGGAGTTACAAGGAAGAACGAAGGGAATCGCTTGTCTAATCCACACGATTCCTGGAGTTATCGCACCCGCTTGGTTGGCGCTACAAACCGCACGCAACCGCTACTTGTTTTGCATTGGTTGGCGCTACAAATCCGTACGCAACCATTATTTGTCTTGCATGGGATTGGCGTTACATTCCGCACGCAATTCTACTGTCTTGCCCGAATCACATAGTGCGTGTAACCACGAATCGTTTTCTTGAAATGTATAAGTATATTACTTAAATACATTTATCACATCGCTTGTGGATTGTGTGTGAATTCATGCATCATACTCACGCATTTTCATATAATCGTTTTCTCGCATTAATTATATATCGCCACACTTGCACACGATCACCCCATCCACCGAGATTTTTGTCCGATCCCCACCGTTTTCTAACCTTTAGATGAGGACTTCGTTGAAGATGCTTTGAACCGACTACGATTGAGCCCTTGTACTCGCTTGTTGGATTTACTATCTTTTGTTGTTGATGTCACCGACTTGTTACTATTATTTGTTGTTGGACTAACTATTTCTTGTGTTTGTTGTTGGACTCTTGTATTTCTTTTCATTCCTGGTTGTAAATCAAGGGCGTAGGACCCTTTGACTTTTAAGTTGTTATCTTTAGATCATATTGGGGATGTAATTTGGATTATGGATATTGTGGATCGTATGTTGTAACGTGTGTCTTTATTTCCGCTGCTATTTAGACTCTATTCCATTGGGTTTTGATGATATTCGTCTAGAATGTTTGGTTTACTTGTATTTAAGTTGTGGATCGTCGTCGCGTCCCATTTGGGGCGTGACAGTTAGAGTGGTATCAGAGCTCGACTAGTAAGATGGAAACTTACACCGAGCTAACCCAGGATAGGACCCTTGGTCTGTGTTGGGTAGTACCTCGACTTGACCAAATAAGTGTGAAATCGATTTCAAATTGGCATAGAACCATATTATTGAGATTGAAACTAAGTTAGAACACATATTTTGAGGTTCCATAGTCATACTTGTCTTGACTGGCTTTCTTTGTTCATTCTTTCCTTATTCCCTCCTTATCTTTCCTTTACCTTTGACTGATCCGCCTTAGTTTTGTTTGATCAGGATGGAGCCGCGCCACCTTCTTGGTGGGACATTTTTCATGCCCGTGCTGAGCGGGAGTACTACCGGGCACTGATGATTCACTGGCACCGGGAGAGTGATCGAGCGACCTCAGAGCTATCCGAGGAGCGCCAGCGTAACAGGGACCTGACACAGCGCTTGGCAAGGAGCCAAGATGAAAAGAGCGAGTTGACCACTATCATTAAGGACCGCGACAACACCATACGAGCGCGGGAGGATCAGATACAGAATATCCAGGAGCGCCTGGATAATGTGCGAGAGAAAATGAAGAGGGCAAGTGACGGCCGCCAGAAATGGGAGATTGACGCCGCCTATCTCGCGACACTGTTGAGCGCTTGGAGGAGACCCTCATCAAGTAGATGACAGTGATAGAGGACCTTACACAGGCCCTAGCTCAGAGAGACGCCGCTCTGGAGGCTGCTCTGGCAGCTAATGCACAGCCATTGCCACCGCCTGAGGTGGGGCCCGTACCCGATGCTGAGGAGGACGCTGAGGAGGACCCTGAAGAGGATCTTGAGGAGGATCCAGTCGAGGTTGGAGAGCCTGAGGCACTTGAGGCTGCTCCACTTGATGATGCACTTCGAGGTGGTTGGATTTCCATTGGCCTGAGGAGGCGCCACCTCACCGACTAGGACCGATTATGGACATAGCCGCTAGTGACGATGATGATGCGATCTCACCGATTAGTTAGCTTGATTGTCGCTTGTACTTTCGTTGTTGTAGACGCTATTCCAAAGTTGTACCTTACTTTCTATTGTATTAGATTCAGTTGTATTTTGGTTCTGATGTATCTTTGACTCAGTGCTACTATTGTTGTACTATGGGTGTATTCAAGTTTTACATTAATGGATATGCCTTTTGCTATTTATTCAGTGTCTTGTGTTTGTTGTTACTTTCCCTACGATATAACTTGCTTTACGCAAATAATTATTGTATTCATTTACTCGTGGATCGCAACTAACACTTCAAGATACAGAATGGCCGAACACCGTGGACGTGGGAGACCTCGCCGCGTTCCTCGAGGGGATGACGACGTACCCAGGGACCGGGTACCCTCCCCTGAATTACCACCGCCTCCTCCACCTGCTGCAGGAGACAACTTGAGGCAACAAGCAGAGCCTCAACACCGTGCCCCCGAACCCGCCAGAGAGGCGAACGATCGCACGTTGGAGCGATTTCTACGGTTCGACCCACCGGCTTTCTTAGGAGAGCCAAATGATTTAAGGCAGAAGAATGGATAGAGAAATTGGAGAATATCTTCAATGCTCTCCAATATTCGGATGAGCGTAAAGTTACACTCACCGTATTTCGTCCGAATCGGCCGCTAGAGACTAGTGGAGGGCGATTGAAAGAAGGTGGGAAACAGGGGAAATTTCCCGAGTTCAATGAACAAGACATTCCAACATGGGGAAATTTCTTGGCCAAGTTCAATGAACATAAAAGATTCCAAAAATAATTGTGAAAGAGGCGCGCTATGAATTTTTTTCCATTTGGGCTAATATTTATTGAGACTAATGGGAACATGCTCATTAAATTATCAAAAGCATATTACATCATTTAATCACAACTTATGGACCGATTGTCCAAGTATGCTCGGGGACAATCGCAGATCAAGAGGATAAACTTTACAAGTTCACTCGAGGATTGAAGCCGAACTTCGTAAACAACTATTGATCGCTGAACCGACAACCTACTCGAGCCGCGGAAAGGCAACTCTCCGCATCGAGTCGGGATCGAACCGTATTGGATAGATTCAAAGAGTCGGCCATCAAACAGTTCTCTCAAGAGAATAGTGTGGGACAAATGCCATCTAAACATCCTGCTAAGTTTGAAGAGACCAGCTTGGTAAGACAGAGATAAAGGAAGGGACCAAGACAAGGAAAGTCGGGTCAAGTGTGTGCACATTGCCGTAAACCGACATACCGCCAATGACTCATTTGCGTAAACAAGGTAAGTGTTTGCGTTGTGGTAGTGATCAAAGACCACCAAAGATTACCCAAAATACGATGACCGAACCAAACAGACGCAACCGCAGGTCGAAATGGCCAGGGTAATCGGGCAAGGATGCTCGCCGATCATTTGCACTAGCCGACAGAGGCTCCGGGAGGCAACAGACGTGGTGGAAGGTACGCTTCTAGTATCTAACCACTACACTAAAATATTGTTCGACCCTGGATCAACGCATTCATTTGTTGCACCGTATTTTGTACACAAACCGCATGCATGCATGGAACATATGCCTATATGTCTAGAAGTGTCAACTCCTATGGGCGCAAGTCGATAACATATATTATCTATAATGCATGGGTTAAGATTGATGAGATAAATTTTCCTATCGATTTGATCTTATTACCTATATCCGAATACGACGTGATATTGGGAATGAACTGGTTGTCTGCACACCATGCACAAATGGACTGCCATAACAAGTTCATTAAGCTATGTGAACCCAGAAAACCCGAAGTGGAAATTTCGGGAAGGGCGCGAGTTAAGATTGCCCCAATCATTTCAGCAATGAAAGCGAGGAAGGTGATCACTAGAGGGGCTCGAGGGTACTTGGCGTTTGTAATTAACAAACCCACGGTTGAGACACAAATTAACCAAGTACCTATAGTATCAGAATACACGGATGTATTTCCACAAGAACTCACCACTGTCCCTCCAGATAGGGAAGTCGAGTTCACCATCGAGGTGTTACCAGGGACTGCCCCGATTGCCAGAACACCGTATAGAATGGCTCCTCTTGAGTTACAAGAGTTGAAAACGCAATTACAGAAACTAATGGATGTGGGATTTATCCGACCGAGTACGTCTCCGGGGAGCACTGTGGCTTTGTTTGTCAAAAAGAAAGATGGCACATTAAGACTCGTATAGATTATCGTGGTCTTAATAGCGTGACCATCAAGAACAAATATCCCCTCCCGAGGATAGACGAACTATTTGATCAACTTCAAGGAGCGACGGTGTACTCGAAGTTTGATTTACAACAAGGATATTACCAACTGAAGATCCGCGAAGAAGACATTTCCAAAACTGCATTTCAAACCCGATATGGACACTACGAGTTTGTAGTGATGCCTTTGTCCGATTTAATGCACCAACAAAGATTTATGGATCCGATGCATCGAGTCTTTCAACCTTATTTGGATCAATTCGTAGTGATATCATTGATGACATACTCGTATACTCTAAGTCTAGAGAAGAGCACGAACGCATCCTAAAATTGTTTTGGAGACACTACGAGAGCATAAGTTGTATGCCAAATTCAGCAAGTGCGAATTTTGGTTAAGTGAAGTCGCGTTCTTGGGACACATAGTATCCGACCGGGATTGCAAGATCCTTCAAGGTACAAACAAAGGGTTGAATGGAAAACAACCCGAGTCCAGAATGGAGATCGAGTTTCCTAGACTAGCCGGATATTATCGAAGATTTATCCAGGATTTGTCCAAGATAGCGGACCACTCACTCGACTAACCTAGAAGCAAGTCAAGTTTGAGTGGAATGACAAGTGCGGCTAGTTTTCAAGAGTCAAGAAACGACTTACTACGGCTCCAAGATAGCTCTTCCAAAGGGCACGAAAACTTTGTCGCTCTACAAAGGATGCATCAAAAGAAGGACTAGGAGCGGTGCTCATGCGGAAGGAAAGGTCATCGCTTACATCACGAAAGCTCAAGCCGTATGAAGCCAATTATCCAACGCATGACTTGGAATTGGCAGTGATAGTGTTTGCTTTAAAGAAATGGAGACACTATCTCTACGGAGCAACATTCACGGTTTTCACGGATCATAAAAGCTTGAAGTATCTATTCTCCCAGAAAGACCTCAATCTGAGGCAACGGAGATGGATGGAGTTGATTGAGGACTATCACTTTGATATTCAATACCATCCGGGGAAAGCTAACGTCAGAAGCGTTTAAGCTCTAAGCGAAAGGCGAGCTTAGCCAGACTTATGATTCGAGAGTGGGAATCATTAGAAGAGCTGAGCAATTGGAATCTGACGAGAACCAATACTCAGATTTCATGTGCTAACATTTCGGTTAAACCCGATCTGCTGAATGAGATCAAAGAAGCACAAGGGAGAGATGCACATCTTCAAAAACTGAAGGAGAAGATACTTAAAGGAGAGAGATCAGAATTCTCGGTACACGAAGATGGGGTTATCAGATTCCAGAATCGAGTGTGTGTACCGAATGACGAGCATATTAAGAATAAAATCCTAGCAGAGGCACACCGTTCAAAATACACTATACATCCTGGAGGAAACAAGATGTATAAGGATTTGAAATGGAGTTATTGGTGGGTAAACATGAACCAACTGCAGCGAGATCGTTGCAAGATGTTTAACTTGTCAACGAGTGAAAGCAGAATACCAACGACCATCCGGTTTACTACAACCATTGAGAATTCCCCGAGTGGAAATGGGAACACATAACGATGGACTTCGTGACGGATCTACCAACGACCAGAGGAGGCCATGATGCTATTTGGGTAGTTGTAGACCGACTCACGAATCGCACACTTTTACCCATCAAGAAAACTAATAGCTTGTAGAAACTTGCACGCATTTATATCCAAGAAATCATTCGACCGCATGGAGTACCAAATCGACATAGTATCCGACAGAGACCCGAGGTTTGTCTCCAGATTTTGGAAGTGCTTGCACGAGGAATTGGGTACCTCGCTAAGTTTCAGCACAACAGCACATCCACAAACCGATGGACAGTCTGAGTGAACAATTCAAACCCTTGAAGATATGATGCGAGCCTGCACATTGGATTTTCAAGGAAGTTGGGATTCGCACTTACCATTAGCCGAGTTCGCCTACAATAACAGCTATCAGGCCACGATTGGGATGGCACCCTACGAGGCATTGTATGGGCGAAAATGTAGATCCCCACTACACTGGGAGATTGATGACCAATGGACTCCGAAAGAGAAACGAAAGCCGCCCTCGATTCCAAAGGTCGACTTAGTTCAGGAGGCCATGGAGAAGGTCAAGCTGATCAAGGATCGGATTCGCACAACTCAGAGCCGCCAAAAGAGTTACGCGGACAAGAGAAGAAAGGATTTGGAATTTAAAGTCGGAGATGAAATATTTCTCAGACTCTCACCACGGAAAGGATTGATCAATCCGAAGAAAGGAGGCAAGTTGAGTCCGAGATATGTTGGACCTTACAAAATTTTACAGAGGATCGGGAAGTTAGCCTACCGACTCGAGTTACCAGCACCATATGCGGGAATGCACGATGTATTCCACGTATCGAGACTGAAGAAGTATCAACCAGATCCCGAACATATCATCACTCGAGATACTCCTCCTCTAATGGAAAATTTATCTTACACCGAGAGGCCGATCCGGATCATTGATCAGCAGATACGACAGTTGCGTAAGAGGAAAATTCCGATGGTTAAAGTGGTATGGCAGAACCACAACCGAGACGAAGACGCAACGTGGGAGATGGAAGAAGACATGAGGAATCAATATCCAGAACTATTCTGAAGAGAATTTGGGGACCAAATTCTTTTAAGGAGGGGAGGATGTGAAGCCCCGATTTTTTCGAGCTATTATTGATTCTTATTGTCGTCTATGTATTTGATCGACTATTTTACCGCGTCACTTTGACGGGTAATTATCATTAATATATATTTTGTATTTTATTTCATTTTATTTAATTACTTATGATCATGATCATCATTACTTCTATTTCACATTTATGATCACTTGATTGATCATTATTACTATTTTTGTATTTATTAAGTCACCTTAGAATTTCAAGAGACTATTTATTTTAGAGACTTTTACCTTATAGAATTAAGATTTTGATTTAGATTAAGTGATCATGAGACTTATAAGTGATCAATGAAATCACTAATTATTTTGGAGATTGATATATTTCATCTATTATCATCAAATTTGGGACAAAAAATATATATATATATATGGAATTACCAAATTACCCCTATAGTGGACGGCATTGGTGATGAATTTCGGTGTAGAAATACCACCCAACTCTTGTACATGTACACCTTATGTAGTCATCTTGTGTATAATTATACCATTAATTCAAACATTATACACATCATCTTATACATCAATTCTTTATTACTATTTTTCCCAACATTCCTTCTCTTCTCATACCTTGCCCATACCTTTTTTTTTGGGGGCAAAATAACACCCCGGGGTGGGGGATTGAGGCGTGATCCCCTACCCGTATATCAAATAATCAAAATGTCATACAATGTCATGCCCGTCAAGCGGGAGAAAATAAAAGAACAAATAACCTATCACTACGAATCTAGAAAGACTATCATAATGAGATATCTAAAAATAAAAGGAGAACCAATGGTCTATGAAAATCTGAAGCTTGGATATCCCAGCTGGTCCATCCGAATGAGCGCTAGGAGGTGGTGAGAAGCCGTGCCCTCATCAACAATGTGATCGCCAAGGGCGCAGCCTCCCAACTCGCAAGGTGATCTGTGGTCGATTCCCTTCGTATGTGGGAAATCGAATCAAGGTCCTCAACATGTTCGAATGCGAATCGGGTGTCTTGAACTCGCCAAGAGCCAAGGCCACCGGAAGTGATCGTGGTGACCACCGCCGCTGCGTCCCAACTCGATCCAAATCAAGAGAAAAAGACGAGCATGCCGTAGTCCCATCTCCAAAGCTAGAAGCTCGGCATGAAAGCTAGAGACAATTTGCAAGACACAAAATTAATCAAAAATTCCTCCCCTAGCAATGTGGACGTCCACATGAAGAAAAATGAACAAATTTGTTCATTTTTCATCCAACACCTTCATCTCTCAAGCCTTTTCTCCAACTTCTCTCTAACCTCTCTCTAAAAATCATTCACATCTTCAAATCTTCAAACACAAAATCATTCACATCTTCAAACCTTCAAACACCAACTCTTCACATCTTCAAATCTTCAAACATAAGTTCTTCATATCTTCAAGTACCACTTCTTCACATCTTCAAATATTCAAACACAAGTCCTTCACATCTTCAAACCCATCTTCATATCTTCAAGAACATCTTCTTCCTAACATCAAACATACTTTCTTTCTTCAAACATCTAAACCAAAACAAACAATCTTTCCACTTAAACACCAAAAATTCGAACACCCCCTATCTCAAGGTAAGAAATTTCACTCCTCAATTCAACTTAAAATCTTACTACTCATCACCTTCGCTTTTTAATATAAGTTTGAATTTTGGATTTTGAGGTACTTAGAATACCACTTGAAGACATGCATGCATGGTGGCCTAATTAGAAGACTTGAAGAATAACTAGTAGAGAAATTTGGACTACAAGGTAAGAATTGGACACTAGAGCCCTTCTTTCTTCTTCTCCCTATTTTTTTTTCAAATTTTAACACCCCTTTTTCATTTTTGAGAAATAGGGGCTGACCTTAGGTGATTTTGGAGTTGAACCAAAAATTCCAAATTTGAAGCTTCAACTAGTCTCCAATCACCTACTACACAAGGTAAAGTGTAGTCTTTTCAATTTCCTTATCTCCTTCTTTTTCTCCTTAATTTTTCTCTCATTTTTCTAACTCCAAATTTTTGATATTTCTTGACATAGGGGCTGACCTAAGTGACCTCATCCAAAGTTGTGAAATTTATCCTTTTATTTCACAACTTTCCAATTTAAGGTGGGTGGAAAAATACTTTCCAACTTCTAGGTGTTTTTATTAAAATGCATGTAGAATTTTGATCATGAGCCCTTGAGATATATAATCTATGTATTGCATGTCAATTTTATGTATCAAATCATGAAAATTCTCAAGAGTTGCTCAAAATTGCTATTTATTGAACTTTAGGTGCATGCATGTACAATTTAATGTTCTATTTGATGAATTCTTGTATGAATTGGACATGCATGTGTATGATCTTTGAAATCCATGTTTTGGATGACTTATAACCTGGACAAGTCGAGCATAATTGATTAAATTTCGATTTTGGACTTAAAAATGCCAAAATGGAAAATTGGTGGACTAAATTGCAAGAAAATAAAATTTAAAGGACCCCTCTGCAATTTTTGAATTTTGGGACTGTACTCAGGTTCAAAAATGACTTTTGGATATTTTAATAAAGTTTTAAGAGTTTTAAGATAAATAAAATCAACCTTTAAAAGCCCAAGGACTAGATTGTAAAATTTTAAAAGTTGAAGGGCTACTTTGCAAATTTTGAAACTGTACCAGACCTTAATTTTAAAATTTGAAATTTTTACTCTTAAGGTACTGGAAATGACATATTTTAAATGTATTCCAAAAATCCAAGTGTTTAGGGCTTGGAAAGTAATTTTCTAAAATTGAGGGACTAAAGTGTAAAAGACTAAACTTGAGGACCCAAATGAAATTTCCAGGACTTGTGCAGCCCATGCACCTGGAAATACTAACTTAACTGTAACTTAATTATATTTTGGACCCAAGGTTCAAATTTCATAACAATTGGACCCCTAAAAGCCTTAAAGGCAATTATTTCAAAATGGGACAAAAATGATATTTTCAAAAGTTAAAGGACCTAAACTTATTTATTTTTAAAACTGTTTTTGTCCCAATATCCCACTAACCTTAGTGACATTTTCCAACTGGAATCACATTAAAAGCCCTTCCGGTTTGTGAGTTCCGATTATTTTAAACTTAAGGTCCGAATTGGCAATTTCAACAAATTTGGGGTCAATGTGAGAATTTTATAAAAATGCGACCTCAAAACTTTAAAAATCTGAACTCTGGACAGTTTGGAGAATTTAGGAATTGACCTCATAATTTTTCAAGGTCGGGATATTTATTTATTCAATTTTTAACCCCAAATGTTTTGATTTTTACAAAACGGGGCTAAATTGTAATTTTTCTTTTATAAAGGACCTAACTCGAATTATTTTATCTTTTACTAAAATAGCCCTGGACCCTCTGACTTGGAGATTTAATTAAAGTATTTTATTTTCTCAAAAAACCCTTGAATTATCGGACCGATTCGACCGATTAATACCCGATCGCGGGGCGACTTCCTCGTCTTGCGGTTTTGAATCTATAACGGGACTTATGTCCCACCTAATCTTTCAAGATATCGAAGATTGCTTATCCTTCCGATAATCATCTTCATCCAAATAACTCCACCAACGCCATATTGCTACTCGTGAATTTTCAAAAATTTTCCTGAACTGCTTCCCTGAATCAATAATACTCGACTGCCTGGTTGACTGCCTGTACTTGTATTTACTTTCCTATCTGAGTCAACTTGGTGTGTCGAGCTCACAGTCGGAATGGATACGTCGGGGATGGAACCGGGCAGCTCGGCTGCTATTCCACTCTTCCGGCTCCATCGTCCTAATCCCGCAAATCGAGGGACGGAGTGTCCAAGGGAAGCGGGTCGTAGTACTTGAGGTATAATCATAATTATGACAAATCCGAGCCTTGCAAGCTCCATTGTGGATTTTGTCTTTGCCTACGGAGCGATAAGGTGACAAGTCTTGGACCATCTTGCCCGGGGAGTTACAAGGAAGAACGAAGGAATCGCTGTTGGATCCACACGATTCCGGAGTTATCGGACCCGTTTGGTTGGCGCTACAAATCCGTACGCAACCGCTACTTGTTTTGCATTGGTTGGCGCTACAAATCCGTACGCAACCATTATTTGTCTTGCATGGGATTGACGTTACATTCCGTACGCAATTCTACCTGTCTTGCCTGAATCACATAGTGGTTGTGTGACCACGAACTGTTTTCTTGAACTGTATAAGTATATTACTTAAATACATTTATCACGATGCTTGTGGACTGTGTGTGAATTCATACATCATACTCACGCGTTTTCATATAATCTGTTTTCTCGCATTAACTATATATCGCCACACTTGTACACGATCACCCCATCCACCGATGTTAGGAATTTTATTGTTTAGATTTTGATGAATGCCATGTAAAACTTAGAATAGAAAGTTGGCACCCCAATTCTTGGCATAAAATGTATTGTAACAATTAGAGCTGCCAAGCCGAGTTAAGTCGCCTACGCCCTAACATGCAAGAAGACAATCAAGACTTGAAGGAAAACTCTGTGAGAGACAAACAGTATGGCAAAGAAGAGCAGACAGAACTCGATCAAGAAGCGGTGAGTGAAGCATCACCAAGTCAACTCAAGAAAAGCCAAGTCTCAAGTTGAAGTGACAAGAGTCATCCACGATTGGAAGTCGACTCTAAGTCACCTGGGAAAGCAAGAAAATGCAATCAAGTCGAGATAATCGTAAAAAGAACCGTTTGCCGTAAATCAAGAGATTTACTTAAACAAGTAATATCTCCATACCACCTTTCTTGGAGTGCTCACCCTGAGCGTGCAAAAGAAATGAACCAATGGGAAGCACTACACCGTGTCGAACTCAAAAAGTGATAAAACAATTCATACGAGGAAATGGCAATTCCAAGAACTCGCAAGCCAACGATCGCAAAGTGACTTTCAAAAATGAGCCTATCTCTTCAACGGGCAAATTTTTGAAAGTTCACTATAAAAGGCTGAGGAGTTTGTTTGAGAAGGATGATGAATGACACACACGTGAGATATACAAGCTTATCAAAAACTGAAACATTCTCAATCCTCAAGCTACATTTCAAGTACATCAATCCAACACTTACCTGTGAAGGAAAGAGAACTTCAATCAGTTGAAGAGGAAAATACTGAAAACAAAGGGTCTACATTCCGGGAAGGATTGTAGAAAGGTTCAAGGTCAACCAAGTCTTAAGCTTTTGGAGGGCTTCGTGATCAAATCCAAAGTGCTTGAGCAAGTGAGTCAGTAGTAGCAAGGCAAACTGCTGTGAAGAAGCCGAGTCGTGCGAGAAGCCACCGAGTGATCAAGGCGTCTCAGGTCGAGTCCCAAAGGATCAAGTCGGCCGTTGTGATCAAGACTTGTATTTGGACTTACCACTTTGTAAACCGATCATTACCTAGTGGATTCCTCCGGAGTTGGAGAAGAGAGGAGTAGAAGAATTACCCCATCTTCGAACCTCTATAAAAATTTTATTGTGTCATTTACATTTCAAAGATTTAAATTCCTCGCACTTTTAACTCGCTTATATCTCACGATAAATTTGCTATCCATTTGATAATTTATAAGTACTAAATCAAGTCAAAAATCTTGCTTAATCAAACTTAAAGGTGTTAAGTCTTCCGCTGAAAACAAAACCACATTGAGTCAAATTATAGCCAACAAATTGAGTTACTCTATTAATGTACTCACCGAAGTGCATGAGCGATTAACTCTCTTGAGTGACTAATTCGATCCCATCAAGGACACAAATGTGTGTAGAACTCAGAGATTTAAAAGGACTAAATTGAAAATTTGGTAAGGTTTATTCAACCCCCTTCTAAACCTTACACTTACACCCCTTGGGACCTACAAGTGGTATCGAGCGGTTGGTTCATTGAACCCTCCGCACCGGTTCTTGAACTAGATCTCCAAACTTTTCAAAGTCTCCGCTTTAGTACTTAAGTTTTCAAAACTCTTTTCTATCATTAAATGTTATTATCATGGAAGCAAATCTAACACGCATTCCTATGTTCACTATTGAAGAATTTGATGATTGGAAAATTCGTATGCGGGCTCATCTATCAAAGATTACATGATGAGATGTGGATAGTGATAGAAGATGGGCCTCTGCAAATATTAAAGGTGAACACAACATGACGAAGAGTTGCAAACCAAGGAGAAGAAGATGCGACTCCCGGACTACCATGGTTGAAAACCAAGAACTGAGTGGACAAATGATTACGAGAAAAAGATACAACCTGGACAATGTAGCCAAGGACATTCTTTACAAAACCTTGGACAAAGCCATGTTCAATAAAGTGAAATCTTGCAAAACGGCTAAGGAAATCTGGGACAAGCTGACATTGATTTGTGAAGGCTCAGAGCAAATCAAAGAAAACAAATTGTCAGTGACTGTACAAATATTTGAGAACTTCAAAATGATCTCGGGGAGAAAACTTGGATCAACTGGATGCTCGGTTCACGAAATCACAAATGAGCTATCTCGCACTTGGAAAGGAATATACACAGAAGAAATGTGTATGAAAATCCTAAAAAGTCTTCCAGCTGAATGGGAAATGAAGGTCATGGCACTGAGACATTCCATGGACCTATCAAAGACATCCAACCATGAGTTATTTTCAGACCTCAAAGCCTATGAGTTTGAGCTGAGAAGAAAGGACCAGGAAGAGACAGTTGTACCCAAAACAGCTGCTCTAATTGTTAAAGATGGGAAGAGAGCTGAGGTCAAAGAAGTCATTGACCCAGAAGAAATAGCCCTGATGGTTAAAAGATTCAACAAGTTCTTTAATAAGAACTACAAGAGAGGAAAGGGTGAATCTTCCGAAGACACTCGGCTCCTCAAAATCAAGGGAAGACAGGCAACCAAGAGAACAGATCATCAAAAAGTTGAATATCAAAGGGCTCAGGCAACTCAAGAATGGAAAGAGTGATCAAAAGGTGAATATCTATGTTGAATCAGACAACCAGGTCACTATGCCATTGATCGCTCATATCCTCGTAGTCAGCAAGTACAGAGATGAAGAAGAAAGAAAGGTCTTGAGAGAAAGAAGACAAGAAAAGAAAAAGGCAATGATGGCTACAGAGATCTGAGAGACAAAAAGTCAAGAGAGACAAATGACTCGAGAGAGTAGTGAAGCCGACTACTCAAGTGACTCAAGAAGAAGCCCCGATCCGCTTGATGGCCAAAGAACAAGATCAAGAAGATGAGGTACAATCTAACTCAACAAACTCGGACACTAGTGATAGTGAGTCGTGACACACACACACTTCATCACCCACTCGATCTTTATGATTCATTAGGCAAAATGATGAAAGATTTTGAGCACATTAAAACCTCACACACACTATTAAATGAGGAAAACAGCCTACTCAAAAGTCAAAACTCAAAGTGACTAAGGAGCCGAGTACTCTAAGTCAAATAGTGATGAGAATAAAAGTTTAAAGGCTGAAAATGCTAAATTAATAAAGCAGAAATTGCCGCTATAGAAAAGAGGGAGAATGACCTCAAGAATGTTATTGCCTCATTCACTAAGGCATCTAAATCATTGGATGATCTTATTATGGGTCAAAAAGAATGTGGAGACAAGACAAAGCTTAGGAATCAATTCCTCTATGCTATGTCAAACCTCAAGAGTAATTTTGGAAAAAGGATCTTCAAGTCATGAAGAATCTGAAAGATCCAAAACTCTAAATGTTGCACACACATTCGCTCCAAAGCACAATAATAAGCAAACTGGCCTTGGTTATAAAGGAAAAGGAAAATGCGACCGGTGAGTGTCTTTGAAAGGACAAATGAGAAGAGATTCACCGAGTCCTCAAAGAAACTCCTAACAGAAAATACTCAGTAAAAGGAAGCGAGCTACCAAAAACCCCAGAAAAATCCATAAAAGAAATACATATAATGGGAATGGTAGAAAATATCCAAGCCAAGCCGATTGGAATAATGTGAATCACAAAGACAGACTTATGGAATATAAGCCCGGATGGCAAAGGCCTAGAACTCAAAGAAAGGCCATTCCAAAAGTATAAGAGCTTTCATCAAACACATATGCACCTAGGCACTACACTCAAAGACACCACAATTACCCAAGAAAGGCAATTGCTAAAACACATATGCAGTATACGACAAAAGAGACAAATTGTATGAACCTGGACTCCCCAAGCAATTTGCCAGGATTAATTATGATTATGGCACTCGATAGATGGCAACCTCTTAGAGTCAAATCATTTGGCTATAGGTTGGTTGGATCATCTTATAATTCTAACCCCTCAGACCTGCATAAGCATGGGTACCTAAAACTTAATTTCCTTGATTGCGGGTTCAAGGAACAAATTGAGTGCCAAGGAACCTGGTACATGGATAGTGGTCGTTCCGGACATATGACAGAAATAAGAGAAATCTGTCAAAATTCAAGGAAGTTAAAGGAGCAAAAGTCATATTTGGAGGAAATGAAGCTCCGGTGAAATAAAAGGCATTGGATCCATCAAGAGGAATGGTTTAGAAATCACAGATGTTGCATATGTTGAAGGACTAAACTTCAATTTACTAAGCATCAACAACTTTGTGACAAGGGCTACAATGTTGGATTCAACATGGGCATATGTCAAATCAAAGATATTGAATCAAATGAAGTGGTGCTTTGCAAGGATGTAGACAAAAAATATGTATGTAGTGGATTGGTCAACTGCAACACCCAAAGACTGCCTACTAGCAAAGAGCACAATGAATCAAGTTGGTTGTGGCACAAAAAGTCGAGTCACACTGAATTTCAAAACGATCAACAAACCGCAAGAAGTCATCTTGTAGAAGGACTTCCGGACTCGATATACAAGAAGGAGAGTATATGTGATGCATGTCAAAAGGAAAACAAATCAAGTCGTCATTCAAAGAAAAGACATGCCCATCCTCAACAAGAATATTGCATCTACTTCATATGGATCTATTTGGCCCATGGAACCTCGCATAAGTGGAAAGAAATACACCTTGGTGGTAGTAGATGACTACTCAAGATATACATGGACAATTTTCATGTGTAAGAAGAAAGAAACTCTACAAAAACTACCACAAATTGATGAAGAGGATTCAAAACGAGAAAAGTCAAACCATTATCAAAATAAGATCGGGACGGAGGAACCGAGTTTGTCAATGGAATAATAACTCGATTGTATTGAAAATGGTATTGGTCATGAACTATCGCAGACAAGGACTCCACAAAGAGAATGGAGTTGCGAAAGAAGAAATAGAACCCTCAAAGAAGCGGAGGACCATGTTAGTCAACGAAGAGTTACCAAAAAGATTTTGGGTCAAGCAATCAACACAACACCGCTACACTCAAAACAGGATGTATGATAAATAGACAAATGACAAAGACTCCTGAGATCTCGGACCGGAAGAAAACCAAGTGTTGCATATTTCAGAATATTTGGATGTAAATGCTTCATCCACAACAATGGGCAAAGACAACCTAAAGGTTTTTGATGCTAAAGTCGATGAAGGTATCTTCTTAGGATACTCAACAAAGCAAAGCCTACGAATACTCAACAAAAGGACTATGGTTGCGAAGAATCCATTCATGTGGTATTTGATGAGCCAAATATAAATGGAGAAGATATTGAAGAGTCACCGATAAGTTTGAATTATCCAACCGCACATAAGAGTCCCTATGTCAAGTTTAAGCCGGAATTATCAATTCGAAGAAGATGAGATAGTGAATCTCAAAAACAAACGGAAAATTTGCGGCTAAGTGACTACGAGAGAGTCGACCACAAAGAACACGCCTACAAGTCGATCCGAATCCAGCTAACTCACTCCAACCGATGTAAGATGGCCGAGAGACCATCCACGTAACTTGTCATTGGAGATATAAGAGAAGGTGTCAAGACAAGATCCGAACTCAACAAGAAGCAATGTTCACATGCTTCATCTCGCAAAATAGAGCCAAAAGATGTGTCGCAAAGCAATCGGATGACACACATTGATTCAAGCCATGCAAGAAGAGTCAATCAATTTGAGAGAAATAAAGTATGGGAACTAGTGCAAAGACCCATACATCAAAATGTCATTGGAACCAAATGGGTGTTCGAAATAAGATGAACGATGAAGGTTCTGTGGTAAGAAACAAAGCAAGACTAGTGGCCAAAGGATATTGCCAAGAAGAAGGGATAGATTTTGATGAAACATTTGCTCTCGTAGCAAGATTGGAAGTTATAAGGATGTTTCTTGCCTATGCAAATTCACAAGAACTTCATTGTATATCAAATGGATGTAAAAAGTGCATTCCTAAATGGCTTATTGGAAGAAGAAGTGTATGTTGAACAACCTCCGAGGATTTGAGCGGAAGACTCTAGGAGACAAGGTATACAAACTCAAGAAAGCCCTGTATGGATTGAAACAGGCACCCGAGCATGGTATGATACCTGTCACAATTCCTAACGAAAATGGATTCACTAAAGGAAAAGTAGATAGAACACTTTTTCGTAATTCAAGACAAGAAGAGTATACTTGCTTGTTCAAATATATGTGGATGACATCATTTTTGGATCCACTAACAAAGAGCTATGTGAAAAATTTTCAAACCTCATGCAAAGTAAATTTGAAATGAGCATGATGGGAGAGCCGACATTCTTCCTCGGACTTCAAGTGAAACAAAAAAGGATGGAACCTTCATAAGTCAAACAAAATACACCAGAGATTTAATGAAGAAGTTTGGTATGGAGGAGAAGTCTTCTAAAAATACCAATGAACACATCAGTCAAAATGGACATGGATGCGGATGGCAAGCCCGTAGATCAAACAAGATACGAGCACTTATCGGATCATTGCTCTATCTCACAAAATAGCTAGCGTGCCGACATCACTTTTCTTTGTAGTGTATGTGCAAGATTTCAATCTGCTCCAAAAGAGAGCCATATGACAATGACTAAGAGAATATTGAGATACTTAAAAGGAAGCCAAGAAGTAGGCCTATGGTATCCAAAGGAAGGTGGATTCAAGCTAATTGGCTATTCGAGATTCCGACTATCTTTGGATGCAGAGTGGACAGGAAGAGCACTTCAGGCACATGTCAAATGCTAGAAACAGACTAATTTCCTGGTTTAGCAAGAAGCAAAACTCAATAGCCACCTCTACAAATGAAGGCGGGAATACATAGTCATGGCAAATGCATTTGTTGCCCAAGTCCTATGGATGAGACAACAGAGAGATTATGAAGTTGATGAAAAAGAAATTCCAATCATGTGTGATAACACAAGTGCAATTGCAATCACTCAAAATCCTGTGTTGCACTCAAGAACAAAACATATTGATGTAAGATATCACTTCATAAGAGACCATGTTGAAAAGAAGGACATCATTCTGAATATATCTCAACCGATAAACAACTAGCCGACATCTTCACAAAACCACTATGTGAGTCAAGATTTGAAGAACTCAAGCATGAGTTGGGACTAATTGAGCTGAAATGAGACACGAAGAATCAAAGAAAAGAAATGGAAAAGAAAAGGAAGTGAAAAAGAGTGAAAACAAAAATCACCAAAAATTAGTCAGACGGAAAGTCGACCACACCAAGTCGGTGATAATTTGAGTCACTAAGAGAATCGTGAGAAGTAGAGTTAAATCGGCTAAGGGATAAGTTTGAATAACTTATAAGCAATGGGACAAAAACGCAATCGTCTTGGGTGGCGAAGGAATGTTTTAAGGAACACGTCGGCATAATGATGATGTGTACGGACATAAAGCCGCACACCAAGCCTATGATTGGATATAAATGCTTTGCCGCATTAAATACGAGACATGAATCGCTCAATATGCGTCGCGAAATCGGCCGTTGATTTCGATCACAATTCAAAACCGCCTGCACGCCCTTTCATAAACCATATTTAAACCATTTTCGCCCGTTTCTCTCTCACACTTCTAAAAACTGTTCATCTCATTCTCTCAAAAGCAAAGGCAAAATACTCTCGAAACCCTATCGATCTTCAAATCATTTTCCGAGTTTTTCCTTGAAATTATTCTCGAGAAATGGCACCAACTTATGACTTTACCAAGTTGGGAAAACAAATCCACACCGGTTCGACCGTGGATTTCGGCGAATGATGAAGCGGTCCGACGACACCCTGGTAAAGAAAATCGCTGAGAAGTTGGAAACGCCCAGGCTAAAACCGTTTCTAACACTAGAATATCCGATGACCTACGTGGAGGAAGTCGCACAATTCTACGTGAATGCCGAGATTCACGATGAAGGAATCAAGTCATCTCTGCACGGAAAGCAAAGCGGTGACTATCACATCGCCAAGATTTGGTGAGCATTGCTCACTACCAGGCGAAGGAGCATCCGAGATTAAAGAAGTGATGTCAACTTGGGCCGATGCTTGGAAGAAATAGCCAAGTCCGACTTTGCCGATAAAATAGTGTACACAAAAACAAAAGATCGCTGAAGGAGGATTATCACAAGTCGTTGGACATAGTTGCCAAAAAATGTATCGACATCAAGTTTGGCGGCTTTGACCAATCACAAAGGCAAAGCCGATTGTAATGGCCGCAATCATCGAAGAAAAGAAGATAAACTGGGCTGAGTTTATCTACAAACGTACTCTGCCCGAACGTGGGGAACAAGTCCTTCAAAGAAGATGGGTCATTTGGAGGATCCTCAGGATATGGCCTGTGATTGGCCGGCTATTGGAGGTGAAAGGAGTCCCTCTTGGGACATGGGAAGGCTTTCCATGTTAACAAGAGGATGTTCGAGCTAACCTCTCGACGCCGCTCGCGAGCTTACGCCAAGAGAGCGACACACTGAGGGGAATCACCGACCAAGATACAAACTCTACTTCCTCTCCACCACGAAGAAAGTGCCCCTGCAATGCTAAGAAGATCACGCCCCGCAAAGAAAGAAAACCAAACATGCTCCCGCCTGCGCAGCAGAGTCACCTGCCTGCGACCATGTCCCCCCGCCCCTGCGGCGGTCGAGAAGGACTCCCAAATTTCTTCTCCGATCGTCAAAAGAGGAGAACTACAAGCCAAGACGGCCGGCTCCTCGAAACAAACACCGCACCGGCCCCGACCACCCAAGACTCGAGGACACCGTCTCTCGAACTTAAATCCCTCCGTACAAACTAAGAGACGAAGAAGACTTGTAAAGCGATCCGAACAGGAGAAACCAAAGTCGAGTCGCTTACTCGGCTAGCACAAATACCGGAGACTACTCAAGAAGTAGAGTCTCCGGATGTAGTTGATGAAACAAAGCCAAGTCTGCCAAGGCGATCAAAGCAGAGGCAACCCAAGACACAAACAGTAGCTCACACACAAGGTGAAGCACAAGAAGAACCTACCGTAGGAGCGGATAGTGATGTGATGATCCTATCCCCACCTTACCCGGACATCCAAAATCGTCTGCGTGAGTGGAGAAATGGAAGTTGAGCAAGTCAAGGAACAGTTCCAAAGGCCCGAGTTCATAGAAGAAGAGGAGGAATGCTAAATTTCCTTGGATTAACTCTTTGTGCTCCCGGCTACTGGATGAAGACAATCGCACGGACATCTTGCGATATACAAGGACAAGGAGAGAGAAAAGCAAGCTTGAAGAAGCGAGAAGCACGAGAGAAGGCAAGATCGCCTATCTCCGCACCCTACGTAACACACACATCCTCTCCTTGATGTCTTCTCGACAAATGACGAGGAACCGGAGAATGCCGCCGCCACATAAGAGTCGCAAATCGCAAGCATTGCACGAATCAAGAATCCTTCACGAGCAAAGACTAATGGAGGGACCAGGAGAGTCCTCCGAACACACCGAAATCGATCCAATGGGAGTGGTTCAAAAATAGCCACTGTTGTTGCAGCTACCACTTCTCCAAATCACTCGGAAGAAGCAAAAGGGACCTGGCGATGAAACTGGGATAGTGGGGACCCCAATCGAGCCAACCCCTATTGAAGGTGTGCTACCACCGCCCCAACGGCCGAGCAATCAATCGAAACATAGGGAGCTTGGAGACGAGTGACCCCATTCCAAGTCACTCACCGGTGCGCCACCGAGGGGAAACTCCCTCCACCGCAGCAAGGTCGGAGGATGCTTTGCAGTGACTCCACAAAGAATGTAGGAGGCGAAGTAGAGAAAATTCAAACGCAAGAAGAACAAAGAAGTTGATCAAGTTGCCATCATAGCTTGAGACGATTGAGCCTCACTCGAGGTGCCAACCGCTCTCCGAAGGCTAATGACGCTAACGATGCGATCGAGGCACGAGGAAGGAATGTACGGGAGTTAACACTGGGCGAAGAAAGTACAATCCATGGGGTTGAGACTCCAATGGATGCCATTGTAGAAGACCCTAAGACAATGACACGTCGAAAAGGGAGGACTAGCCTCGCAGCAGAAGAGAGACCGCTGGAGGAAATGAAGGCCCACGGGAGGTTGAGACTTCCCTGGGGTAAAACGATCAAGTAGAGAACATCCCTCCTGGTATCATCGACCCATCCGAGAAGGAGATCGGGCGCACTTCATGATTCCCGGACAACCCCGATGTCACTTTTCCGGGATCGGAAGGCGCGAAGAAGAAAAGCTCGAGTCATCCCCCATGACAAATCCAAAAGACTCACCATGCGGATGTTCCAAGCACGAGCAAGTCTCGATCCCAAGACTACTCGTCAAACCTTTAATTTTGATGATGAGCCACCTATGGAAATCTCATCATCGTCCGATGACGCTTCCGATATGGCCGAGGACCGCTACTAAAATGGAGAAATCAGACGAGACCAACGGCTGTTAAGACAAACTGAGGCTCGGCTAGCGGGTCTACTCCACAATGTAACCCACCAAACAATGCAATGCACATCGCACAGCTCCTCAAGGCTGCAAGCAGATCGATTCCCAAAAGAACTTCACGTGCACCGCTCATCATCGAACATCCCGGTTGGCGGTGATGATTCTTTTGTAGAATCTTTCCCTTTCTCACCGGAGATACGAAACTCCACGAAGAATCGAAAACGAACAAGCACGCTATTACAAACCACTCCTGTTCTTCCATCGACACCATTGTTCCACCAATTATGAACCCGATCTTTGTATGGCCATCACCGCAATGAAGAATCACCAAGCTCGAGAAGTGTTCAAGGCACTCTTTCTTGAGATTGAAATGATGGAGAGGCATCGAGCCTCTTTGGACATGCGATTGGACAACAGAGATGCCACCCTTACCGGTGATTTAAGAGGCATAACAGATTCGGATAAGGGAATGGTGGCAACAAAGAAGAAACAATGCGTGTGGAACAATGTGAGATACTTCGCACAATTGTTCAATAAGTCACCGGGTGTGGAGAGCTCGAAAATACCGATGCAAAGACAAAGTCGAGAGAACACATTGAGCATATGCATGAAGCTCACACTGCCGAGATCAAGCCGCTGCGTGAACAACATACACATGATCTACGGCGTTTGGAAGAACACATGACAAGAAAATTCAGCCTTCTCATGGCCGAGATGAAGCCGATTTCAGTGAGAATCCAACGCTACTAGATCTCAATTCCGTGCTACATACAACGCAGCAGACTTGAAGCGAGAATTCAACCATCATAAGACTCGACTTCATGCTTGCCAAGATGTTCCCTGGTTCCTCTATCCTTTGATGATGCCAAAAAGGGGAAGAGGAATACCTTAAAGCAGAAAATCAAGCCGAAAAGAAAGGAGCAGCGGTGAGAAGGGAAAATCACCGAGGAAGTCTTGAAACAGAAGAAAGGAAAGCATGTTGAGGGGAAGGATCAACGGATGTGACATTGATGATTGCACAAACCCCAACAAGGTCCTCATCACAAATGACATTATAAGTAGCAAACTCCGGTGACTCGCCACTCCAACACTCTGTTGTATCTATGGTGAGAAGAGAAAATCAATTGAAGCGGGGATGAAGGAAGTGGAAGGAAGAATGGATGCCAGGGTGATGAACATCTTGAAAGGACATGGAGGCATTCCAATGACAGAGACACCTATGCCATCTCGGATGTCGGGACAGAGCCAGCCACGTTCGATGAATTCAAAACGCTCGAATCGAGGATACTTTGCAAATATGTCCATGGCTCAAGCTTGGGACCTCAGTCTTGGGAAAAGGGTCTCACATTATGTGAAGAAAGGCCGACAGCGACACAGACAACCTAAGTCGCTCTGCTGGGCACTCACCGAAAGAAGAAGACTCGACAAGATACGCCCGCAGGTAGAGGAAGAAGAAGCGGGGGAGGAAGAAGCTTGCACCTAGGCCTCCGCCAAGAACATTGAATACGTAGATCCAGGGAAGAAAGGAGGGATCTACTCTTTGGCCGGGCTTGACTTGACCAGTGGCAAATTTGCGAGTGGCTAAAACTAACGCCGAGTATGCAAAAAGAATAGAAGAAGAAAACAAGAGACAAACTCGGCTATGGCGGGAGAGACAGAAAAGAATAAGAATAGATGAAGGCTGCAAGAAAAGCATATGAGAAAGAAAAAGAAGGCAAATGATGACGAGAAGAAGAGAAGAAGAGAAGAAGATCTTGATCAAGACGAAAGAAGAGAGAAATGAAGAAGATGAAGTGTTCTTTGTCCCCCCTCGTGTACTTTATTATGTAAATACATACAATGTAAGTCTTCCGTAATAAAGATATAAATTCTTTAATTTTTGTGAAGACAATTATATGCTCCGATACACCTTGTAAACAGATTGTGTTGAGGAACAAGAATGATATGATCAATAAAAAGAATTGATTCTCACGCATACATTCTATGCCAATACACTATCTGTATGTATCATTGCTATTTGCATCTTTGAATAATTTAAGTTTTGGCATCATCAATAAGGGGGAAATTGTTAGGAATTTTATTGTTTAGATTTTGATGAATGCCATGTAAAACTTAGAATAGAAAGTTGGCACCCCAATTCTTGCATAAAATGTATTGTAACAATTAGAGTGGCGCAAGCCGAGTTAAGTCACTACGCCTAACATGCAAGAAGACAAATCAAGACTTGAAGGAAAATCACGAGAGACAACAATGAGTATGGCAAAGAAGAGCGCAGAACTCGATCAAGAAGCGGTGAGATGCAAATGAGTGAAGCATCGACCAAGTCAACTCAAGAAAAGCCAAGTCTCAAGTTGAAGTGACAAGAGAGTCATCCAATGATTGGAAGGCGACTCTAAGTCACCTGGGAAAGCAAGGAAATGCAGCAAGTCGAGATAATCAGTAAAAAGAACCGTTGCACGAAATCAAGAGATTTACTTAAACAAGTAATATCTCCATACCACCTTTCTTGGAGTGCTCGAGTCCCTGAAGCGTGCAAAAGAAATGAACCAATGGGAAGCACTACACCGTGTCGAACTCAAAAGGTGATAAAACAATTCATACGAGAAATGGCAATTCCAAGAACTCGCAAGCCAACGATCGCAAAGTGACTTTCAAAAATGAGCCTATCTCTTCAACGGGCAAATTTTTGAAAGTTCACTATAAAAGGCCGAGGAGTTTGTTTGAGAAGGATGATGAATGACATACACGTGAGATATACAAGCTTATCAAAAACTGAAACATTCTCAATCCTCAAGCCTACATTTCAAGTACATCAATCCAACACTTACCTGTGAAGGAAAGAGAACTTCAATCGATTGAAGAGGAAAATATCGAAAACAAGGGGTCTACATTCCAGAAGGATTGTAGAAAGGTTCAAGGTGAACCAAGTCTTAAGCTTTTGGAGGGCTTCGTGATCAAATCCAAAGTGCTTGAGCAAGTGAGTCAGTAGTAGCAAAGGCAAACTGCCTGTGAAGAAGTTGAGTCGCACGAGAAGCCACCGAGTGATCAAGGCGTCTCGATCGAGTCCCAAAGGATCAAGTCGGCCGTTGTGATCAAGACTTGTATCCGGACTATTACCACTTTGTAAACCGATCATTACCTAGTGGATTCCTCCAGAGTTGGAGAAGAGAGGAGTAGAAGAATTACCCCATCTTCGAACCTCTATAAAAAATTTATTGTGTCATTTACATTTCAAAGATTTAAATTCTGCACTTTTAACTCGCTTATATCTCACGATAAATTTGCTATCCATTTGATAATTTATAAGTACTAAATCAAGTCAGAAAAATCTTGCTTAATCAAACTTAAAGGTGTTAAGTCTTCCTCAATAAAACAAAACCACGGTTGAGTCAAATTATAGCCAATGGATGGGTTACTCTATTATTAATCGGCTGTTTGAGTTTGTTGAGCGATTAACTCTACTTGAGTGACTAATTCGATCCCATCATGACACAAATTGTAGAACTCAGAGATTTAAAAGGACTAAATCGAAAATTTGGTAAGGTTTATTCAACCCCCTTCTAAACCTTACACTTACACCCCTTGGGACCTACAAGTGGCTCGTCTCCGACATCCGAATCACAATTCTACCGTCTTGCTTTGAATCACATAGTGCCTGTGTGACCACAAACTATTTTCTTGAATCGTATAAGTATATTACTTAAATACATTTATCACGATGCTTGTGGATCGTGTGTGTGAATTCATACATCATACTCACGCCGCGTTTTCATATAATCATTTTCTCGCATTAACTATATATCGCCACACTTGTACACGATCACCCCATCCATCGAGATTTCTGTCTCATCCCCACATGTTTTCTAACCTTTAGATGAGGACTTCGTTGAAGATGTTGAACCGACTACGGATTGAGCCCTTGTACTCCGCTTGTTGGATTTACTATCTTTTGTTGTTGATGTCGCTGGACTTGTTACTATTATTTGTTTTGGACTTACTATTTCTTGTGTTTGTTGTTGGACTCTTGTATTTCTTTTCATTCCGGTTTAAATCGAAGGGCGTAGGACCCTTTGACTTTTAAGTTGTTATCTTTAGATCATATCGGGGATGTAATTTGGATTATGTATATTGTGGTATGTAAGTTGTAACGTGTGTCTTTATTTCATTGCTATTTAGACTCTATTCCATTGGGTTTTGATGATATTCGTCTAGAATGTTTGGTTTACTTGTATTTAAGTTGTGGATCGTCGTCGCGTCCCGTTTGGGGCGTGACAATTTATATATCAAATTAACTATATTAAACCATACACAATACTAAACTAGAGTGAAAGCGGCCACATTTAAAGTCGAATTATAAGAATTCTTTGGGCCTGGGAGGCACATAAGGATAGTTAAGGGATTATTTACAACTTGAAATCTTAATTTTTGGAAAGTATAGGCCTTGTTTGTTTATGTTTCCAATGGCCTCTTTCCAGTTTCCAACTATACATAAAAGTGGAATCATGTTTGTTCATAAAATTTCCAATGGAAATCATCATTTTCATTTTCTATTTTTCACATAAAACAACATCTCAAACCTATAATTTCTATTCTCAAACCTATACACTACCCTACATCACTCATCATTACTTATCAATCACTATTCTCATATTTTAACCCAATTATATATATGGGACCCACCATTATCAACTTTATCTACTTAAAATATTACTATTTTTAAATTATAACTATCTAATGGGACCCACCAACTTAATCTTACAAATATAATATTATATATTCAAATTAAAATATTGAAGTGGACCCTCCAACTACCAACTTTTCAATTATTATATACATAAAATAATATTTCAAAACTACTCAAACCAAACACAATCTCACTTCCAACCCTACATAAAACACATTTCAATTGATTCATCCAAACACAATCTCAATTTCCACACGAAAATCAATAAATTCTCAAAATTCTATTTTCAACTCCAAAAACTGGAAATGGACCATGGAAACATAAACAAACAGGCCCATAATTTCTTATTTGATCAAAATAATAAATTTTTTAAATATAGCTTAAAAGTACTATGTATCTTTTTTTCTTCAATAGAGGCATCAAATTATGAAAATGAATGAGTAATTGTATTTTTACAATAAATAGTGTTATTTATCAAATAAATGATTCAAATTAATTTTACGAGTTTGTGGTCTCTTCAAAAATAAAACTAATATAGATTAGTTTTTAGCATATTAAGAGTAATTATAGTTTGTATAACTATATGCTTAAATTGTTTTACAAATATATTAATTTTATAACAAACGTAAAGATTCAAATTCAATTGCAAGTACCATCGCTAATAGCATAATATATATTTCTAAAACTATTTGAGTTAGTGTTTCTTTTAAATAACATAAGTAGATTTGCAAAGTAATATTCAAATATAAAATTTTATTAGTATTATATTTAACATTGAAGTTTGACTCAATATGATTTTTCATAGCTGATTTTTTAAGAATATCTTTGGTTTTACTATTTATTAAGTGGATATAATTTATATGCACTTGGATTGAGTTTCAAAATCTAGATTTCAAGTTATCACTTTTTTATTGTTTTATTTAAAACATGACTCTTGATGATAATGATTTTTTTTTTGATGAAAGATGACAATAATATTTTAGTTTTCATATTTGTTGGATTAAGGTGTATTATATTAAAGATGACACTCAAAATAGATAGATTGCAATAAGTTAAAGTTTAAGTGTTCGGATAAAAATATTCACTTTGGAAGTAGAATTAAGATTTTATATGAAAAGAGTTATCCTTTTTGTCCATTTAGTTTATTTTTAATAATTGTCTTGAATTACATTTCGTTAACCAAAGTAGTTAGAGAGAATGAGAGAAGCACACGATCCTACCAGGTAATAATAATATTTAATTTATATATATTTTTTGATAAATAACAAGTTACAACTAAAATCATGAGTTTTTATGCCTATTTTTTGGTAAATAAGTAATTTATATTAATTTTGAATTTTTGATTGATGTGATAACAATATGTGAATATTTAGCTCATGAATTACCGAATAATCATGCATAATGCATCTAATATGTTAAAAGACTTAAAATTAATTAACAAAAAGTCGTTCCACAGCCATTAAAGCATAACAAAAGATTGATTTAATATGATTATAAGCTAATATTAATTTATTTTGTTGTTATATTAATTTTATATTTTTTGTTAGCTTGAGTTCTTTAAAAGATTTACTTAAGCATTCGTATCGATTTATACTTATGAAAACAAAATATATATTAAAATACTTTGAATTTTTTCATAGTTTGATTATTTAGTTATTATATATTTATTAAGGGTAAAGTACATTTAGCTATTTTAATATTCATCAATCTAATATTTAATAATATAATTATTTCAATAAAACCATTGTGATCACGTGCGGCGCGTATTTCTTACTAGTGGATTACAAAATCTCAACTCGAGTATCAAAAGCTTTACGGATGTCTATCTTCATAATCATGTTCTTATCAAGCCGAGACCGCAAAACGTTGAAGCCCTCCGAGACTAGTGCAATACTGATCGTGAATCTGTCCTGAATAAACTCAAACCGCATAGGAGAGATATATTTACGAATAATCATCCCAAATCTAGAGGCGAAATTTTGGTAACTATCTTGAAAAGAAAATTACTCATCACAATAAAGTAGGAAATTGTCCACGATGTTCGCATCTTTACTTTTAGGAATAAGAACCATAAAACTCGAATTCAAACCAAAGTGGCAAATATGAATGCACAAATAAGTGTCCAACTACGGAATGACATCCGGTTATAATATCCTAACAATGTTGATAGAAAATCCCATTAAAACCATCCGGGCCTGAGAGCTATCGACACCCAAATCAAACACTTCTTCTCATATCTCTAGTCTTTGAAGGAATGGCTATAAGCAATTTATTATCATTTTCCAAAACGATTGGATGTATCACACCGCCAACTTGATCCCAAAGTAGTTAGAAGTATTCGCCGGGCCGAGAACAAAGTGGAGAAGTAAGATGTAATATGTTGGCTAATGATTGATTGATCGAATGAAGTGTCCGTCAATCATTAGTCCATGAATACCCTGTCGCTGGCTCTCGTCGACAACGATGATGGAAAAAGGTAGAATTACGGTCATCATCCACCAACCAGGGCCGAGACTATTGTCGGAGGAATTCGATTGCAACAATAATGAATGAGAAAGAGCTTTACTGCGCCTTGAAGTCCAATCCCTTTCCTCATTATAACCCAAAGCTTCAATATCGGCCGAACTCGCTGGACTTTATCAAATTGCAAATCACTCATGCGATTAATATCCCCAAAGACCTCCTTGTTCCAACCCCGAGAAATGTTCAAGTCGTTTAAGCTTCACCATCATGCGTAGGATAGGGTTATAAACCTCACACGTCGATTCCAGACTCACGCACACCATCCAAAAAAGTATGATGTTTCGACCACATCGTTGTAAACGAAAAGATAAGTGACCAAGGGACGAAATGGGCGAACATGAAACCATAATCGGATGATGATCTCAAGAAACCCGAGGAAGAACTAACCCATCAATCTTTATCCACTGAGAAAAGTTGTAAAGTAGCGAGCACGATTGATTTTACCTAAAGCAATGAATGATGTGGGCGTGTGGCACACCAAGTGAAAAAAATTGCCGATGTAGTAGGATGGTCAACAAATTTTCATCTTCCAAAAAACCATGGAAATCTTGACAAGAAGCCGAGATGACACTCCACCGCTGACGCTCATGATGACCTCATTTGCCATTAAAAATTGTCTTTTCTAAAGCATCCAAGTAAAACTTGACAAAATCCTCATCAATTGTACTTGGCATCAACAATTAGAAGAAAACTTAAATAATTATAAAAATGCTAACACGGCAATGGACCATTCGACAAACTGAACGCTCCAAATCAAAAAAAACTGCGTGGGTGGAGAGAAATGTTAAGAAAATAAAGAAGCTTAAGCGATTAGATTCGTGCAAAGACAAGAAAATGAGTAAATTGAAAACATTTCTTTTAAACTATAAAATACATTATACATCTCTATGGCTGTTATCCAAGAATCTAATCACTAAAATGGTGCAAAAAATTCAAAAGAAGGATATTAACTTCAACTTAAAATTTCTATGGTCACCCCTAGGCTCACGGGATGGGTCCCGAGCGAGACCCTGGCACAACAGGCTCTGCTAGCAACTATTGACCCTCGTCTTTTGTGAAAATGGTTAGCCAAATTGCTAGAGGAGTTCATTGTACCAACTTATAAAAAGCATACAACATGACCATCCATAGACATCCAGAATAATCATAAAGGCTTTTATTCAATCAGGAGAAAATCTCTTCGCTTAGAAGAAATTTGAAGCCCTTAACTTGAAGAGGGATTCGTATATTTTCAAGTCATGGATGGGTGTAAAGTTTGGCAAGAACAAAATCTGAAGCATGTTGTTTAAATCGAGCAGTTCTTTTATTTCACCAACCTGCTCTTTAACTTTAGTATTTTTCTGATGGAAGGACCAAAGAGAAGCAGTAATACAAACAAGTTCCAGTAGCTCATCAAGATAATCAACCTAGTGAAGAGTAAAACTTCTTCTGTCATTGTGTAGATCTCATACAACAATACTTTTGTCCATATTTCTATTTTTAAACAAAAATGATGGCTACTAACTTATAAAACTTAATCTCTGTGTCCTTTTTAGCAGAAACCTTCTCTTGAAAATTCTACCTCTAAAACTTCTCAATGTTGAAATTGATTCTTTTTTTCTTTGGTTTTTTGTTTTTCTATTTTTTTCTTTTTGGTGACCTATTTGTTTATTGTCTCTTCTCTCTAAAAGAGTATGCCTCAATCTCAATAGCGAAAAAAAGAACAGCAAGATGGCATGTGTTGAGATGTAGCTCTCAGAATCTGAAGCCACATATGTTCTTATGTATGCCACTAGGAAGGTGGTCCAATAGGTACCATCATAAAAGGAGATAGAGAAAAGAAAATGATATACATTAACAAGGTCATGAGTATCATGGTGCGGATTCCTCCGCTCTACATACTGAACAAGAACAAGTAAAATGTGCTCCAGGGTAACTCCAATTTATCAAAATACAATAACAATTACCACAAATCAAAGGATCCTTCATCAACTATCACAGATTCACAAAATAGATTTGAAGAACTTCAAGTCAAAAAAGAGCAATGTGAAAACTCTATTAATCATTTAAATGAGAAACATTCTCGAAAAACGCAATAAATAAACCACAAGCATACACGATTTATCTCAGTAGGATTTATAAATACAACGGGATGCATACCTTCGACATAGAAGTAAATATCTCAGCCAAAACTAAGTCAGCAAATGTTATTGCCTGTATTAAGAAATTAAAATTGTATGAGAAAAAATTATTATTAGTCCAAGTATTAAGAGGCATATATCTCAGTTTACATTGAAAGCAAACACACATGAAAATAGGAGCACGGAGAACCTTTGGTCAATGTGAAACCTCATATTTGCAAAAGAGGTAGAAGTGACATAAGAAAGCATATCTGAGCACTAAGACTCTTGGAATTGTTGCTTGTTTGGTAATCATTAGAAAGAAGAACGAGAATCAAGAAGGCATCAATTACAGAATAAATGAAGTGAAGCCATCAAATCTAACAACAAGCTTTTTAAGTTCTGCAGAGAATACCACCACATGGAATATGATGGAAATAGGTCTGATCACTCATGACTTAGGGGATTGATACATGTTATACAATTTGGTAGGAAACAAGAGGTTATGCTTCAAGTCCCTTTACCAAATAAAAGGGTCTCATTTCTTATGTTTTTGCTTTAACATAACGGGTCCTCAACTTCTCAACTTATATAACAAATAATATGTTACATACATAATTAACTCGATCTTAATACAAACAATATGAAAAACAACATTTTGTATCTCTTGGGGCTGCCAAAAGCACAAAAAATTGGCCTAAATTTATTAAAACACAAAAACTTGCTTGTAATGGGAATACTATTCACCAAATGGTCCTTAGTAAAAAGTAACAAGTTGATAGGTGGAAGATATCAAAGGGAAATATGAGGGTCAGTGCAACAGCAGCATACAAGAGCACCTGCAGTTGCCAACATAAATGTTACTACAACATCATAATATAGAAAAAACGAGTTCAGAGCTTAAATGAAAACATGTCTGTCCTTGGCAAGTCATGTTCCATAATTATGCAGGCCCAAATGTCAAAACAAAGATGTTACTGGGCATGCCAAGGAACATCTAACATGACCACAAGGTATCCAATGAGGCATCACATATATAAGAAACAACTTGATAGTATTAATGCATTTATCTAATCAGTGAACCTAGACAATACCACATGTACTGAGATGGCTAGACATAATATATCTTTGCTAGAGCATCAATATATATTTTTCAACAAATAGCACTAGAGGCTTAGATTTGTCTAAAGCAATCATATTATTTATCGATCCGAAATATGAAAATGAAATTAAAATACTATGAAAGTTAAAAGTTAAATGGTGCCTGGGCAAAAGCAAAAATTGTTGACATCTGAAATAAGTGAGGTGTGATTGAATCCCTTTTCAGTGTCCAAAATAAATATGTACATATATTTGAAGAGAAAAGAATCATGGGCATTTCTAAAGAAAAAATGGCTAAGTTCAACTTTAACATGCATAGTTAAATTACTTATGTGCACATGTTCCATATCTATTACGAAAGTACAACCATTAAAAAGAATCTTCAGCATAATTAATTTTATTTCTCCAAGAATATCTCAACTCATGTTAATCAAATGCAATTTGAAAATGCACATACAAAACATTATTGCCGTTTTTTTTTTCTGGCTTTAAGTACTATTTATGGGGATTGTTATATCACTACATGTGGTTGTAAACTAAAAACAAGAGAGAAGAAGTTCATCTTGTTCATCATGCACACTGAACAATCATCAAATCATTAGAAAGAATGCTCAAAATAATTTCTAGGAGAGGAAGCATCTATTACACTGGTTGAGATGGCGCCAAAGAAACTTCTCCATGAGAATAAAGATAAAGATATGCCATCATGCTAGTTGGGACAATGATCGTCATCCACATAGCGCACTGAGACATTAAATGGATTGTAAGTAAAATATGATCAAACAGTAGGAACAGAGAAAAGAGACATAGCGTAACTAACTGGTCTTTAAACACACGGAATTGAATTCTTAAGATGACAATTGATAAAAAATCTATTCAAATTTGAATGGTGTGTCGTAATTCCAATTCTAGCAATCCAATTTCTTGATGAAGGATGTAAAAGATTCATGAGGCTTGCAAGCATTTCTGGCAACTTTTACTTAAAAGAATCAAAAGTCCATAATATGACCTAATTTTGCCATAGCAATAGATGTGAATATTTTTTTGTGCAGTGACACAAATACAATATGAAAGACACCTATAAGGAATAACTTATCAATGCACCTATGAGACAAAGAGGTAAGAACTAGTTCCAAATGATGCTCAAATAAATTAACAAACAGAGTTCCTCATTAGAGAGAGAAAAGTATATAACTTAGACATAACACACACAGACACAGATTTGATTCAGAGGCTGATGTGATAGGCAGACTTATAGAGTAATGTCAATAGGAACTGGCATATATTATCATGTAGGGAAATGGTTCTAACCTTAAAAGAAAATGAAAAAAAAAAGAATTTTCATATTTTATATAATTTGATGTATGAATTTCGTGAGACCAAAGTAAAGATCACTTCGTGATCTGCCTACCTAAGCAAGTCTGCAACACAATCCTCCAGTTTGTGTGTGCTAACATAAAAGAAAGGGTAAATCTCACTTTACCCCTGTATTCTAACTCAATCTCACTTTACCCCTATACTCTCAATTGTCTCACTTCCCCCTTATATTCTCAACTAGTTTCACTTTACCCCAATTTCATTAACTTCGGTTAAGTCTATTTGTTAACACCTTTTGGGGTTTAACTCCGTTTAACTCTGTTTGTTTACAATTACTAAAAGCCCCTTGAGTAATTAAATAGAGAGGTCAACAACACACACCCTTTTCATTCTTAAAAGACGGCTGATTTGTGTTTTCCTCTCCTCACATCAAAACCCTTGAATTAATTGTGAGAGTACTCCATTCCTCAAACTTAAAGATATGGCCGATTTCTCTCCATATTTTCTTCCAAATTCTGAAAACAATTCTTGCTTTTTTTAATTATTATTATTGGTGTTGTCTTCTTGAATAATCCAAACCACGTCATTTCCAAAGTTCTAAAATTAAGATAATCATATTTTACTTCTTCATAAACTTATATGCTTTGATATAATATTCGACTAGTGTAGTGCTTTTAGGTTGAGGTAATATAAAAAAATCATACGTGTATATTTCTAGTGTGTCCATGCATATGGGGTTATAAAGTTTTGAGAATGTTAACATAAGTTGATTTTTTTTTTCAAATACAATTATTGGATTTCTAAAAAGTAGTGGTTTTATTTTTTTCTATTCAGGTTTTTGGGGTTCTAATTAATATTTTACCTTAGTAGTGGTATTATCTATTGATCTCGTAGTTATAATGTCCATTTTTAGTTACATTTATATAATGTATTTGCAGCAATCTCTATTTATTTGCCTTGATTTGACTAATTGTGCAAAAGTAGTGTTTTGGTTCATGATTCAAATATGGTTTGTTTCTTTTTCTTGTCAATAACGTGTGCAATAATAGTGCAAAAGATTTGGTTTGATAAAACTATGGCAAATGATGGTGGTGTTATTCATGGTATTGAAGCTAGTCTATGCATTGATGATGAAAATCTCGAGAGGTTGCATGATGTTCAGATTGACTTAAATAACAATAAAGAAAAGATGACGGTATGTGGTGAGGGCATATCCACGAAGTTGAATATGTACTACGGGATACGATAAAATGTCTAATTGTAGCATTGATTCATTTGATGGTGAGGAGTTGAGTGTTGAGAATGAGTACGACAATATTCAAAGTGAACATGAAGTTCATGATAGTGATGCTTCTTTATATGCTAGTGATAGTGACATGAATGATACTCCCCTAAATTCTGATGAAGAAGCAGATGATGTCTACCTTATTTTTGATGAATCTATGGATATGAAAAATCCTAAGCTAAGGCTAGGCATGATTTATAAGGATGCTACTATTTATAGGGCTGCATTAACAGAACACTCAATCAAAAAGGGCTATGATTTCAAATTCATAAAGAATGAAAGTGACGAATTACAGTTGTGTGTGCTTTGATGATTGTCCATTTAAAGTCCATGCATCTAAAATGCAAGGAAGTAAAACATTTCAGATTAAGAGTTTGAGAGAGCACACGATTCATCCCGAGAAGATATAAGTTAAAGAATGCTACAAGTATTTGGTCAACAAACAAGTATCTTAATAAGCTCATAGATGATCCACAATGGAAACCAAAGGCAATGAAAAAGGTGAGAAGAGAGCAAAGTATATTTGTATCAAGAAACCAAAATTACGAGCTAAGTGGAAAGCTCTCGAGGCAATTGAGGGTGATCACAAGAAAGATTTCTACAAGGTTAGAGATTATTGTGGCATGGTTAAAAAGATGAATCCAGTAGCGTAGCTACTATAAAAGTAGAGAGACCTTGGCGGATCATCCGCCCTTCTTCCGAGAGGTTGTTTATACAATACTCAAGACAAATTAAAGGATTTATGACTGTTGCGGGCTGTAATATGCGTTGATGCTTGTCACTTGAAAGGATCGTACAATGGTAAACTGATGCAAGCTTGTAGGAGAGATGGGAACAACGAAATGTTTCCATTGGCCATTAGATCTTTGGTAGAAGCTGAAAACAAGGATTCGTGGACTTGGTTTCTAAACTTACTTAATGATGTCATGGGCACACCAGAAGAAAATGGTTGGATTTATATATCAGACAAGCAAAAGGTATGGCTATTTGATTTATATTGGTTGTTAATTTTTATATATGTGATGTCATCACTAAGTTTTTATTTATACTTATAACAAATTTGCGGGGTTTGATTGAGATTTTCAATAGCATAATGCCTAATGCTGAACATAGATTTTGCATGAGGCATTTATATGCAAATTTTAAGAATCAATACAAAGGAGAAGACTTGAAACAATTAGTGTGGGGTGCAACATCTGCTTATACTATTGATGAGTTTAAGAAACACATGGATGAGCTTAAAGCATTAAATATTGGAGCTTATGAATGGTTGATAAAAGAGCATCCTTCTCACTGGGCCAGATCACATTTTTCTACTGTTGCAAAGTGTGATATGATAAGCAATAATATCTCTGAGTCGTTTAATCAATACATCAAAGATGCAAGGGACAAACCTATCGTTACTATGTTGGAGATGATAAGACAACAATTGATGACTAGATTTCAAGAGAAAAAAAGTTGGCCAATAATATGAGTGGTGAGATTTGTCCTAGAATAATGAGAGATCTCGAGAAAACCAAATTTGATTCAACAAACTGTGAAGTCATATTGGTAGGGAATTGGATATTTGAAGTTCATGTGGGAATTAGATCATTCATTGTTGACCTGAAAAGAAGTAGTTGCTCATGCAAAAATTTGATCTGACTGGAATACCTTGTCTTCATGCATGTGCAGCAATAATGCATGATAGAAGAAGAATTGAGGAATTTGTTCATATGTATTACTGGAAGCAAACGTATATGAAAAGCTATGAACATATGATTTATCCAATACTAGATAGAACTCAGTGGGATGAGGCTGATGGTGAACTATTTCACCCTCCTAAAGTTAGAAAAGCACCTGGAAGGCCTAAGAAGACAAGAAAAAGAGCTCTTGATGAACCACCAAAGAACACTTCAAGTATAAGAAGATTCGAAAAAGGGATAAAATGTAGTAATTGTGATGAATTTGGCCACAACAAGCTTTCGTGCAAGAATACTCCTAAGCCAAAAAGAATAAAACCACTAATGTAGATTCCACAGTACCAGTATAGAATTCTTTTGCAATACTTGCACATCTTATTATATTATAATGCATTGACTTGTTATTAACTATATGTTTTTGCACGATAATACCAACATTTCTAATATGAATAGGAGAGGAGGGGATATTAGTACCACTGGTAGGGGAAGAGGTAGGGGAAAAAAAATTATGGGGCAATGGAAATCTAATAGGTCCAAATGGACAATTCTTTACAGGAGAGCCTGCAACAATGACAGGGGTCACAAGAGTTAGAGGAAGAGGAAGCATTTCAAAAGTTATCCCAAATGATTCTAGACAAAGCTCAAATGTTAGTAATTTGATTGGTGCAGAGAGAGTTCATCCCCAGGTAATGAAAGTAAATAGTAAAACTTGTCATCAAACTACTATTATATTACTTGATGATTACATAACAAAAGCTTTCATGTTTCAGGTAATAAAAAGATCCACAAGATTCAGAGACATAATTTTCAGCCAAAGCTCTGTCAACAAACAAATTTGATGCTTTTCAAAGTTTTAGCACTGATTTTTCAATACAATAGTGAACTAATTGATATTGATTTGGGCAGGGTTCTTTTTTTATTTTTTATTTTTGAATTGAAACAATCTAATTATTTGTTAATTTGATGAATTGAAATAATAAAGTTATCTTTTTAGGAGATTGAAATAATAAAGTTATTGGTTGCTTGATAAATTTGACATATTTGGTTGTTTTTGTATACTTTGATTGAAACAATGTTCTTGTTGATATTTGATTTTTGCAAGTTATTTTTATTATTATCTTTTTTTTCTTGCAATGAAGTAATCTATTTTTTTTTTTATAGAAGCGTTATTTGTTATTAGATGAACTGAATTAGTGAAGTTATTGATTGTTTGGTAATTTGAACATAAAGAACCTACCAGTTAACACAATGTGGCCTATATGTGAAACTTGCATCAACCCACTATCTTAGGAGGAAAAAAGAAAAGAAAATCAACACTAAAAAAATTAAAATAATTTATTATATACCTCTCTTAATGAAAGTGGAATCTTTTCATGGTGAACTAAAACAGAACTCTTTTATTAAATAGTATAAAACTAATGAAACGAAAATCACATAGGCTTGGGTATACATTCAAATAGTGAAATATCGTTCAAATAGGTTGACACGGCTTAGTTATTAATAAGAGCAGTTTGGGTATTTTAAATGATTGCAAAAGCTGCTAACCGTTGGACTTAACCAAAGTTAATAAAATTGGGGTAAAGTGAGACTAGTTGAGAGTATAGGGGGGCAAAGTGAGACAATTGAGAGTATAGGGGGGGTAAAGTGAAATTGAGTTAGAATACAGTGGGTAAAGTGAGATTTACCCTAAAAGAAAAGTAACACAAATGCGCGTGGTAACTATACATCCTTTGGAAAACTGAATTACAAGGCCATGTTATTACACATCTAATGTATATGACTTCCAGGGGGAAAAACAATTGAGCTTCCGCCTTCCGTTAGTAAAATTTGTTAAAAATGGAAAGCATATTGCTTCAGAAGTACACATAGATAAATGTCTCAAATAAATGTCTCAAAAAACACAAGCACCATATTTTGAGGACAAGTAATGTTGAAGACGCGTCAATATAATGCTGAGAGAAAAAATCAAACAAAGTTCTAAGTTACCTATATAGCAAATTAAATCAAGGAAGTGTACAACTTAATTCTACATGACTTACAACACTATTCTTTACAACAATTAAATAGACACTAATACAAATATTTGCACAGTAATGCAAGTGTATAGCAGGGAAACAAACAGAGTTTAAGGGAAACAAACTTGAGATTATTAACTAGCTAGAATATGAATTATTCAAATTTATGCGTACCTTCCATATCTCTCTGAGTGAGATGACTTTGATCTAGGTCAAATATTTTAGCATAACCAACATTAGCCTGGGCAAAAACCTATAAATTTATCCCCCAGAGCCAAGCCATCATAGTCTGCAATAACAACCAACGAAATTTTTAACAAAGAGGCTTAAATTGAACATACATATTTTAACACTTATTCTCCCTAGAATTGTTCGCCAAATATATTTTGGATAGGATAGTGGCAAGTAAGGTTGTATTCCTCAGGGATTGACATGTGAAACACTTAGGCTATAATAATATCGCATTCCAATTTTATTGAAGCGACCGAATATCCAATTTATAGTAAAAATCGAGAAAAAAAGAAAAATAAATAAATTTGCGAACCCCACAAGTATTTTCAACAACTACATGAGCAACCTTAGACACATAATCTCAACATGTTTCTTCAATATTAAATCCCATTAAACTTTCAAAATCAATTCATGCAATTCTATGGGTTCAATTCCTAAGATAGTTTATTCCCCCTCCCGGACGATAAATAAACAGCAGATTAATAACAATTGTAGATCTCCCGATACATTACAACTATTATTAACTCCCAAAAGATTTATGAATTGACTGACTCCCCACAAACAATTTGTAGGTCTCCGACTCGTTACATCCGTTTATGTCCGAATTCGATTTTCATCTTTGTTAGAACTCCTCTTCCAATTTCGCACTAACAAATATGACATGCAAATTATTGGCCAAATAAAAAGCAATTAAGAATAAGCACTCGAATTCATAAAATAGAAAACATGAATCAATTAAGAAAATAATTAATCAAGATTTAACATGAATCCACATTTTTTATTATGCCCCTAAGATTCAAAAGATTAGCCAAACATTGATAACAAATTCATAAAAAAATTCAAATCAACATTACGACATCGTTTAAGGACGACAAGAGATATAGACATAGAAAGAAAACCCCTTCTTGTCAGGATGGATTCCCCTCCTAAGCCTTCGAAGCTCTTGTGCTCCCGTAGATGCGAAAGGCTTGTGGTGATCTTCGCGACCTATCCCTCCTGTTAGGAAATTTGTTAAGTAGATTTTGATGATACCATGTAAAACTTAAACTAGAAAGTTGGCACCCCATTTTCCTTGTAATTTGTATTGTAATAGATAGGGCTAAAAAAGCTGAGTCAAGTCAGCTATGCCAAGGAATACAAGAAGTCAATCATGACGATTTGAAGACTTTCTTTGTGTGTCACCGAGTATAGCCAAGAAGGAAGTCAAGGACTCGACTGAAGGAGTATCAGCTGAGGAACAACTGTAAGAAGTGTCAGTTAAGTCATCTCAAGAAGCCAAGTCTCAAAGTTGAAGTGACAGTTGAGTCATCCAACGACCGGAAGTGACTCAAGTACTTGGGGTAAAGACATCGTCTAGTCAAGACAACCGACTTAGATCCGTTGATTAAAGTCAAGAATGCTACTTAGAATAGTAACATGTCAAAGCTGTCAGGTGTAAAGTGTTAGTCCCAGTTTTGTGCAAAAGCAATGGGAAACACTGCACCGTGTGTCAGATAATCTGCAATGCTGCAAGGCATATAATACGAGGAAATGTCAACATCAACGACTGCAAACAAGACAAGCCAACAAACATAAGTGACTTTTAAAATTAGCCCATCTCTTCAACGGGCAAAATTTCAAAAGTGCACTATAAAAAGGCTGAGGAATTTATTGAAAAAAGGTTACCTGAACCACAAACAAGCAAGCATTATGCAAGCAATAATCTGCAATATTCTCATTAATATTCAAGCAAATCTTCAAGCCTGAAACTCGAAGGAAATCGATCCAACACAAGCTGTGAAGGAAAGACAACTTCAAATCTGTTGAAGAGGAAACTTTTGAAGAATCAAAAGGGGTCTACTTTCCAAGAAGGATTGTAGGAAGGTTCAAGGTCGAACAAGTATCAAGTTTGTTGGAGGGCTACGTGATCAAATCCAAGAACTTGAGAAGTGAGCTGAAGTAGCAAGACAGCTGCCCTGTGAAGAAGCTGAGTTGCAAGAGAAGCCAGTTGTGTGATCAAGGCTGTCTCGAGACTGTTCACCACTTTGTAAACCGATCATTACTTAGTGGATTCCTCCGGGAGTGGAGAAGAGATGATTAGAAGAATTACCCCCATCTTCGAACCTCTATAAAAATATTTGTGTCATTTACTTTCAGCACATTTACTTTCTTGCATACTTACATTATAACTGCTGTTAGAATCATATTTGCTATCCAACTGATTAATAATCAAGTGCTAGAAATCGTGTGTTTAAAACAAACTTAAAACAAATCAAAGGGTGTTAAGTCTTCCGCTGATAAAACCAAACCAGCCAAGTTAAGTTTAGGTTAAACAACCAAGTTATTCTATCAACAGCTCTATCGAGTCTGTTGAGTGGCTAACTTAGCTGAATAACCAAATTAGTTGTCCCTCAAGGACACAACTGTTTGAAGTCAACCTGTTGTAATTTTAATTGTAATTTTAAAAGGACTAAAATCAAAAATTTGATAAGGTTTATTCAACCCCCTTCTAAACCTTACTCACACTCCTTGGGACCTACACCTCCTCTCTCAGAAGACCTCGGATCTCGTGTTCCCGCGTAATTAGATGTGTTTTTTATGGTATGAATGTGTAATTTTCGTGCAACCTTGGGTCCCTTTTATAGATGCTGGGAGAGATCACTGGTAGAGTTGAACCGGGAAAAGAACTCCAAAAAACGCGCGTGGCGAGTCCCACACGGCCTGGCCGTGTGAGTTTTTGCATTGACCAATACCACATGCCCATGTGGGTCACACGGTCCGGCCGTGCGGCCTGTTCCGTCCCTGTTTTTCGTCTTTTTTTTTTGGTTGTGTCACTTTCACATGGGTATTTTCACACGGCCGTGTGACACCACCCGGTCCGACCGTGTGACTTGTTCTTATCCGTTTTCTTCGTCTTTTTGATCTTCTCTTCGCATTTGTCAGTCTAACTGGGTCTTCCAACTGATATTTCTTCGTTTTAAGCTCCGTTTTTGTAAAAAGTTACAAGAATACTCAATATCATGCTCTTCTAATGAAACCAAGTAAAAACACATTAAATATGCGTGCAAATGTATTAAATATATATCATTTTAAGTCCCAAAATGCACGTATATTTTACACTCATCAAAATCCCCCAAACTTAATTAAAGCATTGCTCGTCCTTGAGCAAATTAAAAAATAATATCAAGGGGTAAAAAGAACACACAAGAACACTATGAACATTCAATCTCATTCGACTCCATACTTAAGAAAACCATGTAATTCATTATCAAGAAGTCATCATTCATAAACTCGGCATAATCAATACTCTCTTGGGTACTCGACATCGCGACTCACAAGTAGATAGTGTATCACTCGACTCTCAAAAGTGTATGGATAGTGTTTACGCTCAAATTCATTTCGGTGAAAGTAGAACTACCATAGGCTTGCAAATCGTATAACATCTCAACCACTTTTGTGTGCACAATCGAAGAATCAAAAAAGACTTTTTATTTGGTTGTAATGTAGGCTCTTTGGTAAGGGTAGGAAAATTTGGATTAAGTGACTTGGCTTGAAAATAGAATTTAAGCGCACAGAATGTATAAGTATCCATTTGATGCTGGAAATGGTCCCATGAAGTTTATACCCCAGAAGTCGAATAATTCTACTTCCATTATTAGAGTTAATGGCATTTTGTGTCGCCTTGAAATGTTTCCCATACGTTGACACCTATCGCACTACGAAACAAACTTATAGCAATCTTTGAAAATAGAAGGCCAAAAGAAACCGGACTGTAATACCTTAGCTGCAGTGCGTGTTGGTCCATCCCACATGGTGATGAATGACATTGTTCCAGAATGCTTTCCCATTCTTCTTGAGGTACACATCTCCTAATAACAGAATCTGCACATCTTTTAAATAATAGGGGCTCGTCCCATAAAAAATATCTCACATCATGAAGAAATTTCTTCTTAGCATGGTATGTGATATCCGGTGGTAGAACTCCGCTTACTAAGTAATTCACAATATCACCGTATTAGGGGATGGTCATTTCGGCCATTAGGATTAATTCACCCGGAAATGTTTCTTTGATTGTTGTGCCCTTTGTGTTTGATTAGCCGTTTGCTCAAGTCGTGAGAGATGATTAGCTACCACATTCTCATATCCTTTATGATCCCGTATTTCGATATCAAACTCTTGTAGCAAGAGTATCCATCGAATGAGCCTAAGCTTGGCATCTTTCTTTGCGAATAGGTATTTGACCGCAACGTGGTCCATATGGACTATTGTCTTTGTCCCAATCAACTATGCCCGAAATTTGTCAAATACAAACACCACCACCAGCAATTCTTTTTCAGTTGTGGTGTAATTTTTTGTGTGGATCCAATGTTAGACTTGCGTAGTAAATAACAAAAAATAATTTTTCGCGTTTTTGTCCCAGTGCGGCCCCTACTGCATATTTGCTTGCGTCGCACATTATCTCAAAAGGTTGACTCCAATCTGGCGTGATCAAAATTGGTGCAGTCACCAGAGCCTTCTTCAGTGTTTCAAATGCCTATAGACAATCAGGGGTGAAAGCAAAAGGTACATCTTTTTCAAGTAAGTGGGAAAGGGGTTTAGTTATTTTTGTAAAATCCCGAATAAAGCGTCTATAAAAACCCACATGTCCTAAAAATCTCCTTACTGCTTTCTCGTTCTTTGGATGTGGAAGTGTCTCAATTGTCGCCACCTTTGCTCGGTTAACTTCTAAACCCGCGGAAGAAACGCGATGACCGAGTACAATTCCATCTCTTACCATAAAATGACATTTTTCCCAGTTTAGTACTAAGTTCGTCTCCTCGCATCTCTGCAAAACAAGGGTTAGATTATGCAAGCAATGATCAAACGAACTACGAAAAACTGAGAAGTCATCCATGAGAACTTCCATTATGTTTTCAATCATTCCATGGAATATCGCCATCATACATCTTTGAAATGTTGCAGGTGCATTACATAGCCCAAATGGTAATCTACGGGTTGCGAACACTCCATAATGACATGTAAATGCTTTCTTTTCTTGGTCCTCTGAAGCAATCACAATATGATTATACCCCGAGTACCCATCCAAGAAGCAATAGTATTCATAACCTGCAAGGCGATCTAACATTTGATCCATAAAGTGGAGAGGAAAGTGATCTTTGCGAATTGTTGCATTTAACTTTCGATAATCAATGCAAATACGTCAGCCTGTAACAACTCGAGTAGCTAAGATTTCATCAGTTTCACTTTTTACTATCGTCATCCCTCCCTTTTTTGGTACGACTTGTACTGGACTTACCCAATTGCAGTCAGATATAACAAATATTATCCCATTATCTAACCATTTCAGTACTTCTTTCTTACGACCTCTTGCATGATTGGATTAAGCCTTTGTTGGTGTTGCACAGAAGGTTTACAATCATCTTCCATTCTTATCTTATGCATGCAAATCGAAGGATTTATACCTTTTAAATCAGAAATAAAACATCCAATAGCAGTTTTATGTTCCCTTAAGACATGCATTAGTTTTTCCAATTGATTTTCAGTAAGGGAAGAAGAAACTATTACCAAATAGGTTTCGTTGTCGCCTAAGAATGCATATTTCAGATGATCCAGAAGAGGTTTAAGTTCTGGAGGAGATGGGAGATCATTCTTTGAGTTTTCAGCTACACAAACATGTCACACGGTCGGGTTGTGTGACACCACATGGTCGTGTGGAATTGGGATGTTAGAGGTTGATCGCACGGTCCGGCCGTGTGATGTCACACGGGCGTGTGGTGAGCCCTCCTCCAATCGCACGGTCTGGTCGTGTAGAGTCACACGAGCGTGTGACTAAAGTTCTTCTTACACGGCGTTTCGCACGGGCTGGTCGTGTCCCTCCGCACGGGCGTGTGCGTCTGTAGGTGCGTATCGCACGACCAGGCGGTGTTGCTCCACATGCCCATGTAGAGTGTCCAGAATGCCATTTTCTTGTATTTTCTCCTCTGCTGACTCTAAGGCAAGGCCAAAATCAATAACCTCATTGTTAGTAATATCAAAACACATACCTTGGGACTCCAGTGAGTGACTTAAGCACCATTCCAATGAGTCTTTCATTACAACATGTTCAAACTCAACTTCCATGCATGGGGTTAGCACATCGACCATGTTGCAATGTTCGACGTTTTCATGAAATTGCATAGCTTTGTAAATCAAAAATAATACGTGTTCATCATTTACTCGCAATGGTAATTCACCTTTTTGCACATCAATTAATGCTCTACCTGTGGCCAAGAATGGTCTTCCCAGAATTAATGGAACCTCTCGGTCTTCTTCCATCTCTAACATAATAAAGTTTGCTGGAAAGTTAAATTTGTCTACCTGGACTAAAACGTCTTCAATCACCCCTTTCAGATATGTTATCGAGCGATCTGCTAATTATAGGGTAATTTTCGTAGGCTTTACTTCGCCTAATCCCAGTTTCCGAAATATTGATAACGACATCAAGTTAATCCTCGCACCTAAGTCGCATAGTGCTTTATTAAAGCTTGTTCCCCCTATTACGCATGGAATCGTAAAACTCCCAGGATCCTTACGCTTTTGAGGTAACTTCCTTTGAATAATTGCTCTACACTCCTCTGTCAGTTTCACCGTTTCATATTCCGAGATTTTTTTTTTCTTTGCCATAATATCTTTGAGAAATTTAGCATAGTTTGACATTTGTTCTAAAGCATCCGCAAAAGGTATATTGATTTGAATTTTCTTGAAAATTTCCAAAAATTTAAGGAATTGATCATCCAATTTCATTTTTGAAACCTTTGCGGGAAAGGGATAGGTACCTCAGTTCTTGCAATAGTTGGAGCAGATTTTACCTTTTCTTTTTCCACTACTGGTGGCGCCACCTCCTCGGCTGTGTCCTGCTCCTCGATTGCTTCTATTTCTTGATTAATTGGCATCTTTGGACCTTCATAACTTGTTCCACTTCTCAGACGAATGGATTGGCACTGTTCTCCCGGATTTATCCTTGTATCTTTCAAGAATTTGCCTTTTTGGTGTTGGCTATGTATTGATATAGCAATCTGCCCCACCTGCATTTCCAAAGATTTCAATCTATCATTCATGTTAGTATTTAATTGAGTTACACGATCCTCGATTCCGTCATCTTGGCTTTATCCTGGTTTAGTCGGGCTCGAGTCTCTCCGATGAATAAAGCTACCATCTCTTCTAGAGTGGTTTCTGTTCCTTTGGCAGCCCCGGATTATAGTAAGATTGTGTCTGAGTATTTTTGTAGTTGTTGTAGCCTTGCTGTCCCACAAAATTTGCTTCTTCAACAACAACTCGTTGCCTCTCTTGAAGTTACTTGCGATCGCATCCGGTTTCATAACTAGCATGGATATTTATTATGTGAGTATGGCTATCTTATCCCCATCCCGAATTTCCGCGATACGTCTATCCTCGGATCTCTTGGATGGCCATTGGTAAGTGTTGTTCGCCATCTCTTCTAACAATTCTAACGCCTCTTTGGGATATTTCCCTAGAAGTGCACCCCCAGATGCAACATCTATAATCGTTCTTGTGTTGCCACTTAAACCATTATAGAAGTACTGGACATGTTGGTAGTCAGGATATCCGTGTTGCGGGCACTTCCTCAGTAATTCCCAGAATCGATCCCATGCTTCATATAGTGGCTCAAAGATTTAATTGCCTAAGGTAGGTGATCTCGATTTCGATTGCAACGTCTTCGAGGGGAGTATTTGGCTAAAAACCGCTGACTCAGCTCTGCTCAATTTGCTGTTGGTGATGTTAGAAAGCTTAACCATCCCTTAGCCTTATCGCGCAGAGAGAATGCGAAAAGGCGGGATCAAATGATATCCTCATAAACACCATTCATCTTGACCGTGTCGCAAATTTCCAAAAGTGCGCCAGATGCGTGTTTGGATCTTCGACGGCTTTGCTTCCAAATTGATTTTGTGACACCATCTAGGATCAATGCCCGTTTCAGTTCAAAGTTGTTTGCATTGATCGAAAGACGGGCCACACCCCCATAAGTCTGACTTACCTCCGGCTAGAAGTAATATCTAATTGCCCTTCTCACGGCCTTTCCACAATTTGGTCCTGGACGTCCTTTGCCCCGTGGGGTGTTCCTCATTGTTTCTTTGTTCACTACGTTTGGATTAGTCCCATCCGCCATTACTTTAGATCTTTTCCTTAGATGCTTCGTCTTCTCGATTCCAATTCAATGGGTACTTTAATCTGAGCGCGTGATCATGTCTTTCTCTCTCAAAAATAATGTTAAAAAAAAAAAAAAGAAAATAATTTCAAAAATTTTAAAAAAATAAAAAATAATGCTTCAATTAAGATTGAACTACTTATTACTATATCTAAGTAGAATCAATCAATCCTCGGCAACAACACCAAAAACTTGTTCGCCAAAAATATTTTAGATCATACAACTGCAAGTGTACAGTGCAGTTTATAGGATTATGGCAAGTAAGGTCGTATTCCTCAAGGATTGATATGTTAAACACTTAGGTTATAATAACATTGTATTCTAATTTTATTGAAGGCGACCAAATATCCAATTTATAGTAAAAATCGAGAAAATAGAAAAATAAATAAATTTGCGAACCTCACAAGTATTTTTAACAACTACGGAGAACCCTAGGCACATAATCTCAACATTTTCTTCAATATTAAATCCAATTAAAGTTTCAAAACCAATTCATGCAATTATATGGGTTCAATTCCTAAGATAGTTTATTCCTCCTCCTGGGCGATAAATAAGTAGATTAATAACAATTGTAGATCTCTCGATACGTTACAACTATTATTAACTCCCAAAAGATTTATGAATTGAATGACTCCCCACAAACAGTTGTAGGTCTCTCGACTCGTTACACCCGTTTATGTTTGAATTCGATTTTCGTCTTTGTTTAGAACTCCTCTTCCGAATTTCGCGCTAACAAATATGACATGCAAATTATTGGCCAAATAAAAAGCAATTAAGAATAAACACTCGATTTTATAAAATAGAAAGCATGAATCAATTAATTAGAAAATAATTAATCAAGATTTAACATGAATCCACAGTTTTGATTATGCCCATAAGATCCGAAAGATTAGCCAAACATTGATAACAAATTCATAGACAAATTCGAAATCAACATTACGACATCGTTTAAGCACAGACAAGAGATCTAGACATAGAAAGAAAACCCCTTCTTGTCAGGATGGATTCCCCTCCTAAGCCTTCGAAGCTCTTGTGCTCCCGTAGATGCGAAAGGCCTTGTGGCGTTCTTCGCGACCTAGCCCTCCTCTCTCAGAAGACCTCGGATCTTGTGTTCCTACGTAATTTGATGTGTTTTCTGTGGTATGAATGTTGTAATTTCCGTGCAAGTCTTGGGTCCCTTTTATAGATGCTGGGAGAGATCACTTGTAGAGTTGGAACGGGAAAAGAAATCCAGAAAAAACGCGTGGCAGAGTCCCACACAGCCTAGCCGTGTGACATCACACGGCTGTGTGGGTTTTTGTGTTGACCAATACCACATGCTTGTGTGGGTCCACACGGTCCGACCGTGCGGCTTGGTTCTGTCCCCTGTTTTCGTCCCTTTTTCACACGGTTGTGTCACTTTCACACGGGTATTTTCACACAGCCGTGTGACACCACACAGTCGGACCGTGTGACTTGTTCTTGTCCATTTTCTTCATCTTTTTGATCTTCTCTTCGCATTTGTCAGTCCTATCTGGGCCTTCCAACTGATATTTCTTCGTTTTAAGCTCTGTTTCCTGTAAAAAGTTACAAGAATACGCAGTATCATGCCCTTCTAAGCAAACCAAGTAAAAACACATTAAATATGCGTGCAAATGTATCAAATATATATTATTTTAAGCCCAAAAATGCACGTATATTTTACACTCATCAAGAATATACTGAAAACTCAGTGATATAACTTCACTGACCACAAGAAGGAGTGGATTATAATACAAGAAAGCCTCATATAAAAATAAATCTCACAGGTCTCCGCTCATTCTCATGACTGAATCCCAGCCAATCTGCAAATTGTATGTACAAACATTAACCATAACCAGAATCAATTATGGATCATGACATTTTTTCACATTCAAACCAGAAAAATAGGCAATAGTAATTACACAACAGTAGTAAATGGAATGGATATTTATAGAAAAATATGGGTATGTATTAGCAAGAGATGTGTAACTGACCTTGCAACAACTGAATCCCCACATGAAAAACAGTAGTACCTGTATACTAAGATAGATTAAAAATGACCAGCTGTCTAAAAACATAAGAAACAGACATGGACATTCTGGATCAATATCATAGTTTCTGGAGCTTAATCACATAGCAATAAACAATAATTCAGAACTACCAAAAATTCATAATTTCACAAAAAAGCAACTTTTTCTGTTTTAATTGGAAATAGGAAGGGCTTAAATTGTTTCTAGATATCCTAACAAACTCATTTAGTTTGGACCATGCTAATAATATAATTGCCATTACTAAAATCGTATAAGATCCAAAAAAATTTTATCCAAACATAAGACACAATTGCTCGATGTGTCCACTCTTAGTCTAGGAACCTTAAAAGAGATCTTTGAATAGTAGTGTTTCGGAACAAATATCATGGCACAACAACATTTCTCAACTCATATTGCCAGACTTTCAAATAGTATGGGTGTGAACCAATGTTTCTTATCTATTAGCCTGTCATTATTTACCATCTTTGGAAAAAAGGGGGGGGGGGAGAGAGAGAGATTGAAATTTCAAATATATTATTCATAATACACTATTCCTTAGCAGAACAGAAAAAGGAATAGTTGTCACTCTGTCATTTTGAAACCAACTCATAGTAATACCTTGAATCTCCATAGCAGAAGAGGATCAAGGCATAATTGTCGTGCTGCTTAATGGTGCAACCCCAACCTTCATTTCATTTGACTCTTTAGAGAGTAAAAAATCTTCTTCCGAACTATTCCCCAGCTCACTTCTACCTAGCACATGATATTACATTATCATCCAAATGCACTTTATCCACTCCGGAAAAAGAAAATCGATAGCATGTAGATGGTTATAGATACTTAAGGATTATTATTCTCTTACCGATATCAAACACAATAGGTCGGCTTCCGGACTTGCGTAAATGAGGACTATTGTTAGGGGTTGACTCAAGACCTCCAAACATAGATGGAGGTGATAAAAAGTACAAGTTTTAGACTATCAAGAGTGTGCCCAAACCCACTACTGCAAGAAACATAAAGACACTTTTATCAAATTAGGAACAAATGCATTCATGCATACAAACATAAAGACACTTTCTTCTCCATATAATATATATTATATATCGTTTCACTTTATAAAACTTAAAAGGATAATACATTCCACAAATAGACTAGCTGGCCAAGTGGTTGAGCATCGTTTTTTCAACTTATAGGTCTTGAGTTCTATTCTCCGTTTGTACAGATTTTGATTTTTTTTTTTTGCGGTAATAACAGCCTTGTCATCACCTTTCACACCCTTTAACTTCTGCAAAACAAAATAAAAAAAAAAAAAAAATTGTCCCAATAATTTGTAACCCACCTGTAGGCCTTTTTTTCTTTTCCAAAACAAAAAAGGAGTTGGTTGGAAGAATTTAAATTAAATGCACAACTCGCACCCATCCTCTTTGGTAAGATGATTTTTTAAATTTAATAATTATTTAATTTTTTTTGTCTTTTCTGTATAGTAAATTAAATTGAACTATTTTTTTATAATTTTATTTTACTGATATTAAAATGTTAAAGTTGAAGATGATATTTTTGTTATTAAATATCTTATTTTATATATTTAATTAATAAAATTATATGTATAATATTGATTTTTTATATATATATATTAGGGCCCATTTTTTTTTCTTCTCACCCCCGAAACCTGGACCTAGCTCTGCATGCATAGCTCTAAAACAGATGGTACTGCCTCAGATAAGTAAGAGGTAGTAATTCTAGTTAAACTTCTACTGAACACTTTCCTTTTCAGCATTATATAGGAATTTGGAGGTCGAACACCCTGGTTAGAGATACTAATGTCCTATCCAGATATCAGTGCCTAATAGAGGAATCAGTCAATGTACTACAAATACAGGACCAAAACAAAAGATGCCAGAGTAACATGTCCGGAAATCTAAAAGCACGCGATGATTTAGTACACCATACAGACAATAGCTAGCTATTGTAAAGTTAAAAGAGTGTTCCAAGATAAAAGTTAATGCAAAGTCAAATCAGCACATTAATTATCAGAAGCACATGCAACCAAGATCATAATTTCGAACATCTCCTTCTGCTTCTTTTTTTCTTTTCTTACTACAGGCTTTTTCTTTTCCTTTTTCCTTGTTTCTTCTATTGGGTGGAGGTGCAGGAACAAAAACCTAGTTTACTTTGGCAACAAAGCTACGTAGCATGTAATAAAAGTATTGGGTGCAATAGGCTCCAAAATCTGTTCTTAACGCTAATCTTTTATCTCCAGGCTCAAAGAAAAACCAAAATCAACGAAAATATAGATCAGCTCATGGCGCCAGAAAAAGCTTTTAAAAACCAATATATGGTAGAAATGTACTCTCTGAAGTGTTTAGGAAATTCGACCCACTAATAACAATAAAAAGGTGTTGATACTGCAGTTTTTATTTCATCGTATCTCCTAGACCCAATAATTTATGTGATCCACAATGGCTTAGTTCATTCACTGCCACCATCACAAACAATTGTGGGGTGGAGGTCGGGGTTTAAATCCTGTTTCATCAAATTGTTTGTGGGGTGGAGGTCGGGGTTCATATCCTGCTTCCATCAAATTGCTCCCGGAGCATATGCGGTAGTGAAGATTTGGTGGGAATTCATCTTGAATAGCATCCGTGTGGGTTCGATTCGAGGAGAGATCGTTATTAGTAGATTGATTGGGGTCGAACATAATTGTTTTTTTACCTGGAGGATCTTTACCACTCGCCGTATCCCGCGTTTACCTTTGGCGGTAGCAATGAGCGCGGCTGAATGAATCGTCGCCGAGTTATCAAAAAAAAAAAAAAAAAAAAACAGAATGACTTAGTTTTCTAAGATCCCAATTCCTTGCAAATGGGCGTGTTACTTGCAAGTGGAATAATTGAATATCATTTTGCAGGCCCTAGACAAGAGGCATCACAACTCTAATTGGGATAGGTGTCAGATTTATTATTTGTGTTTTCTCGTTATCCGTGTTGTTTTTTTATGTATTAGTAATTGGAAACAACAATAAATTAACTATATAAACATATATATACAATTTTTTTGCTTTATTATAAGAATTTCCAGAATTAGAAATGTGGTTTTGGCGGAAAGTTTCCATTTTTCGGAAACTTTCTAGCTTTTATTTGTATATAGATATGTGCTAATGTATTTCACAACCACCCTTAACCGTGTATATGAATGTCTTAGTAACAATGCAAATTCTGTCAGATCATCTCTTATCTACTATCTACTACTATCTTAAATTCCTGAATGTTTCTGTAAAAATATAGTATGACTAAAATGCCCTCCCTTACAAATATTAAGTTAAATAATTTATTTAATTTAACATGTTAATGCAATTTAATTTGAAAGGAAACGGTTGGAAACGAAGGGTTTAATTTCTTCACAAGACACACCTTCCATCTTCTCTCTTCCGCCACAAATCTCCAAATCACAAAATTTTGTTTCAGACCCGGCGAGAGGGAGGAAAATCTTCAATGCAGAAAAATCATATGAACCGACAACATTCATGGAAATCTGAAGATTTGATCCTTCTGTCTTTGTTCATCAGTACCTTATTTGGTGCCAGGTATTTATCGTAAATCATTTCATCTTCATCGATGTTTATAATTGATAGTTTTTGTGAATTTCTTTCTTTAATCACTTTATTATACTCTTTTTGTATCAAATTTTCTGATCTCTCATAATTACAAATTGAAAGTAATTTAATATATTTTCAATCTACTACCATTAAACTTCAAGCAAAATAGGAAGAATAAGATGGGGTTCTGATTCAGATAAAAACAAAGATAAAATTACGTTTTAGCAAATTTAAGAAGGATTGTGGTCACCAACTTACCTGGGGATTGGAAATTGGCAGGTTGCCGGTGATACTTGATGTAATTATCGTCTGGTTTGCTACACATTTGGTAATTAAATATTGGGTCAATTATGGGACAATAATATTGGTAGAGAGGATAGGTATTATCTTGAACGCAAAGCCCATGAACTCTAGTCGACTTGAAGTATTGGTCTCATGTGCTGGCCATTATTATGGTTATGTTGTTCCTCAAACACACCAATGCCTGGGTTTTTTGGTTTTCCTTTGATTTTTGATGTGTAGGGTGCATTTGAAGGTTGATAAAAATGGTTCCCAAGTGTGTCAATATATTCTGATCTTTGCTCCTTTTTTATTTGCTGTTGATTAATTTAAGTTTAATGGAAAAGGAATCCAACACTCGGATACTCTTAGTCTTTTGCATTATCTTGATAAGAGCGACTCAGGGTTTATAGATTTCACTCTCTTTGGCATAATCTTGATACAGAAGCATGGGGCATATACAAAGACATCTCTCATGGACAAATTTTTGAGTCAACAAATGGACAAATACATGGTGATCACACCGCTGGCAGCATGTCAGAGCCTTCCCAATTTTGGTTGTCTTAATTACCTTAACTCAGCCTTAAAGAAATTTGGGGATGTAGGTATTTCAGTAAATTTTTTGTATACCAACTTCGCACGTTCTAAAAACTTACAACTTTATATGCTTTTCAGTTCCTGCAGTTTACCCTCTAGATATGTATTCTCAACTATGCACAGTTGATAATCTTGAAAAGTTGGGGATCAACCGGTATTTTACGAAGGAAATCCAGTCTGTGTTGGATGAAACGTACAGGTAATCTCTAGCATATACCATGTTTATAAATTCTTACTTGTTATCCAAGGTAACTGAGATGGAAATGATTGGGTGATTGCGGTTGTCTGAGATCAAATGTGCATGTTTTACATAAATAATTCTCTTGACATTAGCCCACGATAGATGATGGCTGCAGGGCGATGAAGAGATATTCATGGATGCTTTTGCTTTAGCATTCGAATATTATGAATGAAGGGATACCTTGTGACTTCAAGTTAACCTTAGAAGCATAATTCCATTTTTCCCTTTTCCTACTTTAAGAGAGAGATGGTACATAACTTGGAATATGTATAAATATTTGGTTTGTCATGCAGATCGGTTAACAGAAATTCTAAAAGAATGCATTTCAAGTTCCTTTGGTGCAAATATAGGAGACATACACAAAACTCTTGAGTTATATAGGGCATCAGAAATCATATTCTACACATGAAAAAGATCTGGAAAAACAAAACTTAAGGCTTAAACATTTGTTTGAGCAGCAACTATTAAGTGGTTTAACTTATTCAAGTCAACTTGGCAGAAATATTGACCAAGAGTTGATTTAACACTACATATATCAGAAAATATAATTTCACGAAATTCATATTCCCATATTATGTTTAGTTGATTACTACTATGCATTTGGAGAAAGTGTGGAAAATACTTCATTAATTAACACAACAAATTTTAAGTATGGTTTATTTATATCCCTCCATGACAAAACAATTTTTCAGAACTAACTGTCCTTAGAGTTTTTGTTAATTTGAGAATTAAGATTGCTTTGGGAGGTGGAGAAATGCTTTTGAGGTTTCGTGAGGTTGATCATGAATTTCTATTTTGCATTTCAAAAAAATATATATATATAATCATATTAACATTTTGAGTACCCGTTATATCACATTGAAATAAAAAATAAATTTGTCAAGATATATACCACTATCTATGTATCTGCAAACATCCTTGCATGATAGAGGGGTAAAAACATGATTTATCTATGACTAAAATGTGTCATTTATAAAGTATTAACTTAAAAGAGCTTAGAATGTTCCTTACTTGGTCACGGAATTATCAACCACACGATTTCATTTGTAATATTCTCTTTTGTCAAAACATTAAACTTGAGTCGGTTTTTTCTCTCTAATCGTCCTCCCTTAGTAGGTGGTGGGCACAACTTCAAGTAGCAGGCGAGGTGGCAAGTGAGAAGCGGGATTAAAGAATAGACGATCGACTATTTTTGAGTGGTAGTCTGGCCGAGTTTGTTTTGGAGGTCAATGAATTTACAAATGTCTATTTTTCCTTATTTGATTATTAATCATTCGGAAAGTCGTAGAATCGTACAATGTTTGTTTTCTGCTTTATCTTCAAAAAATGTTTATTTACTACTGTATGACTTTGTTTTTGTTTGTCCATTTATACTTTATTTCGGATTTAGAATACCTTGTATGGGATTCTTGGATGGATAGTATGTTTGATGGCTCTATGCGTGTTGAGTGTGTCTTTACTAGGGTAAAGGCAGAAAAGAGAATGATGATTCAGTGCTTATAATATTAATTTATTAAACAAAATAATATAAATAGTTCAAATTCTTCATTCTATTTTATTATTACTTGTACAGTTCTTGCACCACATGAGAAAGCATGTAGATGTAATGATCTTATAACTGAATTCTTTGTCATTTATTATCGGCAAATTTAAGGTTTGCTAATATTGTCATATGTGCACATTCTGAAATTAGATCTTGGAGTAATTTGTATAAATGGTTTTAAGTTAGAGGTTTTTGGTGTAAGCAGACCATATATAAAGTTTCAGTGATATCCATAGATGCATCTTTCGATGGCTTATAAAACATCTCAGGGCTTAAACAGGTTTTAGCTCTTCTTTAAAACTTAATTATTGCATTGATGTTATTTGGGATTTTGTTGCTGGATGTGAATGGTACTGGAGTAGATCTTAAAGATGTGCATAATCTTAAAGAAGTTAGTTTCATAAGATCAATGCATGATGCATTTTATATCAATTGTTTTTGGTTATCTACGTTGGATTTAATGCCCATGACATAGAATTGGGTTTTCGTCGAATCGAAACAAGAACGCCAAATGCGTAAGTATTGGTTTGAGTTTAGTGCTTTTAGTTCGTGTTGCTACCTCGGGGATCTAGGTAAGGATTTCTGAAATTTGACAACAAAAAGTATTTCTGCTGGTTCCGTGTTTAATATTTGGATTCTTACGGGGATGTCAAAAGAAAGGGATTTTATTTTACTGAATTTTTCCTGTGACATTTATATATCTCTGTCTCTACTAATTAGAATAATTTTCACCTATTACTTAGAGTGCCCACAACAGAGTTTTTTGGCATGCCTTTTAGTAAGATTGATTGTGTCATCTTATTTTAATATTTTAATGCTCAAAGTGCTATCTTTTGTTGCTCAATGAACCCTGAAACGAAAATTGTAAAGTATAACACATTAGCAAATAACAAGTATTTACATATTCTCTCTTTGGGAGTGTAGTTAATCACAGGGAGCTTTGTCTGAAAAGTCCCTCTAATTTAAGTTTAGACTAGCATTTGGCTGTGAAATTTGAATATAGAGTTATTCGGGCGTTTTATTATTACGACTTGGTTCCATGAAACCTCTTTATCTATTTTAAGCTCTATATGATAACTTCGAAAAGTAGTTTATTGATTTGGGATTCCCCTTCATGAAGGAGTGGGAATACATGTGATTTTGATGTCAGAACGATTAAATAGATTAGATTTGTAGGGGATTGCTTCAATTGAATTTTTGATCCTGGATCATTAGTTAAGTGAATGGGTTTTGTTGTCCTGTTCTCTTTGTCGCAAAGAAATTGTGGATAAAGGGTCTTCTATATTATCAATATGGGTTAGTCTCGCATCCGGTCAAATCTAACGGATCTAATTTGTTAGACGAATCCAAATATCTAGCCCGCGATATTAAAGATATTGTTCAAATGGATCACTAATATTTTTCAATTGTATTACTAATATTTTTCGGATGTCTTCAATATTTTTCGAAAAAACTAATACTTTTAAAGACACATAATATTACAAAAATGTCACTCGTGAATGAAATTAAAAAAAAAACTGGTCGGATTGGATCCATCTAACTAAAAGACCCGTTAGACAACTAACCCAAGTCTTTGTCTATCAACGGACTATGATATATGTTATAGTGATATTATGCAAAGTTATGATTAATGAATCAATTAGGTGCCATCATTTGCAATTTTTGTAAACAAATGGTTCATCCCTCCCTAATGAATAAGTTATTCTTAATCAAATTGTTAAAATTATATGGTCCACGTCGGCAAAGACGCGCACTTTACTAGTTTCACCAAATATCTAAATACTAATGACTTTTATAAATGTAATATGGAGAAAAAAAGGAAAAATAGAATTATTTGACAATAAAAAAAATTAATTTAGAAAACATACGTGCATACAATTATAGATAAACACATTATAAAAAGATTTATGACGTGAATAAAATATATTGTTTTAAAAGTAATATTTTATTTTGAGCACATATTTTGAAATAGGAGGAGGTTGTATGAATCGAAACCCAAAACTAAAAGAATATCATTTTCAATCGTAACTCTCTAAAAGGCAAAAACTTGTGTAAGACAGTCGCGCAGTGCGACGGGTGATACTTCTAGTGCAATAAGTAGTACTTTTAGTGTAAAAAGTGATACCTTATCTGAATACACTAAAATTAAGTGTATTCATACAAAGTATCACATTTTTACACTAAAAGTATCACATTTTACACTAGAAGTATCACTTTTTACCCTACAAGTGCAATCCATCGCACCGTGCGATCGTCTTACAAGAGACCTACTAGTCTAAAAATAACATCACATCAACAACAATATTAATTTTTCATCTCATGTCCATTTACATATATTCTCCCCCAAAATATTTTCATACTATTCTCTACTCAAAAAAAAAAAAGAATAAAATCAAAATGAAAATATACCCTATTGCAACCTTAGGGGCAAACTTCCAATTTCCCAAAATCCTTGGGTAACCACTATAATTATTTAATTTTTGCATCATTTCTTTTATTTTTGAAAGCAATTGTTGTATCCTTTCTAGGTGCACTTTTTTTTTATTTTGATGACGGGAACGCACCCGCAACCACTACTTTCTACGAAATGCAAGACTTAGATAAATCATCGGATTGGACGTCTTAGCGCCGCAAACTACACCAAGCAGGTAAAAGTGCACTTTCTTCATATCCCAGCACGTGGCCATTGACCGTTAGGAGACAATAAAAGAAAAAGCAAATATTGATCCACCGGAATTTCCTTTGAAGACACCCAACAAATTCACTTTCCTTCAATCTCACACCACATTTGCGTACAAACCCGCAAAAATCTCCATGGGGAAAAACCGGATCGAATCTTGCCTTCTTGAAACAATCCTCTCTATAGCCAGCGGAAAATTTGAAGGACACGCATCAATGCACACAAGTGCAATCGGGTTGGGCAGGTGAATCATTTTGCAGTGACATTTTCTTTGTGACTAGCTTCTGAACTTGAATGGTGGATTATGATTCTTTTTCTTACTTGAGGTACATTGTCGATTTTGTTATGGGTTTTTATTTATCTTGACTTGTGGATGTTTTAATGGTTGGATCTAGGAAATAGGCATCATTTTTGTTTTGTGATTTATAATGTACACAATCCTTGTTGTTCTCCAAAAATCTGTGGGATCATTCTCTCTTGTTTGATACTAAAGCACTCGGCCACTCCCATCATCATATTGCCATCCACCGTCAAGAGCCACCACTGCCTTCCTGTTGAGCTCGAGCACCACCAAGTGGCTGGCGTCGCGATTCCCCTCCTTCGTTGCCCGTTTCTACGTGTCTCAAGTTTCACCAATTGTTGATTTATAACTAAAATCTCTCTACCTATAAAAGAGCGAATATTTCTGCAAAATTATAGTTGGACTAAAATACCCTCTATTCAAGTATTGATTTAACTCTATTCAAGTATTGATTTAATTAAGTTTAAATGATAAAAATGTAAATGCGAGTAAATGAATTGTTCTGGGTTTTCTCAAGGGTTGTATCTCTTCGGTTCCTCTTCAAATTGTTTTTATAGGAATGTTTCTACAAAATTATGGTTGGACTAAAATACCCTCTATTCAAGTATTGATTTCATTAATGAGGGAATTGCACTTTTAGACCCACAAGAAAAGAGGTCAAGCACTTTTAATCCCATAATTTGCTCTTTCGGTCTCAACATATTTTGTTTAGCATATTTAGTCCCATATGAATATATGATTCAAAAATTTGCAATTTTAGTCCAAAAACTAACGGAAAACTTAACGGACCGTTAACACTATTCTTATAGGACCAAAAGTGCATTTATCCAAAATTTAATTTTAAAAAAAACAATTATTTGAAAAAAGTTGTTTTTAAAACGAAATGATGTTATAAAAATCTGAAATTTTGTTTAAAAAATTAAACATGTGTTAAAAATCTGAAAATTACTTCAAATATCAAATATTTGGAAAATTGTTTAAAATAAGAAAATTTGTCTAAAAACTTAAAATTGGATTAAAAACTGAAAAGTGAAAAGTGTTGAAGACTTTTGAATAACTTTAACACAAAAGTATGATTTTTTAATAAATTCCAAAGAGGGTAAAAAATATATATTTTTTTACAAAAATAAAATTATTTTAAGAAAATCTAAAAACTAAAGAAAATACTGAACTTTGTTTTGAAAAACCATAAATTATTTAAAATTTTATAATTATTCCAAAATTGGGATATTAAAATGTGAATATTTTTATAAATTTTCAGAATTTTAAAAAGAGTTTTGAGTTTATTTTTATAACTTTTGGATTTTAATAATTTTTTATTACTATTTTTAGTTTTTTTAAAAAACTTATCAGATTTTATATTTTTAAATTTTTAGATTTTTCAATAATTTTGGATTTTTTGATAAGTTTTTTTAATAATTATAAGACAAATTTCAGATTTTTCAACTTTTTTTTAATAGTTTTGTGATAAATGCACTTTGGTCACGTAAGAATAGAGTTAACGGTAAGTTAAGTTTTTCGATAGTTTTGGGACTAAAATTGTAATTTTTTTATTTATATGGGACCAAATGTGTTAAAATAAATTTATTGGGACCAAAAGTTCAAGCATGGGACCAAAAATGCAATTTCTTCTTTCATTAAATTTAAATGATAAAAATTTAAATGCGAGTAAATGAATTGTTGTGGGTTTTCTCAAGGGTTGTATCTCTTGGGTTCCTCTTCATTTTTCACGTTCCATTAGTCATCAATTTGTGAAAAAAATATTTATTCGCTTTCACATGGGGAGTTTGCAAAGAAGTCAGTCTCCTACTTCTCGCCAGTACACCACAACCAGAAAGCTCGCACATCGGACGGCGCATGGAGTGATGGATGCGTGGCAGCCATAGCCTGGTGAAACGGTGAACGGAAGCTTCAACTTTCAGCCTGGGCGACGGTCTCCTCTCTTGCAGGTCTGGCGCGGTGCAACTGGCTGCTGGTTGGCAGCTTGAAGGGCGGTAGGCTATGTGCGCTTGGTCCTGAAATTTGGTGGCTTTGGTTTATTTCCGGTGCGGGAACGTGTTGGAGGCGGCCGATCGATGGTGTAGGCAGTCGTGGATCTGTGCATCTTTCGGAACTGAAAACAAAAGATGGGTTTTTGGTAATACTTTTGTGAATTTGGGCCTTTCAGGAAAATATATCTATTTTATATGCTGAGTTCTTTCCATGATTTAATTTTGGAATTATGTAAATTAAACTTCTGTTATGATTTTACTACCATTGTTCAACCCGAGAATCCTAGAAAAGACTGTTATCTGACACCCTTAGAATGTTCAGAATTATAGGAAAATTATTTTCTCCACACCATGTATCAAATTTAGATTCTAAGATCACTTTCTTTTGGTAATAAAAGCACCATAGTGTTGTTGCTAAGTAATAAGTATTAATCACTGACACATTAATATTTTCTTCTTAATTTTTTTATTTTTTCCCATTGCTAGAAGCATTGTTGTTAAATTTCTAGGATGTATACAAGAGTAGGCAAATAAAGCCCAATTACTTTATTTTATATGATGTATTTTGGGTAGATTTTTTGTTTATTTTCTAGGATATGGAGAACTCTTTAGGGCCAGTAAAGGCACTAAATGTGAAGAAAGTCATTTAAAATGTAGTTTTAGAGTAGTTGTCATCACTCATTTTCTTTTATGATTGAGTTCAAGTCTTGGTAGCCTTTTTAACTTATCTTTAGTTTTTGTTGGAGGATGTGAGGATTGGGGGTTTACAATCTTGGTAGCCTATTCAGTTTGTATGAACTTCTATGAAAATCGTGGGTTTTTATTTTTCCTAATCTAGGTAATCTCTTTTATTTTTATTTTTTAGTCTTTGTTGTTGTGGACTTGTGGGTGTGTATGGTGTAACGGATCTAGATATCGGTAGTGATCAGTATTTTGCAAACTTCTATGGTTTCATAAAGTCTTATAAAGTTTTCCAGCATTGAGTGTTTTTACATACATATCGTGTTTGAATGCTACCTTGAGGTTCTGGCTTGAACTTTTTGTATTATTATTTTTGTTCTTTATTTATTTAGGCTATTTTGTGTGACTCTGAATTCTGTCAATAAAATAGTAATGTCCTTATTAGTTTTTTTGGTAGTGTTCATAAACTGCATTAATGTTTCGGTGCCATGCGGGAGCAAAAGATTATTGGCGGATTCTTTTGGGAGCCGTGCTGATAAGTTATTTGGTAATAACAAACGGTAAGTGTTTTACCAACAAGTAAATTTACTCCCTGCAAAAGGCTACTAGGTGTTCTGATTGTCTTAAGTTCTAGAAATTTGTGGATTTATAAACAGGGAACTTAACAATTTTTGTTGCATGAATTTGGTGGTTGTGATGCATAGGATGAGAGAGGATGTGAGTGCAAGGAGCTATGCATACATCAGCAAAAAATATGGTAATAGTTATTTATCGGACATGGGACAGTATTACCATTTTTTCTGGTAAAAATGTGTGTATATTAACTGTGTTTCCCAAATTCCTGGTGTACTTCAACTTTATGCTTGCAGATTCCTGCTAAGGTCTAAGAGAACACTGTTTGAAACTATCACACGAGAATTTTGCGGCTTATAGAGCTAGAGAACGAGGAGCGTAACACGATGGAATTATGTGATAAGGTGTCACCTGATCGTAACCTCTTCAGAAGCATTCTATCTTCTAGCCTCTAAGGGGCTGTTCAATGGAAATTCTTATGCTTCTTGGACTTCATATGGAACAAGACAAAGAGTCACTAAAATGATTCCAAAATCTTCTGCTAGAATTTCTATCCCTAGGAGTGCTATAGATGAACTGCCACATATCATCATCGAGGTCAATAAACACTTCAAGGACAGACATTGTGTCTTGGTGAACCTGTAGACCAAAGTTGCATATGCTTACCACCTCAAGAAGTTCTCTGGATTCTGGGAAGCTGGTTCGAGAGCCTCCTCCAGTAACTACTGGTACATCCAAATCTCAGTACCGAGTACATATCTATCTCATCAAATTGTCGACCTCTTCTTCTAATGAGGAATTTTCTATATCTATATCTATATTTATACACTCCTAAATACACGAATGCTTACTTTTTCTCGATTCTCTTACAGGAGCGAAACATGGACTTCTTCTAAGAGGGGAGATGTATTGGAAATTTGTAACACTTGGCAGGAATAGATTGCTTCCCTATAGATTAAAGTAAGTATCCAAATATACTCAATCTCTTATTGCATTCTTTGAATTAGGAAAAGGAACCAAATAATGTATTTTATTATCAACAAATTTGTATCTTTCTCTCTTCATCAGCCATCTCTAAATTACAAAAAGGAATCACAAAATGGGTTCCGCTCCTTTTTCCTTATTATTTTCCTCTCATCGATGAATTCACATCAAGGTTTGTGGGTTCTTTTTAAACACAGATTTGTAATTTTCTTTTTCAGTGGTAGTCATATAGAAAGTTTTTCTTTGAAGTGAAAAATATCAATGAAGGACAGGGTCTATTTGGTGGGATATTATGACATTTTGAGTATGGAATTCTTTTGTTTTATTGATTCACTGTGTGTCCCCTTTTGGACTCTTGATATGGGCCTCATATTTGATATTTGTTTTATCCATTTACAATCTTATTTGGATTCAGGCTGTTTCAAAAATATGATTCTTCATATGGCTCTTTCCTTGGATGCCTCTATCGGCGGTGTGTATGCTTGCGAGAGCGCGCATGCGTACACTTAGATTTACTTTTAGATTTAGAAAAATTTAGTGTGAAATTCTTGAATGGATCGGGGTTTCTTAACAATATTGTATTTTCTTCTCCATTTACAGGATCCAAACGAATTTGAAAGTTTGATTCTTGGTATGGGCTTTTTCTTTGATGTATCGATCGATTTTTGGTTGATATAGCAAGCATCCATCGAAACATGCATGGGTGATTTAGAAATATGGTCCGATGTGTTCGAGGCAATGCTCGCAGCAGATAACAATAAGGAAATCGCTCAATCAAGTTGGTCAATCCTCTTTTTATATATATAATTTTCTAGAAATCCATGGTATTAATATTAATTTTCCAATATCTTAATCCTTTTGGACTTTGTGGCTAAAATTTATGTTCATCTTGAATTTTTCCACCAAAAGAAATCATTCATTGCACTTATTTGGATATACTCAATAACGGCGAATTTTTCAAAATGATTCATTTGATTAATTATTTTAATCTTTATCCGATCCTAATTGGAAACTTTTAATCTCCTTAGCTCCAAATACTTCCTCCGATCTAAGTTCTCCATCCAAATTCGCAACATTATAGATTTATCTTTCAAAGTGGCAAAAGTTGTCATTTCAAGGGTAACTAAGTAATTTGATATTTGTTTAGCTTTCACTTAGAGCCCGTTTGGTTGCCCTTAATGTGAGGGATATCACACACTTTTTTAATATTTCACCCCTTTTATCTTGTTTGGTTCAAACTGGTCCAGCCCTTTATTATGCTTGGGCCCGGTCATTAATCAGTTGATTTGTGTTATACCATATCCCACCCTAGTGGTGGGATGTAGATTAACCCCCTTTATCCTTCAATATGATTTTACCTCATTACCCCTTAATCCCTAATTTTGCCTTCCAACTACATCAGACACATTTCATTCGAAAATTTCTTCACGACTCTCCACTGTTCTTAATGCAGTTCGAACCCTGGGGCACAAGCCAGCGCGGCTTTCTCATAGTAAGTACGCCAATCTCGGTTTAGTTTATTTTTTTGTGAGAAATGTCATGGTTGTATATGATTTCTTCATTTCCATTTCTTTAAACCCTTGCAGATTTTGTTCGAGTTCCCGGCGTCGGTTTCGTCGCCACTTCGGGAAAGGTCAGTGCTTTCGTTATCGAATGCTTTGTGTTCATTATCGTTTGTGTTCATTATCGTTTGTCGTCAGTACTTTCGTTTCAGTGCTTTCCATTTCTTTAGCTCCTTGTGTTCATTATCGTTTGTTATTGCCGAATGCTTTGTAATATTTTGCTATGTCGTTAGTTAGCTATTGAGAATATGATGGTTGTTGTTATTACTTAGATTCGGTGAAATATGGTGATTGTTTTTATTACTTAGATTCTCAGTGAAATATGTTGATGGTTGTTTCACTTCAGTTTAGCCATTTCATATATCTATGATTGTTTTTTGTATCTACATTCATGTCTGTTGATTTTATGCAATAATATCGATTCATATTACGGCGTATTTGTGAAAGATGGTGAAATTTCGAGGAGAAGAGTCAAGTTTTTCTATTAATTGAGGAAATAATGATTGAAAGTGTTTTTGTAATGAATTTGTTTACGAGGATAATTCGGTTGCGCTCTCAAAAGCGAATATCAAATCGCCCTGTAGGAACTAGATATCGCATGCTAGATAGGATTCCTAAACAAAGCGAACACTTGAATGACTTGATTGCAATGAATGACGTGACCGCCTGCATAAACTTAAGGATGACCCGTGATGCATTTGGTAGATCGTGTTATTTGTTAAAACATGTTGGGGGTTGTAGATTCTAGATATGTATCCATTACTGAAAAGGTAGCATTATTTCTTTTTCTCGTTCTTGCCCACCATAAGAAAAATCGGGTGGTGCATTTTGATTTCAAGAGATCCGGTCAAAGGTTCAAAGAACAGTGCTTTATGGAGCCTGCTAATTGCAAAGGTTCTAAGGGTGCGCGTAAAAGGAATGACAAAGGTAGGAGGAGTTGGTCTCGTCGTGAAGAAGAGGTCTTGATTGCGGCGTTGAAGGAGATTATCACTATCGGGTGGAAGTCCAAAATGGCTTTAAAATTGGATATTTACAAGCTTTGGAACAAGAAATGGCAAAGCACTACCCTGCAGACGGATCTCAAAGGTATACCGCACATCAACTCCAAAATACATGTGTGGAAGAAGGACTACGCGCCTCGTATCCATGTTATCACGTAGTGGTATAAGCCGAACGACACAACCAAAATGATTGAGGCGCATGACGAGGCATGGGCCGACTATGTTAAGGTAACGGTTTAGGTTGTTGCGTGTGATTAAATAGTGCATGTGAGCTTATCTTTTTAATATTGTCAAGTAAGTAAACCGAATGGTGTTTGAACTTTGCCTTATTTGTAGGTTGATGCAAATGCACGTCTTATGAGATTCAAGTCTTGCCATTTTACAATGATCAGGTTAACATATTTGGGAAAGATAGAGGCAACAGGAGAATACGCGGAGGGCTTCACCGAGGCGGTTAACAACGTCTTTAAATGGTAATGGTATGTCAAACCCGACGAAGAACCCATGGAACAGTTTCCCAACTTATTTGAGGAGTACAATGATGAAACCGAGACGATGTCCGTCACAACCTGAAGCAACCCCTGGTAATTCTACTTCCACTAAAAAAATCACCGGCGTAAGAGAAAATCATCTCGAAAATGAAGACCCACTAGTGGAGATCATGGGTACATTTTGTCGGAACACTAATACCGGGTTGGCCGATATAGCCAAACGTATTGGGTATGAATATGACATCTCTGTGGGCAAGGAAGGAGGTTTATGGGATTGTCGGCACTATACTGAAGCCCGAGTTTGCAAGAAAAATTATTGGTGTCTAATCTTTTGGTGAAGAATACTGAGGATCTGGAGTCGTTTTTCTTGATTTGCCGATCGAAGCCAAAGTCGAGTTTGCTAAGATGAAGCTAGCAGGGAATCTGTAATCTTGGGGATCAATTGTCAGGCTATTTTTTGTCATTTTTGTGATGAAACCAATAGTATAACATTTGTGGTTCATCGAAATTGGGAGGAAATAGGTTAATTTGTCTGTTAAGATTATATGAAACATATTGTTCATTTGTAGGGAAGTAAAATTGTCTGTTTATTTGCTACTTGGTCTGTTCATTTGCCGATTTGTATGTTCAGATTATATGAAACAGATTGTTCATTTGTGTGTCTCGATGGAATGTCTGTTAATAATGTTGATCGAATGTATGTTCATTAGGCTGGTTGAATGTCTGTCTCCAACTAAAATTGTCTTGTAACAGTTGGTTTATATGTTTAAATTTGAAGTGTGTCTTGAATGGTGTTTGGACAGCTAATAATTGTTGTTTATAGGCTTTCATTATGCTGATTGAAACATACTCTTTGTAACAGCAGGGACAATTGAAAAAGTAACCCCAATGACAATTGAAAAAGTAACCCCATGACACTTTTCAACTAAATAATCGATTGAACACATAGGAACTGACACCATACACAATGAAAGCAGAAAGACAACTGAAATCAAACAACTTCATGACGCTGTGATAAAAACTGACACAACCACAGACACCAAATACGAAGACACATACTAGATAACTTGAAAGGACACGACAATAAACTGAAACGGTGAGGACACCAATAAACTGACACAACTTAAATGTAATAATAAAAACCATAACATTGAACTGGGGGAATAGCTTCATTTAAGAGATCATGGCTTTTTCATTGGAGAATTCGAAGCACTTGAGCTAACACCTTTAGGTGATGGTGGTGGACGAGCGCTAGAAGAGGGTTTATCCCAATGTCTCTTCAGTTTGCTTAGGATTTCTTCAGTAGAAGACAACCTGGATGGGGGGTTGTTAGGATCAGGCACGAGATGACACACTAGTAGATTGATTGATACCATGCCAACTCATCCCAAAATGAATTGTCTGTGTTGTCGATTGACTTTCTAGCCCAACAATCCATTGATTCGCGGTACTCATCGCCGCTTCTTTCTCTCGATCTTCATGGTCGCTTGATATTTCAATAATTTCTCTTGAGTTGCTCAAAGCCGGTATCTTCAACATTGAACTGCCCAACACCGCTCACCTTCGATATTAGCACTTTTGGAATCATTACCAACAAAAATTACACGCACCCGTCAAGTCGATTCACCTTCAATCATGTATGCCATCCCAAGTTTTTCTTCCTACAAAGGAATCATGAAGATCGATTAATTAGTCCAAAACATTCAATTATTGGAAATATAAGTACTATGGCAGTTACCCTTATGATGTAGTCCCACATCTTTTGATCACATTCGACTTTGTTAGTGAAAGGAATGTAAACGACACCGCTCAAATGAATGATCCAATTGAAAACTTGGTAGCGTTTTCGCAGCTTTTTGATCCTTTGAACGCAATAAGGGTAGTCAAAGTCGGTCCCAAACTGTTGGTTGATATCCTTCATGGCATTCAGAATACCGAGTGTGTTTCGACCGCATTCCTTGAAATTTCCTTCGGTTGTTTGCTCCACCAACGCATGGATGAACTTTTTGTCAATTTCCTTAGTCCACGTTGCATTGTAGAATACTTTAGCCTGCAAGATGGCACCTTTCGGAATATTTTTTTTGGAGGCATCTTATTGAATGAATGGATCGATGATTTACTCCAACTTGAATCAATTGCAAGGTATAAATACATGTTGGAGGCATCTTATGTTGCAGGCTCATCAATTCACGGGCATGTTCATTTCTATGTCACAGGCTCATCATTCACGGGCAAGTTCTTAGCTTGCAATCCAAAGCTATCGATTAATCAGTTGCATTGAAGTAGAACTTTGATGAACCCATACAACAAAAGCAAATTATTCTCCTTGCCGTTTTGAGTTCTGTAGCTAGGAGATTTGCATTTTGATTCCCCAAATCAAATGAAAAGTAATTTGATGACTAGTCAAACTTGAAAAAGTGACTGATTCTTCTTTTTATTATCATTTGATTCTAAATTATCAGTAGTTTGTTTTTTCCCAGATCGCTTGAAAAAGTGAATGATTCTCTCTTCTTTTTATTATCATTTGATTTTCTCTTCTTTTTATATGATTTTCACAACTCAAATAGATGTTTTGCATGTGACTAGATTCTTCTCACTACCAATAAACTGTCAAAAAGTTAAAATCTTATATTTGCAATGCTTCCCACTGTTTGATGGTGGAACAAAAACACATATTTTCCAATAATTCGATTCTTGACCCCTGTTTCCCAACTTTTTCAGCAATTCGAACCACTGTCATTTTTAGAAGGAATTCGAACAGAAACATCCAAATATTGTCCAGAATTTACAATAATTCGAACATTGGCCCCCTATTTTGAAAAAAACCATACTCAAATACCATCAGTTGCATCACCAGGTTCCAATAATTTGCAATAATTCGAAAGTTGCCCCTATTTGTTTTTAAAAACCATAAACAATCCTTACATATACAAAAAACCATAGCAACCCCTATTGTCCAGAATTTACAATAATTCGAACATTGGCCCCCTATTTTCAAAAAAACCATACTCAAATACCATCACCGCATCACCAGGTTCCAATAATTTGCAATAATTCGAAATTTGCCCCTATTTGTTTTTAAAAACCATAAACAATCCTTACATATACAAAAAACCATAGCAACCCCTATTGTCCAACCGATTGAAACAAACTCAATACAATACTTTCATCCAACACTTTAGAAACAAAATAACAAACAACACCAATTAAAATTTCGATGCTTAATAAAATACTTTCATCCAACACAAGGTTTACTTTCATTCGAATACGTTCAATACCAAACTACGGGGCAATTAGATACTAAAAACACGTACATACTTTCGTCCCATACAAATTCCAGATAGAATGAAACACGTACATACTAAAAACTATAACTATTGTCCAATACATTTTACATCAAAATGACATTTTCAACTATTGACAGAAGGTTCACTACCAGAACCACTATCATCTCTAGATGAACCACTATCATATCTAACAACTTCATGACCCAGCTTATCATTCCCATTTGACTCATCATCATCGTCGACCATCAGTGGGTTGAATTGATGACATCCAGCAATCTCGGTGATGTCAATCGGGGGAGGATTCCCAGTTTTGAATAAGTTGTAAGCAATCTCGTAGTACTGAAACCCCTTAGTCCTAAAATGTCGTTGAGTGGTATTTTCCTGCAAATAATATGACACCATGTTAAGTAAAACAACAGGCTGAAAAAAATAATAGAACTAGACTTTTTAGTGTCATTACCTTGCCAATACGTTCCCAGTATTTATCGTCCACAGTTACGACGTTTCGTTCAGCATCAAAAATAGCACCAGTAGTTTCAATGTACTGAAGAAAAGACCAAAAGTTCTTCCGGAATAATAGAATTTGACTCTGCAGTTTACTAAGCCCGAACTCCTTCCTAAATTGTCTCCCAAGTTCTTGCGCAACACAACGTAGGTACATATACCACTCATGTTTATCATCCATTCGGAGATAACGATTACATCTTTTCAACATTTTGTATAGATAATCTTCTTCTTCAGGTGTCCAATTACTTGACTGAGGCATAACTATTAACATAGACATTTTCCATACAATATACTATTAACGATTATATGCTCGAAACATTCATAAAGTTCAACAGTTATGTAATCTTAAAAACATAAAAATTAAAGGCAACAACAAGAAAATACTAAAAATATTCAATGCATTCAGGCCACAACATATCAAAAGTGAAGTACCAAAAACCAGTCTGAAATCTAAATAAGGTCTCATTAAAATAGTGATGCTAAAGTTCAAAAGGTCATATTAGAATACTGAAGCTACAAGTTTAGCCATAAAAAAGAAAGTGCATCAACCAGTTTAATTTTAAATGAAAATAGCAAGGAATATGACAACAACCATCACAACCCAAGAGATGATCACAACAATGTGATATTTTTGTTCACGGTACTTCAGATGATTTATGGTGTCTCGTTGGGTATTTATGGTGTCTCGTTGGGTATTAATTGTCCTTAACAATCCTGGTATGATTTGAATTGACCGTCTGCACATCGTAGGATCATACCACTCAAAGAATCCACATCTACGGTCCTGCATTTGTTTAATTATTGGCAAATTATTCTATTATATAAAACATTATATAGCGTCGTTGAATTTTTTATAATTAATCTTGAATGATATATAAGATTTTATCAGAAATTACACGTACAGGACAACTATGAAATCTACGTCCAGGATTTTTGTCTGTCCATGATGTTTGTAATGGCACTTCAATGCCACAATCACAGAACTTGGCATCTGGGGGAGATTGTCCATATGAACGGCCAGTGGAGTTTGAGTGACTTGGTGACACTACATAATAAACACAAGAGTCCCAACAATGCTTATTTTGGTAAAATATGGGTTAACAAAATTTAAGAAGGATAAAATTCAGCAACTCCTTATAATTTAAAAAATTAACTTTTTGTTGTTGAAAATACGATCAACTTAGATAAAAATTACAAAGACCTCGTGCCAACTTGTCCTAAATAGCTATGAACAACAGAAAAATAAATATATGCTATCTTCTGTAATTAAGTATACTTACTAGCAACAGGTGTATTCCTTCTTTCTCTCGGGCCAATTGTTTGTTTACTGAATGCTTCACCTCAGAAAATTGAAAATACAGTCCAATCCAAAGAAACGATTTAGGGGTCGGTTAAAACAGAAAGACAAATAGGGGGCGATTTAGGGTACATGACTAATATCACAATAATTGAAATAACGGCAGATGTAGAGTACATAACTAACACAAAATCAAACAAACGATTTAGGGTTCGATTCAAACAAACGATTTAGGGTTCGGTTCAAACAAACAATTTAGGGATAGATTAAAACCAACGATTCAGATAAAAGAGTACGATTTAGGACGGCGAAATACATACCTGAAATCGGGTTCTAGTGCGCGATTTTGGGTTTGGTCGGTTCCCAGCGCCGTGAAGGTGAAACCGTGAGAAGAGGGTTTTGGCTTGTGTATTTTGATGAGTAAATCTGTTTTTTTGAAAAAGAATGAAGAAGAGTACGATTAATGAATGGATGGAGGTCAAAAAAGGAAGTCAAATGATAAAGTAAGGGCAGTTGTGTAAAATGAATTGTATAGATAGTATAAATCACACCCAACCAAACACTTTATTATTTAAACCAACCCAATACTAGAATTCAATCCATCAAACAAACAACTTATTAGCCCTTAAAATATCCATGGATAAAGGCCAAAAAGTAGAGTGGGAATTAATCAAGCACAATACTATAGTCCAACCAAACGAGCCCCAAAAGTATTAATTCTTTCATTTATAACTCTTAAAATATTTTGAAATTTCAAATAATATTAGTTTTATATTAAATTAGATTTCGAGAGCTTTCTAACAATATGTCATAAGCATATGTAAGGACTTTGCATAAGAAAATTTTAACCATTTGTAAAAAATAACAATCTATGTTTTTCTATAATTTTGATAGTTGATTATATAAAAGGGGAAAGAAAGAAATATCATTTGAAAGTAAAAATAAAAAAAGAAAATATTTTTAAAAAATTAAGTGTTTTGATGCTAAAAATAACACGTAAAAATACATAGTTCCCTTTATTTTATTTACGGTATCAAATACCTCATTAAACTAACAAATATGTCATTTATCCCTCAAAACTAATAACTTGGATAACATTTAAATTTCTATTTATATATATTTATTTATATATATATATGTGTGTGTGTGTGTGTGTGTGTGTGTGTGCGTGTTTGATGGCCACTTTCTTCAGTAACATATTCATATAATCGTATATGTTTCCATCTAAATATGAAATGTGCAAAATCTACGAGGATAAATAACAAAATAAGAGTCTGGCCCTTTTACCTTTTGACTAGGAATATTTTTTGGGTGCCAAGTTTTTTAGTAACTTTTTTAATCATCGCATTGGAAAAAGTTTTTATCCACCGTAGTCAGTATCATGATCAGGTTTCTGCGGAGGTTTGTATTCTCCAGCCGTTTTGATTTCTCCATTGCCAAGGCAGAGTAAATTTTGAAGTACTCCCTAAGGTCCACATTACTAATGTTTCTTCTGGTGCTTAAAGTGTTAGGAATATCAGTGTACATCATCTCCATATCCTCATTTGCCAACCCAAAGTTTGCCTGAACTGAACCGCTTTCAGGGTTTCCTTCTGGACACATGGGAATCACAATGTAGAATGTATACTTGAATCTTAAGAAAGTTGTTTTGCTATGACATGCAATTAATTTTTGTTCTCTTACCGACTATCTCCATGCAGAACAATGCTTTCTCTTTCTCACTGATCGACTTTCTCTAAGTCGGCAGCAAGCACACTTTCAAGTAGTATGTGGGGGCAAAATGGTGCATAAGGTCAGAGCACGAATGGTTTTTTTGAAATTACTTTGAGTAGTAATAGAGGGTTGATTGATAGATCGGACGGTGGACCGCCAAGGTGGTCACCTTTGGACTGCAGGTCGTGGTTAAAAGATTCACCATTGTACTACAGGTGATTTTTTTGTTTTTCGGGAGTGGGGAGGGTTGGGTTGTTAGTTGTTGTATAAGGTAGTCTTTGATTGTAAATGTGAATGGGTGGTGAAGTTTTAGGTTCTTATCAAGCACTTTTTGAGTTGCAGATTTGTGTCTTTTTCTGGGTAATAGTCCTTTATTAGAGAAAATCTAACTGTTCCTACTCATATACCAGTTCTATGTCATGTTTATTAGTAAATCAAGATATTATTTACCTTGATTATATGTTTTTCCAAAGTTGCTTTTGTTATTAAGTCGATTTGTTGACTAAACTAAAATGATGGTCCACTTCCCTAACACCATTAACTTGAGTCATATTCTTCATTAATAAAACTTCGATTGTCACGAGCCATAGGAAGTGGAGTTGGAGATCAAATATAACAGAATGAATGAGACCTTGTGGATGATGTTGGAAATTCAATGCCTATTTAATATGTTTGGACATTATCTTATGACTATGAGAAAAAATTATATCATATTTCCATGATATACCATTTGCTTTCTAGATCTTCTTCAACTTATATTTTCACTAATTGTATGCCAAGTATTATATGCACCAAATTTATTTTAGATGATCCAATGTTGGCTTATTTTGCCTTACATTATATGCCAAGTATCATATGCACCAAAATTTATAGATGATCCAATATCGGTGTATCAATTATTTATTTTGCCTGATGTTATGCCTTTATATCAAATAACTTCAATCTGAAACTTCTGTTGCTACAAATGTTTGACAGGTGGATTGATTGTGTTGTGCCAATATTGTTAAGAGGAGGAACGACAAGAAACATCATGTCAATTTGAAGTTGGCATATCGGCAAATCCGTGAAAGTGGTGTAAAAAAAGGACCTGATTAATTATTTTATTCATTGAATATTTTATTTCATTATTCACATTATTCAACTTAGTAAATTAGTTTTTCTATTTTAGAAGTGCGTACCTTAGAGTTATTTATATCTTTTTGATGAATTTCTTATAATTATTTTTCGTTTATGAAATATTTTTCAACAATTCAATTTTACACCATTAGGTTAACAAAATAATTAATTAAAATTATATGGTTCACGTGCAACGAACGTGCACCTTACTAGTATTCCAAAAAGCCCTAAAAATAAATGTAGCTGATGGGTGATTGCGGATTGCCTCACATACCTTCTCCTTATCTCAAGTTCCATCAATTGTTGATTTATATATAAGGCAATCACCAGTTGTAAAATGCAGAAGGCAGAAACAGATTCAAAAGAATGAGTGCTTGAATTTTTTTATTTTTTTCGGGTTCATTTATTGTTCGGTTTGATTTTAAGGTTTTCTGTTTGATTTGTTCTTTTAAGTTTATTAGTCAGTGAGCTAAAATACTTTTATTGTATTTTTCCATCAAAATTCGATTGACTGGAAAACTGAACCGAAAAATCGGCACAAAGTTTGGTTTGAACTGAACCAAGTAATTTGATTCGCTTTTTGGTTACGAATTTTGGTGAACCGAAGTTTAGTTTTGGTTCAAGTTGTCATATTAAGACCCCCAGGTATAATGCTTCAAATATTGATTCTCCTATTAAATTGGAATGTTTAGGAAATAGTTGAAACTCTGTCACTTTGAAACCAACTCATAGTAATACCTTGAATCTCCATAGCAGAAGAGGAGAAGGCATAATTGTCGCGCTGCTTAATGGTGCAACCCCACCCTTCATTTCATTTGACTTTTTAGAGAGTAAAAAATCTTCTTCTGAACTATTTTCCAGCTCACTTGTACCTAGCACATGATATTACATTATCACCCAAATGCACCTCATCCACTGCTGAAAAGGAAAATCGATAGCATGTAGATAGTTATAGATACTTAAAGATTAATATTCTCTTACCGATATCAAACACAACAGGTCGGCTTCCGGACTTGCGTAATTGAGGACTATTGTTAGGGATAGACTCGAGAACTCCTAACATAGATGGAGGTGATAAAAGCTACAGGTCTTAGACAATCAAGAGTGTGCTCAAACCCACTACTACAAGAAACATAAAGACACTTTTATCAAATTAGAAACAAATGCATTCATGCGTAGCTCTAAAACAAATGGTACTGCCTCAGATAAGTAAGAGGTAGTAATTCTAGTTAAGCTTCTACTGAACACTTTCTTTTTCAGCATTATATAGGAATTTGGAGGTCCAACACCTTGGTTACAGATACTAATGTCGTATCCAGATATCAGTGCCTAATAGAGGAATAAATCAATGTACTACAAATACAGGATCAAAATAAAAGATACTAGAGTAACATGTCCGAAAATCTAAAAGCATGTGAAGATTAAGCACACCATACCGACAATAGCTAGCTACCGTAAAGTTAAAGAGTGTTCCAAGATAAAAGTTGGTCAGCATAATACAAAAATTCTACATTACATATAGATCTGCATCAAAGTAATGGATGGAATAGAATCTTTTCTATCCGCTATTGACCGTCTATGTCAAATCACGATATATGTAAAATAAATATACAATTCTTGGGCATCTAAAACTAATCACAATTTTTTATTTCTCTGTCATCAAGAAACTCAACTGTTTATATGCCAAATCCCATTCAAAAACCCTATACAAAAAATATATATATATTATGTACTCGTTGTTTACAATGAACATTTCAATTTCACATCATTGGGCACATAAAAATAAAATCAGAACTAAAAGAGTAATCAAAATATGAAGATCGTTCCCGCAAGCATTAAAAGAGCGAGGATTCAACATCAGGTTAGATTTTTTTAACACTTATTAGTTTATGCTAAATAATCTTATATATTTAGCTTATAAAAATGTTTTTTTTTTTTTTTTTTATAATAGCAACAAGTTCGTGACTTCACTTAGGGAGAGATTCAGAATTGTAAGGGAAAACATAAAAAAAAATTGAATATTCAGATTTGTTATAAAAAATATCAATTGAATTTTCTAGATTTGTTCTAAAAACATATCGATCAAATTTTTCAGATCTATTATGAAAAATAATAAGAAAAATATTAACTCATTCAAATCGTTTTTTCCAGGTCTGTTCTAAAAAAAGTCATATCTAGAAACAAATATGGTTTTCTTCCCATAAAACTTGATCGAAATGCCCAAACAACAAATCAAATACATATAAACATAATACACAAATCTAAAATTCTGCATACGAAATGAATGACTCAATATTTTGGATCGAATACCCAGCATAACACTAAAAATTAACATAAAATTTTGAATCGAATTTGGAAATAATATTTTAAACGAGATAAATAAAAATACCTGATGTTAATTTTGAGAGAAACACTGAAACAGAAGTTTTCAGAGAGGGGTTTTCTTCGAAAGAAATTTAGTCAAAGAAATTTAGTTAACTCTAATCCTAATGTCGGTGCATGCCATCTATTCACTGATATAAGTTTTCTTTTTATTTACTTAGTTAAATTGCTGTATTGTTTTTTTTTTTTTTTTTTGAATTAGTGTATTGTTGAATCATAACTATTCTTCATTTAATTGAAGTGAGTTATATTTAAGCTATAACATAATTATCATGATTAATTGAGATGAGGTATATTTAAGTTACTTAGAGCGTAAATGGGACAATGTCATGACAATATCGTGATTAATTTTATTCATTTGGGATATCTTTTATTCCTTTTTGAAAATAATTTGTTAATGTTTATATTTTGTTCTGCAGAAATGATGATTCACATAATCGGTCGTCCCAAGAATTTAGTTTCAAGGTTCCACAAAAAGCACATTTCAGTCGACAACAATTTCTCCTTTCTATGATATCACAAACGGTATTGAGTTTGTTTATCATTACTTATTTCGTAATATAACCAATACAATTTATTGTTTATCGGTATTTTATCTTTTAGTTGTTTATTGAAACTAGTTTTTGACCCGTGCGATGCACGGGATGTGAATTTGTGTTTTGTCATTAAAAATTGGCTTCTCATAAAGTTGCACAAGACTTAGTTTCACATTTGGCCTATCGTATATTTATCATGTTCAAGTCTTTGATTAGCATCAACATGGAGCCAATTTTTTTTTTTTTAGTTTGAAAGCTAATTGCTCATAAAATGATTTCTGATATAAAAGTGAATTGTGTAAGAATGAATCTGAACAATGTTAGCACATATATATAGCACAACCATAAGGAATATTTACGGAAATAATTTTTTAGAACAATAGAATGCTTAAAATTTATGTTATTTCGTTTGATATATATCTATATTTGAATAATAGTGTTTTTATCACTATATCAGTTCTAGTTTAACCACGATTTTGTAGATTGTATATTTTAATTTCTAGATTTTTTGTATTTAACCGTGCTTGTTATTCTATTATTTTTTATATTAATTAATCATTATTCAATATTAATTTATATTAAACAAAAAGCCTACAATGTTTATTCAATATTTTTTTAAGAACCTTTCGATATTAAAACACAAACTAAATATGTCCATGCATTTTTTGATACCTTCCGACATTAGAACGAAGATCTTGGTGGAGGAATATTTAGAATATGCAATCATTATCTATATAATTCTCTAAAAATCTAATTTTATGTCAAGTAGTAATTAATGTAATTTCCTATAAATTAATAGTAGATATTTTAAATTTAAAAAGTGTTTCACTATTAGAATTATTATATTTTAATATTGTATCAGTTTTAATTTTTTAATTAATTTAAACATAATTTTGAAAACTATTTGTGAATTTTAATATCCATGTTTTCGTATTTAACCACGAATATTCTGTATCAAATTGATATGTCATATATTATTTAAATGCATTGTATGTAATCATATAATAAAAATTATAACGCAAAAGGTAGTTTTCCAAAATAGTCGACATAGGAACGAAAATCGTGTTTTATGGATATATAGATATTCGATTATCATAATTCATAGGTATGATTCATTGACAATATAAAAAAATTGGCAAGTGATAATTATTTTAATTTCCTACGAATCCGCAATATATAATTTAAATTAGAAAAATATGAAAACACATAAAGTCAAAATTGTATAAATTGAAGCAATTATGGGCCTTTAATGATTATTAAAGTATACTATTTTAAAAGCGATCGATTTATTTATTGTACGATGTGAAAAGCACATAAAATCAAAATTATAGAAATTAAAAAGTGATTGTTTGGCAATATTGATTATTAATACTTGCCTTTGTAAAACCAATCAACATTTATTTATAGTAATCGAAATAATTACTCTCTATAGAATCGAAATAATTACTCTCTTGCTCTTTTTCAATATATATATATCCAAACTAAATTATATATAATGGTAATATGATTGTAATTTAGTTTGTTATAAACTATTTTCTAAAATATTGAAAACAACATTAATCAATTATAGAAAAACGTTCGTAATTTAATAACAAAATTTATGTTTTGGATTATAAAAATGACCGTAGGTCCCAAGGGGGTGTGAGTGTAAGGTTTAGAAGGGGGTTGAATAAACCTTACCAACTTTTCGAATTAGTCCTTTTAAATATTCGAGTTAATACTCCACGATTGTGTCCTTGATGGACAACTAAGTTAGTTAATCAACAGAGTTAGTCACTCAGCAACGACTGATCGATCCGTTGATAGAATAACTCAAATTGTTTTGACTAAAGACTTAACTCGATTGTGATTTGTTTTCATTGGAAGACTTAACACCCTTGAATTTGGTTAAGTTTGTTTTTATACTTGGTTTTAGCACTCATTGATTATCAATTGGATAGCAAATTTATCAAAGATATAAAAATAAGATGCGAGAAATTAAAGTCTTTGAAATGTAAATGACACAATAAATTTTTATAGAGATTCAAGATGTGGTAATTCTTCTACTCCTCTCTTCTCCAACTCCTGGAGGAATCCACTAAGTATTGATCAATATACAAAGTGGTTAACAGATCCAGATACAAGTCTTGATCACACAAATGACTTGATCCTTTGGGACTCGATCACGGAGATGCATTGGTCACACAAAATTTGGCTTCTCGTGCGACTCGGCTTTCTTCACAGTGGCAAATGCCTTTGCTACTACCCCACTTGCTCAAGCTTCTTGGAATTGATCACGAAGCCCTCCAAAAACTTGAGACTGGTTCGACCTTGAACCTTTCTACAATCCTTCGTGGAATGTAGACCCCTTGATTCTTCAAATGGTTCCTCTTCAACTGATAGAAGTTGTCTTTCCTTCACAGGTGAGTGTTGGATTGATTTCCTTCGTAATATGGACTTGAGGATTAATCTTGAATGACTTGAGAATATTTTTCGATTCATGATTCAAATGTTTTCTTGAATGTTCGTGGTTCAGGTAATCAAGGTAACCTTTTCTCAAATAAACTCCTCAGCCTTTTATAGTGATCTTTCAAAAATCTGCCCGTTGAAGAGATAGGCTAATTTTTGAAAGTCACTTGGTCGCTGCTTGTCTTGTTGCGCTTCTTGGAATTGCCATTTCCTCGTATGAATGATTCTTCACTTTTCAGGTGTTCTCACACAGTGCAAAGGCTTCCCGTTGGTTTATTCCTCTTGCACGCTTCTCGGGACTGAGCACTTCAAGAAAGGTAGTATGGAAGTATTACTTGTTTAAGTAATTCTCTTGATTTACGTACGCGGATCTCTTTCGATTATCTCGATTTGACCGCATTTCCTTGACTTCCCAGGCGACTTCGAGTCGACTTCCAATCATTGGATGACTTTTCTCATCACTTCAACTTGAGACTTGGCTATCTTGAGTTGACTTGACTGATACTTCACTCACCGCATCTCGATTGTACCTTGAGAGTTCCTATCTTCTCTTCTTTGCCATACTCACCGCCTCACAACAGAGTCTTCCTTCTAGTCTCCATTTGTCTTCTTGCATGTTCAGGCATAGCCGACTTAACTCACTGATCAACCCTATCTATTACAATGCAATTTACAACAAAATGGGGTGCCAACTTCCTATTCTAAGTTTTGCATGGCATTCATCAAAATCTACAAAATAATTTCCCAACAATTTTTGACTTTTTGATGATGCCAAAACTTAAAACATACATCAATAATTAAACAAAGAAAGATACATACAGTAAATGTAGAATCACGAGAATGTATGCTTAGGATCGATCTTTTATTGATCATAACATTCTTGTTCTTTACATAGTCATTTTTACAAAGTGTATCGAGCTTGAATCAAAAGAAAATGTATCGTAGTTTAAATGGACCTTAAAGTAACCATTGCTTTCTTCTATATCTCCGCAAGTATAGAAATTGTACAATTTTATTCAATGTACATAAGACTTACATAAAGATGTATTTACATAGTAAAATACACGAAGGGGTGGACAACAACACTTCATCTCCTTCGCCTCCTTCTTTCATCTTCTTCTTGACTCTGTCATCTTCGACCTTCTTCTCTTTTTCTCATCTTCACCGCATTCTTCTTTTTTTCATACGCCCTTCCTCGGCAGCTTCATCTCTTCTCGCCTTTCTTGTCTTTCTTCCCATAGTTGAGTTTGTCTTTTATTTTCATCTTCAATTCTCTTCACATACTCAACATTGTTCTTAGCCACTTGCAGGGTTGGCTACTTCGCCAAATCCACCCAATAGATCCCTCATTTCTTGCCTGGATCTATATACTCAATATTTTTGGGCGGAGGTCTAGGTATGAAACCTCTTCCTCCACCTATGCTTCTTCCTCTTCCTCCTCGGGCGTGTCTTTGTATTGGGGTCTTTTTTTCCCACCGAGTGACTAGCAGAGTGACCAAAGCAGAGCGATCACAAGAGTTTGTCAGCTGTCGGCTTCTTCACATAGTTTGAGACCTTTTTCCCAAGACAAATCCCGCTTGAGTCAGTGGACATATTTGCGAAGTACCCTTCGATGCGAGCGTCTTGAATTCATCAACAGATCTTGCTCGGTTCCCAAAGATCTCAAATGGCATAGGTGTCTCTGTCTATTGGAATGCCTCCATGTTGTTTTAGAATATCCATAACTCGGGCATTCATCTTTCCTTCCACTTCCTTCATCCCCGCTTCAATCGTTTTTCTTTTTCGGCCATAGGTACGGCATAGTGTTGGAGTGGCGAGTCATCGAGTTTGGCTTTGATGATATCACCGTGACAAGACCTTGTTGAGGGGTTTTAGCAATCATCAAGGTCACATCTTTCGAACCTTCCCCCTCAACAGATTTCCCTTTCTTCTCTCTTTATTACTTCCTCAAATTTTCTTTCCCTTCACAACCGCTTCCTCCTTCTCGCCTTCAGATCCCTTCGCTTTTTTTAGGTATTCCTCTTCCCCCTTTTTGGCATCATCAAAGGAGAGAGGAACCTCGAAACAAGCTAGCAAGCAAGAAGTCTAGTCTGCTGATAGTTGAGTTCGCTTCGAGTCTGCTGCGGAGTATGCTGCACGGAACTCGGAGCGGGTGGCGTTGGATTCACTGCTACCAACTTCATCTCACGGCCGAGGAGACCGAATTTCGATCCATATTCTCTTCCACGCGCAGAGCTCGTTCTTATTATGTTCACGCAATGCTTTATCTCTCGTAGTATGAGATTCATGCATTTGTCAATGTGCTCTTGCAATTTTGTCTTTGCATCGCATTCTCACCCGCCGGACTAACAACTTGTTGAACAATGTCCTGAAGTATCGAGCTTGTTCCACGCGCATTGTGTACTATTTGCCACCACTTACGGATCCCGACTATGATGCCACGCAAATCAAATCGGAGGTTGGCATCTCTGTTGTCCACCTCATATCCAGTGAGGCCTGGTGCTTTCCATTTTTTCTATTTCAAAGAAATAAGGCTTTGAACACCTCCCGAACTTCAAATTGTCACCTCTGTTTCACCACGCTGCAAGCGTCAAAAGTCATAGTTAGCTGAACAATAGTGTTTGATGGAATAACAGGGTCGTCCGTGGAAGCGCTCACGATCTTTAGTGATTCTTCAAGGAGGTCGTACCTCCGAGAGAAGGGAAATGATTCTACGAAAGGATCATCATGGGCAACTGGAATCTGTTCAATGATAAGTGGTGCTCGTGAAGTCCCCTGTGGAGTCGAACCTGCTGAAGCTTGGGGAGCCTGCGCAGTGGACTCTGTTGCAGCTGTGGTCTGTTGTGAAATTGACCCGACTTTGCCGAGCCTCGGTCTCAACGGCTTCGTTGGTCTCAAATGATTTTTCCAAATGAGTTGATCGTCCTCGGCCTTATCGTCGGAGCGTCATTGGACGATGATGAGATTTCCATGGGTGGCTCATCATCAAAGTTGAAGGTTTGGCGAGTAGTCTTGAGGTCGACTTACTCGTGGTTGGAACATCCTCACCGAGTCTTTTGGATCGATCCACGGGGGATGACTCGGCCATCGCCTCCTTCCGATCCCGAGAAAGGTTACATCAGATTATCCCGGGAATTGTGAAGAGCACTTATCTCCTTTTTCGATGGATCAATGATAGCAGGAGGGATGTTATGTGCGTCTGTTTACATACACTCTCGGAGTCTCAACCTCCCGTTGGCCTTCATTACCTCCTACATCTCAACTATGCACTAGGCCTTGGACATCCTTTTTCGACAAAGGTCACCTGTCTTGTGGTCTTCGAGGTGGCATCCATTGAGTCTCAACTCCATGGATTCCACTTTCATCGCCCGAGTGTTAACTCCCGGGGCGCTTTCCTTCGTGCCTCTCTTTGCGCATCGGCGGCGTCATTGGCTGCGGAGAGATTGGCACCTCACCGAGATAGTCTCAATCGTCTGAGCCTCGTTGATGACAACTTGCTTTGTATTCTGTGGTTGTTCCTTCTCCACTTCGCCTCCGAAATTCATTGTGGAGTCACCGCAAAGATCCTCCGACCTTGCCGCAGGTGGAGGGAGTTTCCCCTCACCGGCACACCACCGAGTGACTTGGAATAGGGTCACTCATCTCCAGACTCCCATTGTTCCCATTGAGTATGCAGGGGGCGGGTGGTAAGACACCTTTATTAGGGGTTGGCTCGACCGGGGTCCCCACACTCCCGGTTTCATCGCTAGATCCCTTAACACCTTCCTCCGAATGAGCCGGGAAGTGGTGGCAACACAACATGGAATATCTTTGCACCACTCCCATAGGGTCTATCTCCACTGTGATTTGGAGGACTCTCTGGTCTCTCCATGTAGGTCCCAAGGGGTGTAAGTGTAAGGTTTAGAAGGGGGGTTGAATAAACCTTACCAAATTTTCGATTTAGTCCTTTTAAATCTACAGAGTTGATACTACACACCGTGTGTCCTTGATGGACAACAATTTAGTCACTCAAGAGAGTTAATCTCTCAACAGACTCAACTCGAGCCGTTGATGGAGTAACTCAACCGTTGGCTCTAAATTAACTCGATTGTGGTTTTGTTTTATTGGAAGACTTAACACCCTTAAGTTTGATTAAGCAAGAATTTAGTGCTTGGTTTAGTACTTATAAGTTATCAAGTGGATAGCAAATTTATCGTGAGATATAAGCGTTAAAAATGCAAGAATTAAAGTCTTTGAAAAGTAAATGACACAATGAAATTTTTATAGAGGTTCAAGATGGGGTAATTCTTCTACTCCTCTCTTCTCCAACTCCCCGGAGGAATCCACTAGGTAATGATTAGTTTACAAAGTGGTAACAGTCCATACAAGTCTTGATCACACACCAACTTGATCCTTTGGGACTCGGGCCTGAGACGCCTTGATCACTCACCAAGCTTCTCGTACGACTCGGCTTCTTCACAGGCGCAGCTGCTTTGCTACTACAACACTTGCTCAAGCTCTTTGGATTTGATCACGAAGCCCTCCGTGAAGCTTAAGACTTGGTTCAACCTTGAACCTTCCTACAATCCTTCCCGGAATGTAGACCCCTTGTTTTCGATTTTCCTCTTCAACCGATTGAAGTTATCTTTCCTTCACAGGGTGAGTGTTGGATTGATGTTCTTCGTAATGTAGGCTTGAGGATTGAGAATGTTTCAGATTTTTCTAATATGCTTGTATATCTCACATGTGTGTCATTCTTCTTCTCAAACAAACTCCTCAGGCCTTTTATAGTGAACTTTCAAAAATTTGCCCGTTGAAGAGATAAGCTTATTTTTGAAAGTCACTTGCAGTCGTTGGCTTGTCTTGTTGCGCTTCTTGGAATTGCAATTTCCTCGTATGAATTGTTCTTTCACCTTTTCGAGTTCGACACGGTGTGGTGCTTCCCATTGGTTCATTCCTTTTGCACGCTTCGACCGAGCACTCCGAGAAAGGTGGTTTGGAGATATTACTTGTTTAAGTAAATCTATTGATTTACGTGCAACGGTTCTTTTACGATTACCTCGACTTGACCGCGCATTTCCTTGCTTTCCCCAGGTGACTTAGAGTCGACTTCCAATCATTGGATGACTCTTCTGTCACTTCAACTTGAGACTTGGCTTTTCTTGAGTTGACTTGACCGATGCTCCACTCACCAGCATCTCACCGCTTTCTCCAAGAGAGTTCCCCGTCTACTCTTCTTTGCCATACTCACTGTCTCAATCAATGAGTCTTCCTTCAAGTCTTGATTGTCTTCTTGCATGTTAGGGCGTAGGCCGACTTAACTCGGCTTGGCCACTCTATTTATTACAATGCATTTTACAACAAGAATTGGGGTGCCAACTTTCTATTCTAAGTTTTACATGGCATTCATCAAAATCTTAAACAATAAATTTCCTACCAATTTCCCCCTTTTTGATGATGCCAAAACTTAAACCATTCAAAAATGCAAATACCAAAGATACATACGATAGTGTATTGACATAGAATGTATGCGCAGAATAGATCCGTTTATTGATCATATCATTCTTGTTCTTTTACACAATCATTTACAAGGTGTATCGAGCACATATTTGTCTTCACAAAAATAAAGAATTTATAGCTTTATTACGTAAGACTTACATTGTATGTATTTACATAATAAAATACATGAAGGGTTGGACAACAACACTTCATCTCCTTCGTTGTCTCCTTCTTTTTCATCTTGATCAAGATCTTCTTCTCTTCTTCTCTTTTTCTCGTCGTCACCGCTTTCTTTTTCTTTTCATATGCCTTCATGGCGGACTTCATCTCTTCTTATTCTTTCCTGTCTCTCCTCCCATAGCCGAGTTTGTCTCTTGTTTTCTTCTTCTAGTCTTTTTACATACTCGGCGTTAGTTTTAGCCACTTGCAAATTTGCTACTTGGTCAAGCCCAACCCAAGATCCCTCCTTTCTTTCCCGGATCCACATATTCAATGTTTTTGGGCGAGGCCTAGGTCCAAGCTTCTTCCTCCACTATCGCTTCTTCCTCTACCTCTGGGCGTATCTTTGTCGAGTCTTCTTCTTTCCACTGAGTGACCCGGCGGAGTGACCAAAGAGAGCGATCGCCAGGTAGTCTGTGTCGGCCTTCTTCACATAACGTGAGACCCTTTTCCCAAGATAAGTCCCAAGCTTGAGCCATAGACATATTTGCAAAGTATCCCGATTCGAGCGTTTTAAATTCATCAACGATCGTGGCTCTGTCCCCGACATCCGAGATGACATAAGTGTCTCTGTCTCTTTGGAATGCCTCCGTGTTCTTTCAAGATGTTCATAATTCGGGCATCCATTCTTCCTTCCACTTCCTTCATCCCTGCTTCAATAGTTTTTCTCTTATCACCATGGATATAGCAGAGTGTTGGAGTGGCAGAGTCACAAGGAGTTTGCCGCTTATAATGTCACCGTGACAGGACCTTGTTGGGGGTTTGTGCAATCATCAAAGTCACATCCGCCGACCCTTCCCCTTCAACAAGCTTTCCTTTCTTTTGTTTCAAGACTTCCTCACCGATTTTCCTTCTCACCGCTTTCTTTCTTCTCACCGCTTGATTTTAGCGCTTTAAGGTATTCATCTTCCCCTTTTTGGCATCATCAAAGGATAGAGGAACCCCAGGGAACATCTTTGGCAAGCATGAAGTCGAGTCTTCGATGGTCGAGTTCTCGCTTCGAGTCTCTGCGTTGTATGCGACGAAATTCGGATCGAGTGGCGTTGGATTCTCAAAATCGCTTCATCTCACCATGAGAAGGCTGAATTTTCTAGTCATGTGTTCTTCCAAATCTTTGTAGATCATTTGTATTTTGCTCACGCAGCTTTTATCTCGGCAGTGTGAGCTTCATGCATATGCTCAATATGTTCTCTCGGCCTTCGTTTTTGCATCGGCATTTTCACTCTCCATACCAAGACTTGTTGAACAATGTCCTGAAGAATCGACTTGTTCCACACGCATTGTTTATCTTCTTTGTTGCCACCATTCCCTTATTCTCGATCGTTATGCCTCTCAAGTCGGCCGTAAGGTTGGCATCTCTGTTGTCGATCCGCATATCCAAAGAGGCTGATGCCTCTCCATCCGTTCAACCTCGGCCGAATAATGCCTTGAACACCTCTCGAACTTCAAATTTTCTTCATTGCGGTGATGGCCATACATCATCAAAGTCATAAGCAAAATTTGAACAATGGTACCAAGAGAAAACGGGAGCTGGTCTGTGATAGCGTGCGCGTTCATTCTCTGACTCTTCATGGAGGTCGGGTACCTCCAGGGAAAAAGGAAAAGATTCTATAAAAGATTCATCACCGCCCACTGGGATTTGTTCGATGATGAGCGGTGCGCGTGAAGTTCCTTTAGGAATCGACCTGCTGCGCAGCTTGAGGAGCCCGTGCGGTGGTCTCTTGTTCACTGGGTTTTGTTGTGAAGTGGACCCGCTTTGCCGAGCCGGTCATGTCTTAATGCCTTCGTTGGTCTCAAATGATTTTTCCATTTCATGATCGTCCTCCCGGCCTTATCGGAGCGTCATCGGACGATGATGAGATTTTCATTGGTGGCTCATCATCAAAGTTAAAGGTTTGACGAGTGGTCTTGGGATCGAGACTTGCTCGTGCTTGGAACATCCGCGAATCGAGTCTTTTGGATTTGTCACGGGGATGACTCAACTTCTTCTTCGCCTTCGATCCCGGAAAAGTGACATCGATTGTCCTGGGAATCATGAAGTGCGCTTATCTCCTTCTCGGATGGATCGATGGTTGCGGGAGGGATGTTCTCTACTTCACCGTTTACCCCGGAAGTCTCAACCTCCCGTGGCCTTCATTTCCTCCAAGTAGTCTCTCTTTGCAGCGAGGCCTTGTCCTCCCTTTCGACAAAGATGTTAGGCTGTCTTAGGGTCTTTCTGTGGTGGCATCCATTGGAGTCTCAACCCCATGGATTGTACTTTCATCGCCCAGTGTTAACTCCTGTGGCCGTTCCTTCTCGAGCCTCGCATCGCATCGCCGCCATTAGCCTTCGTGAGCGGTTGGCACCTCACCGGTGAGGGCAGTCTCTCAATCGCCTGGAAAGGCGTCGTTGGTGGCAACTTGCATTTTTCTTGTGTTTGTAATTTCTCTCATTCGCCTCCTTGATTCGTTGTGGAGTCATCTGCGATCCTCCGACCTTTGCCGCAGTGGAGGGAGTTTCCCCCTCACCGGCGCACCACCGAGTGACTTGGAATGGGGTCACTCGTCTCCAAACTCTCGGCTGTTTTTTTTTTGAATGTTCAGCCGTTGGGGCGGTGGTAAAACACCTTCAATCGGGGTTGGCTCGACCGGGGTCCCCCGTAGGTCCCAAGGGGTGTAAGTGTAAGGTTTAGAAGGGGGGTTGAATAAACCTTACCAAATTTTCGATTTAGGCCTTTTAAATCTCTGAGTTCTACACACAGTGTCTTGATGGACAATCGAATTAGTCACTCAAGAGAGTCAATCTCTTAACATTTCAAATTTGTAGTAGTAGTAGAGTAACTCACCGGCTGGCTATAATTTGACTCACCGTGGTTTTGTTTTTTCATTGGAAGACTTAACACCCTTAAGTTTGATTAAGCAAGTTTTTACTGATTGATTTAGTACTTATAGATTATCAATTGGATAGCAAATTTATCAAAATGAGATATAAGCAATTAAAAGTGCGAAAATTTAAATGTTTGAAATGTAAATGACACAAGAAAGTTTTTATAGAGGTTCGAAGATGGGGTAATTCTTCTACTCCTCTCTTCTCCAACTCCTGGAGGAATCCACTAAGTAATGATCAGTTTACAAAGTGGTAATGATCCCGGATACAAGTCTTGATCACAACAAATGACTTGATCCTTTGGGACTCGATCAGAGACGCCTTGATCACTCACCAAGCTTCTCGTGCGACTCGGCTTCTTCACAGGGCAGTGCGCTTTGCTACTACGACTCACTTGCTCAAGCACTTTGGATTTGATCACGAAGCCCTCCAAACGCTTAAGACTTGGTTCACCTGAACCTTTCTACAATCCTTCTTGGAATGTAGACCCCTTGTTTTCGATGAGTTTCCTCTTCAACTCGATTGAAGTTCTCTTTCCTTCACGGGTAAGTGTTGGATTGATGTTCTTCGAGATGTAGGCTTGAGGATTGAGAATATTTTAATTTTGATAAGCTTGTATATCTCACGTGTGTGTCATCCACGCATCATCATCTTTTCTCAATCAAACTCCTTAGCCTTTTATAGTGAACTTTCAAAAATTTGCCCGTTGAAGAGATAGGCTCATTTTTGAAAATCACTTTGCGATCGTTGGTTTGCACTTCTTGGAATTGCCATTTCCTCGTATGAAATGTTTTATCACCTTTTCGAGTTCGACACGGTGTAGTGCTTCCCATTGGTTCATTTCTTTGCACGCTTCGGGATGAGCACTCCAAGAAAGGTAGTATGGAGATATTACTTGTTTAAGTAAATCTCTTGATTTACGTGGCAACGGTTCTTTTTCGATTATCTCGACTTGACCGCATTTCCTCGCTTTCCCCGGGTGACTTAGAGTCACTTCCAATCATGGATGACTCTTCTCACACTTGACTTGAGACTTGCTTCTCTTGAGTTGACTTGACCGATGTTCCACTCACCGCATCTCACCGCTTCTTCTTGATCGAGTTCCTGTCTCTTTTTCTTTGTTGTACTCACTGTCTCACAAACAGAAGTTTTCCTTCAAGCCTTCATTGTCTTCTTGCAAGTTGGAGCGTAGGCGACTTAACTCACTTGGCCACTCTAATTGTTACAATACATTTCAAAGCAAGAATTGGGGAGCCAACTTTCTATTCTAAGTTTTACATGGCATTCATCAAAATCTAAACAATAAAATTCCTAACAATTTCCCCCTTTTTGATGATGCCAAAACTTAAATCATACAAAGATGCAAATAACAAAGATACATACAGATAGTGTATTGACATAGAATGTATGCGCATAATCAATCTTTTTATTGATCATATCATTCTTGTACTTAACACAACTGTTTACAAGGTGTATCAGAGTATGTAATTGTCTCAAAAAAATTATAGCATTATTACAGAAGACTTACATTGTATGTATTTACATATAAAATACACGAAGGGTTGGACAAAAACACTTCATCTCCTTCGTCTCTTCTTTCATCTTGATCAGCATCTTCTTCTCTTCTTCTCTTCTTCTCGTCATCAGCTGCCTTCTTTTTCTTCTCATATGCCTTCCTGGCAGCTTCATCTCTCCTTATTCTTTCCTGTCTCTCCTGCCATAGCTGAGTTTGTCTCTTGTTTTCTTCTTCTATCCTTCTTGCATACTCGGGCGTTGGTTTTGGCCACTTGCAAGTTCGCCACATGGTCAAGCCCAAAAAAGAGATCCCTCCTTTCTTTCCCCGGGATCTACGTATTCAATATTCTTGGGCGGAGGCCTAGGTCTCAAGCTTCTTCCTCCACGCCGCTTTTCCTCTACCTCTGGGCGATATCTTTGATCAGGGCCTTCTTCTTTCGGTGAGTGCCCGGCGGAGTGACCAGCAGGATCACGGTTGTCTCATTGCCCTGTCGCCTTCTTCACATAGTGTGAGACCCTTTTCCCAAGATGTAGATCCCAAGCTTGAGCCAAGGACATATTTGCAAAATAACCTTGATTCGAGCGTTTTAAATTCGCTCAACCGATCTGCTCTGTCTCCGACATCCGAAATGGCATACGTGTCTCTCAACCGGAATGCCTCCGTGTTCTTTCAAAATGTTCATCACCCTGGCATCCATTCTTCCTTCCACCTCCTTCATCCCTCGCTTCAATTTCTTTTCTCTTCTCGGCCATAGATACAAAGAGAGTGTTGGAGTGGCGAGTCACGGGGAGTTTGTTTGCTTATAATGTCACCGTGACAGACCCCGTTGGGGGGTTTGTGCAATCATCAAGGTCATATTCTTTGATCCTTCCCCAACAGATTTTCCTTTCTTCGATTCAAAATTTCCTCACCGATTTTCCTTTCTCAATTTTGTTCCTTGTCACCGCTTCTCCTTTCTTCTCGGCTTGATTTTGTTTGCTTTAAGGTATTCCTCTTCCCCCTTTTTGCATCATCAAAGGATAGAGGAACCCCAGGGAACATCTTTGGCAAGCATGAAGTCGAAGTCTTCGATGGTTGAATTTTGCTTCAAGTCTCATGCGTTGTATCTTTGCACGGAATTGATCGAGTAGCGTTGGATTCTCACAAATCGGCTTCATCTCACCCATGAGAAGGCTGAATTTTCTTGTCATGTGTTCTTCCAAACGCCAGTATATCATTTGCATTTCGCTCACGCAGCGCTTGATCTCTCGGCGGTGTGAGCTTCGTGCATATGTTCAATGTGTTCCCGCACCGTTTCGCGTCAACATTTTCACTCTCCACACCAAAGACTTGTTGAATAATTGTCTCGAAGTATCTCACCGCTTCACACGCATTGATTGTCATTGTTGCCACCATTCCCTTATCCTCGATTGTGATGCCTCTCAAGTCACCGTAGGTTGGCATCTCTGTTGTCCAGCGCATATCCAAGGAGGCTCGATGCCTCTCCATCTTTTCAACTTGAAAAAAGAGTGCCTTGAACACTTCTCGTAGTTCAATTCTTCTTCATTGCGGTGATGGCCATACAAATGACGTCGAAATCGAAATCGGCCGAACAATGGTGCCTGAGTGGAAAACAGAGCTGGTCGTGATAGCGTGCTTGCTCATTTTCGACTCTTCGTGGAGTTCTCGTATCTCCAAAGAGAAAGGGAAAGATTCCACAAAGGATTCATCACCGCCATTTGGGATTTGTTCGATGATAAGCGGTGGACGTGAAGTTCTTCTCGGGAATCGATCCACCAGTAGCTTGAGGAGCCGGAGCGGTGGTCTCGGTTCACTGGGTTTTGTGGTGCAAGAGACTCGGCTTGAGCCGAGCCTCACTGTTGTCTTAATGCCTTCGTTGGTCTCAAATGATTTCTCCTTTTGAGTAGATCGTCCTCGGCCTTATCGGAAGCGTCATCGGACGATGATGAGATTTCCATTGGTGGCTCATCATCAAAATTAAAGGTCCGACGAGTAGTCTTGGGATCGAGACTTGCTCGTGCCTGGAACATCCGCACCGAGTCTTTTGGATTTGTCATGGGAGTTGACTCGATCTTCCTTCTTCGCCTTCCGATCCCGAAAGGTGACATCGGGTTGTCCTGGGAATCATGAAGTGCGCCGATCTCCTTCTCGAGATGGATCGATGGTTGCGGGAGGGATGTTCTCTACTTGGTTGTGTTACCCCGGGAAGTCTCAACCTCCCGTGGCCTTCATTTCCTCCAAAGCTCCTCTGGCTGCGAGGCCTGGTCTTCCCTTTCGACGAAGGTGTCACTGTCTTAGGGTCTTCTACAATGGCATCCATTGAGTCTCAACTCCATGGATTGCGCTTTCATCGCCAGTGTTAACTCCCGTAGTACATTCCTTCGTGCCTCGATCGCATCGCGCGTCATTAGCCTTCGTAGTCATTGGCACCTCTCACCGAGATCTCAATCGCCTGAGCTTCGTTGATGGCAACTTGCTGTTCTTCTTGTGTTTGAGTGTTCTTTGCTTCGCCTCCTACATTCTTTGTGGAGTCATCTCGCAAAGATCCTCCGACCTTACTGCAGTGGAGGGAGTTTCCCCCTCGAGCACCACCGAGTGACTTGGAGTGGGGTCACTCGTCTCCAAACTCCCTTGTTGCGCTTGATGGTTCAGTTGGGGCGGTGGTGGCACACCTTCAATAGGGGTTGGCTCGACCGGGGTCCCCACTAGCCCGGTTTCATCGCCATTCCTTATTGCTTCTTTTTCCGAAGTTAGTGGGGAAGTGGTAGCAAGAACATCAGTGGCTATTTGTTGAACCACTCCCATTGGATCGATTTCACCGTGTTCGAGGACTCTCCTGGTCCTCCATCGGTCTTTGCTCGTGAAGGATTCTTGATTCACGCAATGCTTGCCGATGATCGCAATTCTTCCGCGGGCGGCAGATTCTCTCGTTCCTCGTCACTTTCGGAGAAGACATCAAGGAGAGGATGGAAGTGTTCGTGGTCTGCCGAGATAGAAGCGTATACTTGCCTTTTCTCGTGCTTCGCTTTCTTCAGCTTGCTTTTCTCTCTCCTTGTCCTTGTAGATCTGCGAGAATATTCATGCATTGTCTTCATCTAGAGCCGGCACAAGAGATAATCCAAGGAAATTTAGCAGCTTCCTCTTCTTCTTCTATGAATTCAGCCGTTGAACTGCTCCTCGACTTGCTCAACTTCCATTTTCTCCACTCACGCAGACGATTCTCGATGTCCGGGTAAGGTGGAGATAGGATCATTACATCACTATCTCGCTTGGCTGGTTCTTCTTGAGTTTCACTTGTGTGAGCTACAACAGTGTCTTGGTTGCCTCTGATCACCTTCAAATGAGACTTGGGTCATTTCATCAATTACATCCGAGACTCTACTTCTCCGGTAGTCTCCTGTATTTGTGCTAGCCGAGTAGCCGACTCACCGGTTTCTCTGCTCGGATTGCTTTACAAGTCTTCTTCGTCTCTTAGTTTGTACCGAGAGGGATTTCGTTCGAGACGGTGTCCTCTAAGTCTTGGGCGGCCGGGGGCGTGCTTGTGTTTGTTTCGAGGAGCCGGCCGTCCCAGGTTTGTCGATCTCCTCTTTTTGACGATCGAGAGAAGGAATTTGTGAGTCCTTCTCGACCGCCGCAGGGGCAGGTGACACGGCCGCTTGGGCAGGCGGTGACTCTGCTGCAGGGGCGTGACTCTGCTGCAGGGGCGGAGCATGTTTGGTTTTCTTTGCAGGGGCAAAGAGACTTCTTGGCAAACGCAGGGGCAACTTTCTTCTTGGTTGGAGAGGAGGCGTACTGTGTCTTGGTCACCGATTCCCCCTCACCGTGTCGCTCTCTTGGCGTACGACGCTTCGAGCACCGAGAGATTAGCTCAACATCCTCTTGTTAACATGGAAGGCCTTCCCATGTCTAAGAGGTACTCCTTTCACCTCCAATAGCCGGCCAATCACTAGGCCATATCCCCGGATCCTCCAAATGACCCATCTTCTTTGAAGGACTTGTTTCCCACGTTTTTGGCAGAAATCGTGTAGATAAACTCAGCCCGCTTTATCTTCTTTTCTTCGATTATTGCAGCCATCACAATCAATTTTGCCTTTGACAGCTTGGTCAAAGTCGCCAAATTTGATGTCGATACACTTGGCAACAATGTCCAACAATTTGTGATAATCCTCCTTCAGCTCTCTTGTTTGCTTTGTGAATATTATTTTGTCGGCAACATCGGACTTGGCTATTTCTTTCCATGCGTCGCCCAAGTTTACATCAGCCTCTTTGATCTCGGATGCTCCTCTTCGGTAGTGAGCAATATTCACCAAATCTTGTTTGTGATAGTCATTACCGCTTCCCGTGAACAGATGACTTGATTCCTTCGTCGTGAATCTCGGCATTCACGTGGAATTGTGCGACCTCCTCCACATAGGTCATAGGATACTCTAGTGTTAGAAACGGTTTTTCGATCCTGCCGTTTCTAGCTTCTCCGCGATTTTCTTCACCAGGGTGTCGTCGGACCCGCTTCACCATTCCGTCGAAATCCACTACCGAACCGGTGTGGATTTGTTTTCCCAACTTGGTAAAGTCATATGTTGGTGCCATTTCTCGAGAATAATTTCAAGAAAAGTTCGAAATAGATTTGAAGTTTGATAGGGTTTTGAGAGTGTTTGCCTTTGCTTTTTGAGAGAGAGAGATTGAACAGTTTTAGAAGTGTGAGAGAGAAACGGACGAAAAAATGGTTTAAATATGGTTTATGAAAGGGCGTGCGACGGTTTTTGAATCGTGGATCGAAATCAACGGCTTGGATTTCGCACGCATATTGAGCGGTTCATGTCTCGTATTTAATGCGGCAAAGATTTATATCCAATCATAGGCTTGGTGTGCGGCTTTATGTCCAGTACACATCATCATTATCTTTGACGTGTCTCTTAAAACATTCCGCTAAGTCAAAAACGATCGCGTTTTTGTCTCTTTGCTCATAAGTTATTCAAATTATCTCTTAGCCGATTTAACTCGCTTCTCACATTTCTCTTAGTGACTCGGCTATCCGCCGACTTGGTATAGTGACTTTTCCGACATAAATGGTGATTCTTGAGCTAGTTTTTGTTTTCACTCTTTTTCACCTTCTTTCCTGTTTCATTTCTTTTCTTTGATTCTTCTCGTGTCTCGGCTTAGCTCAATTAGCCCCAACTCATGTTTGAGTTCTTCAAATCTTGACTCACATAATGGTTTTGTGAAGATGTCACTAGTTGCTTATCGGTTGAGATATATTCCAAGATAATGTCCTTCTTTTCAACATGATCTCTTATGAAATGATATCGACATCTATATGTTTTGTTCTTGAGTGCAACACGAGATTTTGAGTGATTGCAATGGCACTTGTGTTATCACACATGATTGGAATTTCTTTTTCTTCAATTTCATAATCTCTCACCGCCTCTCATCCATAGGACTTGGGCACAACAACACCGCTGCAGCTATGTATTCCCGCCTCACCAGAGAGGTGGCTATTGAGTTTTGCTTCTTGCTAAACCAGAAATTAGTCTGTTTCAAGCATTTGACATGTGCCTCAAGTACTTTTCTCTCCCACTCGTGCATCCAAAGATAGTCGAGTCCGAATAGCCAATTAGCTTGAATCCACCTTCCTTTGGATACCATAGCCCTACTTGGGTTTCCTTTTAAGTATCTCAATATTCTCTTAGTCATATCATATGGCTCTCTTTTGGAGCAGATTGAAATCTTGCACATACACCTACAAAGAAAGGTGATGTCCGGCTCGCTAGGCCGTGAGATAGAGCGATCCAATAAGTGCTCAGATCTTGTTTGATCTATAGGCTTGCCATCTCGCGTCCATGTCCATTTTGACTGATGTGTTCATTGGTATTTTTACGTAAGACTTCTCCTCCATACCAAATTTCTTCATTAAATCTCTGGTGTATTTTGTTTGACTTATGAAAGTTCCATCCTTCACCAAGTTTCACTTGAAGTCCAAGGAAAAATGTCGACTCTCCCATCATGCTCATTTCAAATTTACTTTGCATGAGGTTTGAGAATTTTTCACACAACTCTTTGTTAGTGGATCCAAAAATGATGTCATCCACATATATTTGAACAAGCAAAGATACTACTCTTCTTGTCTTGAATTCTCAAAAGTGTTCTATCCACTTTTCCTTTAGTGAATCCATTTTCGCTTAGGAATTGTGACAGGTATCATACCATGCTCACGGTGCCTGTTTCAATCCATACAGGCTTTCTTGAGTTTGTACACTTTGTCTCCAAGAGTCTTCTCGCTCAAATCCTGGAGGTTGTTCAACATACACTTCTTCTTCCAATAATCCATTCAGAATGCACTTTTTACATCCATTTGATATACAATGAAATTTTTGTGAGTCGCATAGGCAAGAAACATCCTTATAGCTTCCAATCTTGCTACAGAGCAAATGTTTCATCAAAATCTATTCCTTCTTCTTGGCAATATCCTTTGGCTACCGATCTTGCTTTGTTTCTTACCACGTAACCTTCCTCGTTCATCTTATTTCGAATACCCATTTGGTTCCAATAACATTTTGATGTATGGGTCTTTGTACTAATTCCCATACTTTATTTCTCTCAAACCGATTCACTCTTCTTGCATAGCTTGAATCCAATGTGTGTCATCCAATGCTTGTGACACATCTTTGGGCTCTATTCTGAGATGAAGCATGTGAACATTGCTTCTTGTTGAGTTCTCGATCTTGTCTTGACACCTTCTCTCATGTCTCCAATGACAAGTTACGTGGATGGCCTCTCGGCCATCTTACGTCCAGTTGAAGTAAGTTAGCCGATTCAAATCGACTTGCGGTGTTTCTTTGGGTCGCTCTTTCGTGATCACTCACCGCAGATTTTCCACCGCTTTTGAGATTCAGCTATCTCATCTTCTTCTCATTGATAATCCCCGCTTGACTTCAAAGATAGGGACTCTTCTCGTAAGGTTGGATGTTTCACTTATCACCGACTCTTCAATGTCTTCTCCATTTATGTTTGGCTCATCGAATACTACATGAATGGATTCTTCCTCAGAACCATAGTTCTTTTGTTGAGTATTCTCAGAGGCTTTGCTTTCACCGAGTATCCTAAGAAGATACCCTCATCGACTTTTTAGCATCAAAAGCCTTTAGGTTATCTTTGCCATTATTGTGGATGAAGCATTTACATCCAAATATCCTGAAATATGCAACATTTGGTTTTCTTCCACCCGGATCTCATAGGAGTCTTTGTCACCGCCTATTTATCATACATCTGTTTTGGGTGTAGCAGTGTGTTGATTGCTTGACCCAAAACCTTTTTGGTAACCCCCTGCTTGACTAACATGGTCCTTGCTTCTTTGAGGGTTCTGCTTTCTTCTTTCTCGCAACTCCATTCTCACGTGTGGAGTCCTTGCGGTGATAGTTCATGACCAATACCATTCTCAACACAAGATCGAGTTATTATTCCATTGACAAACTCGGTTCCTCTATCCGATCTTATTTTGATAATGGTTTGACTCTTCTCATTTTGTATCCTCTTCATCACCGGTGTGGTAGCTTTTGTAGAGTTTCTTTCTTCTTGCACATGAATATTGTCCATGTATATCTTGAGTAGTCATCTACTACCACCAAGGTGTATTTCTTTCCACTTATGCTTTGGTTCCACTTTGGGCCAAATAGATCCATATGAAGCGGATGCAATATTCTTGTTGAGGATGGGCAAGTCTTTTCTTGAACGACGACTTGATTTGTTTTCCTTCGACATGCATCACATATACTCTCCTTCTTGTATCTTAGTCGGAAGTCCTTCCACAAGATGACTTCTTGCTAGCTTATTAATCGTTTTGAAATTCGGATGACTCGGCTTTTTGTGCCACAACCAACTTGATTCAAATTGTGCTCTTTTTTGCTAGTAGACAGTCTTTGGGTGTTGCGATTGACCAATCCACTACATACATATTTTTTTGTCTCATCCTTGTAGCACAACTTCATTAGATTCAACATTTTTGATTTGGCATATTCCCATGTTGAATCCAACATTGTAGCCCTTGTCGCAGAGTTGGTGATGCTTAGTAAATTGAAGTTTAGTCCTTCAACATATGCAACATCTCGTGATTTCTAAACCATTCCTCCGGATGGATCCAATGCCTCTTATTTCACCAGGAGCTTCATTTCCTCCAAATATGACTTTGGCTCCTTTGACTTCCTTGAATTTTGACAGATTTCTCTTATTTCTGTCATATGTCCGGGGAATGACCGCTATCCATGTACCAGGTTCCTTGGCACTCACTGCTTCCTTGAACCCGCAATCAAGGAAATTAAGTTTTAGGTACCCATTCTTGTCCGGGTCCCGAGGGGTTAGAATTATAAGATGATCCAACCAACCTATAGCCAAATGATTTGACTCTAAGAGGTTGCCATCTATCGCTGCCATAATCATGATCAATCCTGGCAAATTGCTTAGGGAGTCTAGGTTCATACAAATTGTCTCTTTTGTCCGTATGCTGCATATGTGTTTTAGCAATTGCCTTTCTTGGGTAATTGTGGTGTCTTTGAGTGTAGTGCCTAGGTGCATATGTGTGTCTTTGATGAAAGCTCTTATGCTTTTGGAATGGCCTTTGTTGAGTTCTAGGCCTTTGCCATTTGGGCTTGTATTCCATAAGTCTAGGCGATAGTTCACATTATTCCAAATCGGCTTGGCTTGGATATTTTCTACCATTCCCATCATATGTATTTCTTTTATGAGTTTTAAGGATTTTTGGTAGCTCGCTTCTTCTTTACAGAGTATTTTCTCGTTTGGAGTCTCACTGAGGACTCGGCCGATCTCTTCTCACTCCTTTCAAAGACTCTCAATCGGTCATTTTTCCTTTTCCTTTGTAACCAAGGCCGCCGCTTAGTATTGTGCTTTGGATTGAAAGTGTGTGCATCATTTAGAGTTTTGGATTTTTCGGACTCTTCATGACTTGAAGATCCTTTTTCCAAAATTACTCTTGAGGTTTGACATGGCACAAAGGAATTAAATCCTAAGCTGTCTTGTCTCCACATTCTCTTTGACTCATAATAAGATCATCCAATGATTTAGATGCCTTAGTGAATGAGGCAATAACATTTTTGAGGTCATTCTCCCTCTTTTCTATAGCGCAATTTCTGCTATTAATTTAGCATTTTCACCTTTAAACTCTTATTCTCATCACCTATTTGACTTAGAGTACTCGGCTCCTTAGTCGACTTTGAGTTTTGACTTTTGAGTAGGCTGTTTTCCTCATTCAATAGTGTGTGTGAGGTTTTAATGTGCTCAAAATCTTTCATCATTTTGCCTAATGAATCATAAAGATCGGTGGGTGATGAAGTGTGTGTGTCACACGATCACTATCACTAGTGTCCGAGCTTGTTGAGTTAGATTGTACCTCATCTTCTTGATCTTGTTCTTTGGCCATTAAGCGGATCAAGGCTTCTTCTTCGTAGTCACTTGAGTAGTCGTCACACCGCTCTCTTCGAGTCACTGTCTCTCTTGACTTGGCTCTTGTCTCAATGATCTCTGCAACCATCATTGCCTTTTTTCTTCTCTTGTCTTCTTTCTCTCAAGACCTTTCTTTCTTCTTCGTTTACACTTGTTGATTACAGGATATGAGCAATCAATGGCATAGTGACACGTTGTCTACAATTCCAACATAGATATTCACCTTTTGCTCGGCTCTTTCTATTCTTGAGTTGTCGACTTTTGATACTCAACTTGTTGATGATCTGTCCTCTTGGTTGGCCTATCATCCCTTGATTTGGAGGGAGCCGAGTGTCTTCTCGAGGATTCACCCTTTCCTCTCTTGTAGTTCTTGTTAAAGAACTTGTTAAATCTTTTAACCATTAGGGCTATTTCTTCTTACGGGTCAATTGCCTCTTTGACTTGACTCTCCTTCCATCTTTGACAACTAGAGCAAATTGTTTTGGGTACAACTGTCTCTTCCTGGTCTTTCCTTCTCGGCCAAACTCATAGGCTTTGAGGTCCGAGAATAACTCATGGTTGGATGTCTTTGATAGGTCCATGGAATGTCTCGAGTGCCATGACCTTCATCTCCCATTCACCGAAGACTTTTCAGATCTTCATACACATTTCTTCGTGTATATTCCTTTCCAAGTGTAGACACTCATTTGTGATTTACGAATCGAGCATCCGTTTGATCCAGGTTTTCTCCGAGATCATTTTAAAGTTCTCAAATTTTTGTACAGACCACCGAAAGTTTGTTTTCTTTGATTTGCTCGAGCCTTCACAAATCAATGTCGGTTTGTCCCGATTTCCTTAGCCGTTTTGCAAGATTTCACCTTGTTGAACATGGCTTTGTCCAAGGTTTTGTAGAGAATATCCTTGGCTATATTGTCCAGGTTGTATCTTTTTCTGTCATCATTTGTCCACTCGCTTCTTGGTTTTTCAACCATGATCGTCCGGTCTTCGATCTTCTTCCCCTTCACCGCAACTCTTCGTACAAATAACCGTTTCACCTTTAATATTTGCAGAGGCCCATCTTCTATCACTATCCACATCTCATCATGTAATCTTTGATAGATGAGCTCGCATACGAATTTTCCAATCATCAAATTCTTCAATAGTGAACATAGGAATGCGTGTTAGATTTGCTTCCATGATGATAATTTTTAATGAAAGAAAAGAGTTTTGAAAGTTTAAGTACTAAAGCGGACTTTTGAAAAGTTTGGAGATCTAGTTCAAGAACCGGTGCGGAGGGTTCAATGAACCAACCGCTCCGATACCACTTGTAGGTCCCAAGGGGTGTAAGTGTAAGGTTTAGAAGGGGGTTGAATAAACCTTACCAAATTTTCGATTTAGGCCTTTTAAATCTCACAGAGTTCTACACAACAGTCCTTGATGGACGATCGAATTAGTCACTCAAGAGAGTCAATCTCTTAACGATTTCGGTGAGTTTGTTAGTAGAGTAACTCACCATTGGCTATAATTTGACTCACCGTGGTTTTGTTTTCAGCGAAGACTTAACACCCTTAAGTTTGATTAAGCAAGAATTTAGTGCTTGGTTTAGTACTTATAAGTTATCAAGTGGATAGCAAATTTATCGTGAGATATAAGCGATTAAAAATGCAAGAATTAAAAGTCTTTGAAAAGTAAATGACACAATGAAATTTTTATAGAGGTTCAAGATGGGGTAATTCTTCTACTCCTCTCTTCTCCAACTCCCGGAGGAATCCACTAGGTAATGATTAGTTTACAAAGTGGTAACAGTCCGGATACAAGTCTTGATCACACAAATGGCTTGATCCTTTGGGACTCGGTGCGAGACGCCTTGATCACTCGGTGGCTTCTCGTGCGACTCGGCTTCTTCTTCACAGGCGCAGCTGCGCTTTGCTACTGTACTCACTTGCTCAAGCACTTTGGATTTGATCACGAAGCCCTCCAAACGCTTAAGACTTGGTTCACCTTTTGAACCTTTCTACAATCCTTCTTGGAATGTAGACCCTTTGTTTTCGTGGTTTCCTCTTCAACTGATTGAAGTTCTCTTTCCTTCACAGGTAAGTGTTGGATTGATGTTCTTCGAGATGTAGGCTTGAGGATTGAGAATATTTTAATTTTGATAAGCTTGTATATCTCACGTGTGTGTCATCCACGCATCATCATCTTTTCTCAATCAAACTCCTTAGCCTTTTATAGTGAACTTTCAAAAATTTGCCCGTTGAAGAGATAGGCTCATTTTTGAAAATCACTTTGCGCGTTGGTTTGCACTTCTTGGAATTGCCATTTCCTCGTATGAAATGTTTTATCACCTTTTCAAAGTTCGACACGGTGTAGTGCTTCCCATTGGTTCATTTCTTTGCACGCTTAGGGATCGAGCACTCCAAGAAAGGTAGTATGGAGATATTACTTGTTTAAGTAAATCTCTTGATTTAAATCTAACGGTTCTTTTTCGATTATCTCGACTTGACCGCATTTCCTCGCTTTCCCCAGGTGACTTAGAGTCGACTTTCCAATCATTGGATGACTCTTCCACTCACTTGACTTGAGACTTGCTTCTCTTGAGTTGACTTGATGATGTTCCACTCAATGCATCTCACCGCTTCTTCATCGAGTTCCCTTGTCATTCTTTCTTTGTTGTACTCAATGTCTCACAAAGAGAGTTTTCCTTCAAGCCTTCATTGTCTTCTTGCAAGTTGGAGCGTAGGCGACTTAACTCGGCTTGGCCACTCTAATTGTTACAATACATTTCAAAGCAAGAATTGGGAGCCAACTTTCTATTCTAAGTTTTACATGGCATTCATCAAAATCTAAACAATAAAATTCCTAACATCCCCATTATCCCGGTTTCATCGCCATCTCTCCTTATCGCTTCTTCCGAGTGAGTCAGGGGAAGTGGTGGCAGAAATAACGATGGCTATTTGCTGAACCACTCCCATAGGATCGGTTTCACTTGTGTTACGGAGGACTCTCCTGGTCCTCCATCGATCTTTTGCTCGTGAAGGATTACTGGATTCATGCAATGCTTGCTGCATTTGCAACTCTTCAGAAAGAAAGATTCTCCGATCCTCATCACTGTCGGAGAGAAGACATCAAGGAGAGGATGTGTGTGTTCGTGGTGCCGAGATAGGCGGATGCTTGCCTTCTCACGTGCCTCGCTTCCTCGGCTTGCTTTTCTCTCTCCTTTTCCTTGAAAATCTGCGGGATGTCTAAGCGGTTGTCTTCATCAAGTCTTTGAGCACGATCTTTAGTCCAAGGAAATTTAGCAGTTCCTCTTCTTCTTCTATAAACTCAGTCGTTGGAACTGTTCCCGACTTACTCAACTTCCATTTCTCCACTCACGCAGACGATTTTGGATGTCCGGGTAAGGTGGAGATAGGATCATTACATCACTATCCGCTCCAAATTTCTTTTTCTTGTGTTTGGTGTGAACTACAAACATGTCTTGAGTTGCCTCTGCGATCGCCTTCAAAGCAGACTTGGTGTTTCATCAATTACATCCGAGACTCTACTTCTCCGATCTCTCGATATCCTTTCTGGCGAGTGGCCGACTCAAAGGTTTCTCCAAATCGAGCGCTTGATAATTCGTCTTCGGATATTCTAACGTTAGAAACGGTTTTAGTCCTGGGGCGTTTCCAACTTCTCTCGATTTTCTTCACTAGGGTGTCGTCGGACCCCTGTTTCATCATTCCGTCAAAATCCACCGTAGCCTGTGGATTTGCTTTCCTAACTTGGTAAAGTCATAAGTTGGTGCTATTTCTCGGGATTATATCAAGGAAAAACTCGAGAGATTGACTTGGAGATAGATAGGGCTTGAGAGTATTTTGCCTTTGCTTTTGAGAGAAAGAGATGAACAGTTTTAGAAGTGTGAGAGAGAAAGCAGATTTAAAATGGTTTAAATATGGTTTATGAAAGGACGTGCGGGTGGTTTTGAAATGTGATCGAAATCAACGGCTTAGATTTTGCACGCCTCTTTAGCATTTAATGTCTCGTATTTAATGCGGCAACATTTATATCCAATCATCGACTTGTGTGCGGCTTTATGTCTGTACACATCATCATTATCTTTGACGTATTCCTTAAAACATTCCCGCTTAGTCAAAACGATCATGCGTTTTTGTCACTTTGCTCATAAGTTATTCACTTATCCCTTAGGCGATTTAACTCTACTTCTCAGATTCTCTTAGTGACTCAATATCACCGACTTTGTGTAGTTATGTTTTTCCGATACAATCGATTTTACATTTTCGGCTCTTTTTCACCCCTTTTTCTTTCCATTTCTCTTCTTTGATTCGCCTCGAGTGTCACCTCCAATTAAGTGCTTAACTCATGCTTGAGTTCTTCAAATCTTGACTCACATAGTGGTTTTGTGAAGATGTCGGCTAGTTGTTTATCGGTTGAGATATATTCCAGGATGATGTCCTTCTTTTCAACATGATCTCTCTTATGAAGTGATATCGACATCAATATGTTTTGTTCTTGAGTGCAACACAGGATTTTGAGTGATTGCAATTGCACTTGTGTTATCACACATGATTGGAATTTCTTTTTCCTCAATTTCATAGTCTCTCACTTTTTGTCTCATCCATAGGACTTGGCACAACATTGCCCCGCAGACTATGTATTCTTGCTTCACCGTAGGTGGCTATTGAATTTTGCTTCTTACTAAACCAGAAATTAGCCTTGTTTCCTAGCATTTGACATGTGCCTCAAGTGCTCTTCCTGTCCGCTCCACTCGCATCCGGATAGTCGAAATCAATAGCCAACTAGCTTGAATCCACCTTCCTTTGGATACCATAGGCCTACTTCTTGCTTCCTTTCAAGTATCTCAATATTCTCTTGGGCTGTTTGTCATATGGCTCTCTTTTGGAGCAGATTGATATCTTGCACATACACCTACAAAGAAAGGTGATGTCCGCCCGCTTCTTTGTGAGATAGAGCAATGATCCAATAAGTGCTCAGATCTTGTTTGATCTACAGGCTTACCATCCGCATCCATGTCCAATTTGATCGATGTGTTCATTGGTATTCTTACGAAGACTTCTCCTCCATACCAAACTTCTTCATTAGATCTCTGGTGTATTTTGTTTGACTTATGAAGGTTCCATCCTTCACTGTTTCACTTGAGTCCAGGAAGAATGTCAACTCTCCCATCATGCTCATTTCAAATTTACTTTGCATGAGGTTTGAAAACTTTTCACACGAGTTCTTTGTTAGTGGATCCAAAAATGATGTCATCCACATATATTTGAACAAGCAATATACTCTTTTTGTCTTGAATTAAAAAAGTGTTCTATCTACTTTTCCTTTTGTGAATCCATTTTCGATTAGGAATTGTGACAAGGTATCATACCATGCTCGGGTGCCTGCTTCAATCCATACAAGGCTTTCTTGAGTTTGTATACCTTATCTCCAAGAGTCTTCTCGCTCAAATCCTGGAGGTTGTTCAACATACACTTCTTCTTCCAATAAACCATTTAGGAATGCACTTTTTACATCCATCGATATACAATGAAATTCTTGTGAGTCGCATAGGCAAGAAACATCCTTATAGCTTCCAATCTTGCTACGGGGCAAATGTTTCATCAAAATCTATCCCTTCTTCTTGGCAATATCCTTTGGCTACTAGTCTTGCTTTGTTTCTTACCACGTAACCTTCCTCCTTCATCTTATTTCAACACCCATTTGGTGCCAATAACATTTTGATGCATGGGTCTTTGCACTAATTTCCATACTTTATTTCTTTCAAACCAATCACTCTTCTTGCATTGCTTGAATCCAATGTGTGTCGTTCAATGCTTGTGACACATCTTTGGGCTCTATTTGCGAGATGAAGCATGTGAACATGGCTTCTTGTTGAGTTCGATCTTGTTTTGACACCTTCTCTTATATCTCCAATGATAAGTTAAGTGGATGGTCTCTCGGCCATCTTACATCGGAGTTGGAGTAAGTTAGGCTGATTCATCGACTTGCTTACCGTGTGTTCTTTGGTCGCTCTCGTAATCACTTAGTGCAAATTTTCCAAATTGTTTTTTGAGATTCACTATCTCATCTTCTTCGAATTGATAATTCCAAATTTTGACTTGAAAGATAGGGACTCTTACGTATGGTTGGATGATTCACTTATCAATTTCGACTCTTCAATGTCTTCTCTATTTACATTTGGCTCATCGAATACTACATGAATGGATTCTTCAGTAACCATAGTTCTTTTGTTGAGTATTCTAGGCTTTGCTTTTGTTTGAGTATCCTAAGAAGATACCTTCATCGACTTTAGCATCAAAAGCCTTTAGATTGTCTTTGCCATTGTTGTAGATGAAGCATTTGCATCCAAATATTCAAATATGCAACATTTGGTTTTCTTCCATCCAGATCTCATAGGAGTCTTTGTCATTTGTCTTTTATCATACATCCTGTTTTGAGTGTAGCAAGTTTGTGTTGATTCAACCCAAAATCTTTTTGGTAACCCCGCTTGACTAACATGGTCCTTCTTTGCTTCTTTGAGGGTTCTATTTCTTCTTTCTCGCAACTCCATTCTGTTTGTGGAGTCCTTGCTGATAGTTCATGACCAATACCATTTTCAATACAATCTTTTGAGTTATTATTCCATTGACAAATTCGGTTCCTGCATCGATCTTATTCGATAATGGTTTGACTCTTCTCGTTTTGAATCCTCTTCATCACCGTTTGGTAGTTTTTGTAGAGTTTCTTTTCTTCTTACACATGAATATTGTCCATGTATATCTTGAGTAGTCATCTACTACCACCAAGGTGTATTTCTTTCCACTTATCTTTGGCAGGTTCCATCGGGCCAAATAGATCCATATGAAGCGGATGCAATATTCTTGTTGAGGATGGGCATGTCTTTTCTTTGAATGACGACTTGATTTGTTTTCCTTCGACATGCGTCACATATACTCTCCTTCTTGTATATCGAGTCCGGAAGTCCTTCTACAAGATTACTTACGCAAGCTTGTTAATCGTTTTGAAGTTCGGTGACTCGGCTTTTGTGCCACAACCAACTTGATTCAAATTTCTCTTTTTGCTAGTAAGAGGCAGTCTTTGGGTGTTGCGATTGACCAATCCACTACATACATATTTTTTTGTCTACATCCTTGCAACACAACTTCATTTGATTCAATATCTTTGATTTGGCATATACCCATGTTGAATCCAACATTGTAGCCCTTGTCACGCGAGTTGGTGATGCTCGATAAATTGAAGTTGAGTCCTTCAACATATGCAACATCTGTGATTTCTAATCCATTCCTCTTGATGGATCCAATGCCTCTTATTTCACCAGGAGCTTCATTTCCTCCAAATATGACTTTTGCTCCTTTAACTTCCTTGAATTTTGACAGATTTTTCTTATTTCTGTCATATGTCCGGAACAACCACTATCCATGTACCAGGTTCCTTGGCACTCAACCTGTTCCTTGAACTCGCAATCAAGGAAATTAAGTTTTAGGTACCCATACTTGTGCGGGTCCTGAGGGGTTAGAATTGTAAGATGATCCAACCAACCTATAGCCGGATGATTTGACTCTGGGGTTGCCATCTATCGAGTGCCATAATCATAATTAATCCTGGCAAATTGCTTGGGGATTCTAGGTTCATACAACTGTCTCTTTTGTCTGTATGCTGCATATGTGTTTTAGCAATTGCCTTCCTTGGGGTAATTGTGGTGTCTTTGAGTGTAGTGCCTAGGTGCATATGTGTGCTTTGATGAAAGCTCTTATGCTTTTGGAATGGCCTTTCTTGAGTTCTGGCCTTTGCCATTTGGGCTTATATTCCATAAGTCTATCTTTGATGGTTCACATTATTCCAATCAGCTTGGCTTGGATATTTTCTACCATTCCCATCATATGTATTTCTTTTATGGACTTTACTTCTTGGGGTTTTGGTAGCTCGCTTCTTCTTTTTCTGAGTATTTTCTGTTTGGAGTTTGCTGAGAACTCTGCTTTGAATCTCTTCTCACTTGTCTTTTTTAGCGCACTCAATCAATTTTTTTTCCTTTTCCTTTATAACCAAGGCCGTTTGCTTGTTATTGTGCTTTGGAGTGAATGTGTGTGCAACATTTAGAGTTTTGGATTTTTCGGACTCTTCATGGCTTGAAGATCCTTTTTCCAAAATTACTTTTGAAGTTTGACATAGCACAGAGAATTAAATCCTAAGCCTGTCTTGTCTCCACATTCTCTTTGACTCATAATAAGATCATCCAATGATTTAGATGCCTTAGTGAATGAGGCAATAACATTCTTGAGGTCATTCTCCTCTTTTCTATAGCGGCAATTTACTGCTACTAATTTAGCATTTTCACCTTTTTAAACTTTCATTCTCATCACCTATTTGACTTAGAGTACTCGGCTCCTTAGTCGGCTTTGAGTTTGACTTTTGAGTAGGCTGTTTTCCTCATTCAATAGTGTGTGTGAGGATTTAATGTGTTCAAAATCTTTCATCATTTTGCCTAATGAATCATAAAGATCGAGTGGGTGATGAAGTGTGTGTGTCACGTCACTATCATCAGTGTCGAGTTTGATGAGTTAGATTGTACCTCATCTTCTTGGTCGTTGATCTTGTTCTTTGGCCATCAAGCGGATCGGGCTTCTTCTTCGAGTCACTTGAGTAGTCGCTTCACGCTCTCTCGAATCACTGTCTCTCTTGACTTGGCTATTTCAGCAGATCTCTCTGACCATCATTGCCTTTTTCTTTTCTTGTCTTCTTTCTCACAAGACCTTTCTTTCTTCTTCATCCCTGTCTTTGTTGACTACGAGGATATGAGCGATCAATGGCATAGTGACCTGGTTGTCTACAGTTCCAACATAGGTATTCAGCCTTTTGATCGACTCTTTCCATTCTTGGATTGTCACCCTTTGAAACTCAACTTTTTGATGATCTGTTATCTTGGTTGGCCTATCTTCCCTTGATTTGGAGGGAGCTGAGTGTCTTCTCGGAAGATTCACCATTTCCTCTCTTGTAGTTCTTATTAAAGAACTTGTTGAATCTTTTAACCATCGTTATTTCTTCTTACGGGTCAATGACTTCTTTGACCTCGGCTCTCTTCCCATCTTTAACAATTAGAGCAAATTGTTTTGGGTACATCTGTCTCTTCCTGGTCTTTTCTTCTCACTCAAACTCGTAGGCTTTGAGGTCCGAGAATAGTTCATGGTTGGATGTCTTTGATAGGTCCATGGAATGTCTCGGTGCCATGACCTTCATTTCCCATTCAGGTGGAAGACTTTTTAGGATCTTCATACACATTTCTTCTGTGTATATTCCTTTCCAAGTGCGAACAACTCATTTGTGATTTACGTAAACCGAGCATCCAGTTGATCCAGGTTTTCTCCTGAGATCATTTTGAAGTTCTCAAATTTAGACACCACTTATAATTTGTTTTCTTTGATTTGCTCGAGCCTTCACAAATCAATGTCGACTTGTCCCAGATTTCCTTAGCCGTTTTGCATGATTTGACTTTATTGAACATAGCTTTGTCCAAGGTTTTGTAAAGGATGTCCTTGGCTACATTGTCCAGGTTGCATCTTTTTCATCATCATTTGTCCACTCGGTTCTTGGTTTTTCAACCATGACGTGGGAGCAAAGATCTTCTTCTCCTTCACCGCAACTCTTCGTAAATGCAATGTGTTCACCTTTAATATTTGTAGAGGCCCATCTTCTATCACTATCCACATCTCATCATGTAATCTTTGATAGATGAGCTCGCATACGAATTTTCCAATCATCAAATTCTTCAATAGTGAACATAGGGATGCGTGTCAAATTTGCTTCCATGATAATAACTTTTAATGATAGAAAAGAGTTTTGAAGGTTTAAGTACTAAAGCAGACTTTGAAAAGTTTGGAGATCTAGTTCAGAACCGGTGCGGAGGGTTCAATGAACCAACCGCTCGATACCACTTGTAGGTCCCAAGGGGTGTAAGTGTAAGGTTTAGAAGGGGGGGTTGAATAAACCTTACCAAATTTTCGATTTAGTCCTTTTAAATCTACAGAGTTGATACTACACAGCTGTGTCCTTGATGGACAGTCAATTTAGTCACTCAGTAGAGTTAATCTCTCAACAGACTCAACTGAGCTGTTGATGGAGTAACTCAGCTGTTGGCTCTAAATTAACTCGACTGTGGTTTTGTTTTCAGCGGAAGACTTAACACCCTTAAGTTTGATTAAGCAAGAATTTAGTGCTTGGTTTAGTACTTATAAGTTATCAAGTGGATAGCAAATTTATCAGCAGATATAAGCAGTTAAAAATGCAAGAATTAAAATGCTTTGAAAAGTAAATGACACAATGAAATTTTTATAGAGGTTCGAAGATGGGGTAATTCTTCTACTCCTCTCTTCTCCAACTCCTGGAGGAATCCACTAGGTAATGATCAGTTTACAAAGTGGTAACAGTCCAGATACAAGTCTTGATCACACAGCCGACTTGATCCTTTGGGACTCGATGCCGAGACGCCTTGATCACTCACCGGCTTCTCGTGCGACTCGAACTTCTTTCACAGGCAGGCTTTGCTACTACAGACTCACTTGCTCAAGCTCTTTGGATTTGATCACGAAGCCCTCCAAAAAGCTTAAGACTTGGTTCAACCTTGAACCTTCCTACAATCCTTCCCGGAATGTAGACCCCTTGTTTTCGATATTTTCCTCTTCAACGATTGAAGTTATCTTTCCTTCACAAGGTGAGTGTTGGATTGATGTTCTTCGTAATGTAGGCTTGAGGATTGAGAATGTTTCGATTTTTCTAATATGCTTGTATATCTCACATGTGTGTCATTCTTCTTGTCAAACAAACTCCTCGGCCTTTTATAGTGAACTTTCAAAAATTTGCCCATTGAAGAGATAGGCTTATTTTTGAAAGTCACTTGCGTCGTTGGCTTGTCTTGTTGCGAGTTCTTGGAATTGCCATTTCCTCGTATGAATTGTTCTTTCACCTTTTGTAGTTCGACACGGTGTGGTGCTTCCTATTGGTTCATTCCTTTTGCACGCTTCTCGGGTGAGCACTCCGAGAAAGGTGGTATGGAGATATTACTTGTTTAAGTAAATCTCTTGATTTCTCGTGCAATTCTTCTTTTACGATTACCTCGACTTGATGCATTTCCTTGCTTTCACCAGGTGACTTAGAGTCGACTTCCAATCATTGGATGACTCTTCTGTCACTTCAACTTGAGACTTGGCTTTTCTTGAGTTGACTTGACGATGCTCCACTCACCGCATCTCGAGTTGATTCTCCAAAGAGAGTTCTGTCTACTCTTCTTTGCCATACTCAAACAGTCTCGCAGTGAGTCTTCCTTCAAGTCTTGATTGTCTTCTTGCATGTTAGGGCATAGTGACTTAACTCGGCCTTGGCTCTCTATTTATTACAATGCATTTTACAACAAGAATTGGGGTGCCAACTTTCTATTCTAAGTTTTACATGGCATTCATCAAAATCTTAAACAATAAATTTCCTAACACTCCATCATTCTTTGCTCATGAAGGATTCTCGATTCTTGCATTGCTTCTTTGCATTTGCAAGACTTCGTGGCGCGACAACATGGTCCGGATCCTCATCACTTTCGATAGGGCGTCAAGGTGAGAATGTGTATGATCGGTGGTGCGGTGAGAGGGCGGAGATCTTTGGCCTTCTCACGTGCTTCTCGTCCTCACCGCTCTCTAGCCCGCGTTCGTTTTCTTTTCCGAATCTGCGGTATATTGATACAATTATCCTCGTCGAGGACTTGCAAGATCGTGTCAACCTCAAGAAACCTGAAGAGTTCTTCTTTAGCAATGAACTCTGGTCTTTCAAACTCCACTCGGATAGGCTCGACTTCCATTTTCTCCACTCTCATTTCGATTTTGGATGTCCGGATACAATGGAGAGTACATGATTACATCGTCTTCATCATTCTCTTTGCCGCCCTCGTTTCCGAGGGGATTAAGGGTAGCAGGAGACTTCACCGCCGACACCCTCGAGCCTGCATTACGGTGGAGAAACAACCCCGTCAACAGTGATTCGGTTGTCTCGGCCATTCCTTGTTCTCACCGTTGCTCATTACTGTCTCTGGCTTGATTGCCTCTGTGATCGGCCTCGTGACTTGGCCGTTTCATCGATCACTGAGACTCTACTTCTCCGGTAGTCTCGGTATCTTCTCCACTGAGTGATAGACTCATTTGTCTTCTCAAGCTCGGAGAGCTTGGAAAGTCTTCTTCTTCTCTTTGTTTTTACCAAAGGGATATCCGCTCCACTTCCTCTAGTTCATTGAAGGTGAATGCCTTCGCAGATGTCTTAGAGGCACGGCCTTCCTTGTTGTGGCGATCCTCTTCTTCTTGATCACCGGAGAAGGGATTAATGGTAACTTCTCCACTGCGGCTGCGAGGGGGAGACACGGCTGGGGGCGGGTGACTCGGCTGCGGGGCGGGAGCGATTTCTTTTTCTTTCTTTGAAGGCGTGTCTTTTAGCATCTGCAGGCGACCTTCTTCTTTGGAGGAGAGGATACGAGATGTATCTTCGGGTCACCGATTCCCCCTCACTCGTATCAGTCCTCTTGGCGTATGCTCTCTTCTGTGCGCCAGAGAGGTTTGATCGAAACATCCTCTTGTTCACATGGAACGCCTTTCCATGTCGAAGAGGGACTCCTTTTACTTCTATCAGCCTGCCAATCACCAGGCCGTATCCTAGGGAACCTCCAAATGTTCCATCCTCTTTGAAGGATTTGTTCCCAACGATTCTCGCGAGTCTGCTGTAGACAAACTCAGCCCAATTCACCCTCTGTTCTTCAAGGATCACAGCCATTACGATCAGCTTAGCTTTAGACAGCTGGTCAAAGCTGCCAAATTTGATGTCTATGCATTTGTCAACAATGTCCAGCAATTTGTGATAGTCCTCTTTCAATGACCTCTTGTTAGTCATTGTAGACCACTTTCGCAAAGATAGTCCGACTTGGCTACTTCCTTCCAAGCGGCGGATCAGTCAACATCGACTTCATTAATTTTCGACACTCCTTCCGCCGTGAACAAGCGGTGTTCTCGCCAAATCCTTGGCGTTGATGGTGAACTTCTTTCCATGAACAGAGGACTTGATGCCCTCATCGTGAACTTCAACGTTCACGTAGAACTGTGCGACCTCTTCCACATAGGTCATCGGAAACTCTAATGTCGAAAAAGGTTTCACCCAGGCGTTTCTAATTTTTCAGAATCTTCTTCACTAGGGTGTCGTCGGACCCTGTTTAACCATACCATCGAAATCCACAAGAGACCCTGTGGATTTGCTTTCCTAGCTTGACAAAATCATGAGTAGAGGCCATTTCGAGATGTTTTACCGAACGAAACTTGAAAGAATAAACGAGGATTGATAGGGTTTGGAGAGAAAAAAATTTGCTTTTGCTTTCGAGAGAGAGATGAACAGATTTTGGTAAAGTGAGAGAGAAAGGACGAAAATGGTTTAAGTATGGTTCATGAAAGGGCGTGCGGGTGGTTTTGAAATTTGATCAAAATCAACGGCTTAGATCTTACACGCCGATTTACATATAATTTCTCGCATTTAATGCGGCAACATTTATATCCAATCATAAGCTTGGTGTGCGGCTTTTGCTGTACACGCGTCATAATTATCTTTGACGTCATTCTTAAAAACATTCTCGCTTAGTAAAAACGACCGCGTTTTTGTCACTTTACTCATAAATGACTCACTTACTCCTTAGCCGATTCAATCCTTCTTCTCACTCCTCTCCTAGTGACTTAGCTGTCAGCTAATTCGATACAGCTGACTTTCCGATATAGCTGATTCACTTAGCTGAATTACGAATTCAGCTCTTTTTCCTCTTTTCATGTTTCATCTCTTTTCTTTGAGTCTTCTGAGTGTCAACTCAGCTCAATTAACCCTAACTCATGCTTGAGTTCTTCAAATCTTGATTCACATAATGGTTTTGTGAATATGTCACTAACCGCTTTGCTCGGTTGAAATATATTCCAAGGTGATGTCCTTCTTTTCAACATGGTCTCTTATAAAGTGATATCTGACATCGATATGATTTGTTCTTGAGTGCAACACATGATTTTGAGTGATTGCAATTGCACTTGTGTTATCACACATGATTGGAATTTCTTTTTCTTCAACCTCATAATCTCTAAGTTGCTGTCTCATCCATAAGACTTGGGCACAACAAATTTGCCAAAGAACTATGTATTCTCGTTGTGGAAGTGGCTATTGAATTTTGCTTCTTGCTAAACCAGAAATTAGCCTATTTCCAAGCATTTGACATGTGCCTCAAGTACTCTTCCTGTCAACTCTACATCCAAAGATAGTCAGTCCGAATAGCCAATTAGCTTGAATCCACCTTCCTTAGGATACCATAATCCAACTTCTTGACTTCCTTTCAAGTATCTCAAGATTCTCTTGGATGCGGTCATATGGCTTTCTTTTGGAGCAGATTGAAATCTTGCACATACAACTACAACAAAGGTGATGTCCGGCTCCTGGCTTTGTAAGATAAGCAATGATCCATAAGTGCTCGTGATCTTGTTTGATCTGAAAGCTTGCCATCCGCATCCATGTCCATTTTGACGGATGTATTCATTGGTATTTTCACAGAAGACTTCTCTTCCATACCAAATTTCTTCATTAAATCTCTAGTGTATTTTGTTTGACTTATGAATGTTCCATCCTTCAGCTGTTTCACTTGGAGTCCAAGGAAGAATGTCAGCTCTCCCATCATACTCATTTCAAATTTGTTTTGCATGAGATTTGAGAATTTATCACACAACTTTTTGTTTGTGGATCCAAAGATGATGTCATCCACATATATTTGAACAAGCAGTATGTTCTTCCCATCTTGAATTCTGAAAGTTTTCTATCCACTTTGCCTTTTGTGAATCCGTTCTCAGTCAGGAATTGTGATAATGTATCATACCATGCTCTGGGTGCCTGTTTCAATCCATATAGAGCTTTCTTGAGTTTGTATACCTTGTCTCCAAGAGTCTTCGCACAAATCCTGGATGTTGTTCAACATATACTTCTTCTTCCAACAAACCATTAAGGAATGCACTCTTTACATCCATTTGATATACAATAAAGTTCTTGTGAGTCGCATAGGCAAGAACATCCTTATGGCTTCAATCTTGCCACATGAGCAAATGTTTCATCAAAATCTATCCCTTCTTCTTGGCAAGATCCTTTAGCTACCAATCTTGCTTTGTTTCTTACCACAAACCTTCCTCATTCATCTTATTTCTCGAACACCCATTTAGTGCCAATAACATTTTGATGGGTAGGTCTTTGAACCAATTCCCATACTTTGTTCCTTTCAAACCGATTCACTCTTCTTGCATGGCTTGAATCCAAAGCGTGTCATCCAATGCTTGCGACACATCTTTAGGCTCTATTTGTGAGATAAAGCAAGTAAACATTGCTTCTTGTTGAGTTCGGATCTAGTTTTCACTCATTCTCTTACATCTCCAATGATTAGTTCGTGGATGGTCTCTCGGCCATCTTACATCGTTGGAGTAAGTTAGTCTGGATTCGATCGTCTTGCACTGTGTTATTTTGATCACTCTCTCATCATTACTTAGTGCAAATTTTCCAAATGTCTTTGAGATTCAGCTATCTCATCTTCATCCGGGTTTATAATTCCAAACACTTCAACATAGGGACTCTTACGCATGGTTGGTTGATTCAAACTTATCACCGACTCTTCAATGTCTTCTCCATTTACATTTGGCTCATCAAACACCACATGGATGGATTCTTCTCGCAACCATTGTCCTCTTGTTGAGCACTCTGTAGGCTTTGCTTTGTGAGTATCCTAAGAAGATACCTTCATCGACTTTAGCATCAAAAGCCTTTAAATTATCTTTGCCATTGTTATGGATGAAGCATTTGCATCCAAATATTCTAAAATATGCAACATTTGGCTTTCTTCCCGTCCAAATCTCATAGGAGTCTTTGTCACCGTCTATTTATCATGCATCTATTTTGAGTATAGCATGTTGTGTTTATTGCTTCACCCAAAATCTTTTAGCAGCCTGCTTCACTAACATGGTCATTCTTTGCTTCTTTGAGAGTTCTATTCTTCTTTCTCGCAACTCCATCTTGCTGTGGAGTTCTGCCGCAGATAATTCATGACCAATGCCATTTTCAATACAATATCGAGTTTTTATTCCATTGACAAACTCGGTTCCTCCGTCGATCTTATTTTGATAATGGTTTGACTTTTCTCATTCTCGGATCTTCTTCATCACCGTGATAGTTTCTCGCAGAGTTTCTTTCTTCTTACACATGAATATTGTCCATGTATATCTTGAGTAGTCATCTACTACCACCAAGGTGTATTTCTTCCCACTTATGCTAGTGGTTCAATTGGACCAAATAGATCCATATGTAGCAGTGTAATATTCTTGTTGAAGATGGACATGTCTTTTCTTTGAATGATGATTTGATCTGTTTTCCCTTCGACAAGCATCACATATACTCTCCTTCTTGTATCTCGAGTCCGGAAGTCCTTCCACAAGATTACTTCTTGCAAGTTTGTTAATAGTTTTAAAATTCGGGTGACTCGACTTCTTGTGCCACAACCAACTTGATTCTACTGTGCTCTTTTGCTAGTAGACAGTGCTTGGTGTTGCATTGACCAATCTACCACATACATGTTCTTATGTCCGCATCCTTGTAATACTATTTCATTAGTTTCAGATCCTTGATTTGACATACACCCATATTGAATCCAACATTGTAGCCTTTGTCACGAGTTGACTTATGCTTAGCGGTTGAAGTTGAGTCCTTCAACATATGCAACATCTGTGATTTCTAATCCATTTTCTTGATGGATCCAATGCCTCTTATTTCTCCTGGAGCTTCATTTCCTCCAAATATGACTTTTGCACCTCGACTTCCTTGAATTTTGACAGATTTTTCTTGTTTCTGTCATATGTCCGGAGGCGACCATTATCCATGTACCAGGTTCCTTGGCACTCACTTGCTCCTTGAACCCGCAATCAAGGAAATTAAGTTTTAGGTACCCATACTTGTCCGGGTCCCGAGGGGTTAGTATTGTAAGATGATCCAACCAACCTATAGCCAAATGATTTGACTTTAAGGGGTTGCCATCTATCGCTGCCATAATCATAATTAATTTTGGCAAATTGCTTGGGGTTTTAGGTTCATACAGTTGTCTCTTTTTGTCAGTATGCCTGTGTAGGTGTTTTAGCAATTTCCTTCTTTGGGTAGGCGTGATATCTCGGGTGTAGTGCCAGGTGCACATGTGTGCTTGATGATAGCTCTTGTGCCTTTGGAATGGCCTTTCTTTGAGTTCTGGCCTTTGCCATTTGGGCCATATTCCATAGGTCTTTGCGATAGTTCACATTATTCCAATCGGCTTGGCTTGGTAATTTCTACCATTCCCATCATATGCGTTTCTTTTATAAAACTTCTGGGGCTTTTGGTAGCTCTGTTTCTTCTTCACAGAGTATTTCTGTTTGGAGTTTGCCGAGGAACTCTACCGGATTTCTTCTCACTTGTCCTCTCAAAGACACTCAATCGCAACTTTCCTTTTCCTTTATAACCAAGGCCGCTTTGCTTGTGATTGTGTTTTGGAATAAATGTGTGTACACCATTTGGAGTTTTGGATTATTGAGATACTTCATTACTTGAAGATCCTCTTTCCAAAATCACTTTTGGAGCTTGACATAGCACGAGGATTAAATCCTAGCCCTGTCTTGTCTCCACATTCTCTTTGACTCATAATAAGGTCATCCAATGATTTAGATGCCTTAGTGAATGAGGCAATCACATTTTTGAGGCCATTCTCCTCTTTTCTATAGCAGCTATTTTTCGTTATTAACTTAGCATTTTCAAATTTTTAGACTTTTATTCTCATCGGCTATTTGACTTAGAGTACTCGGCTCCTTAGTCACCGAGAGTTTTTGCTTTTGAGTAGGCTATTTTCCTCATTTAGTAGTGTGTGTGAGGATTTAATGTGTTCAAAGTCTTTCATCATTTTGCCTAATGAATCATAAAGATCGAGTGGGTGATGAAGTGTGTGTGTCATGATCCACTATCACTAGAATCGAGTGTGATGAATTAGAGTGTACCTCATCTTCTTGGTCGAGGTTGGTCTTGTTCCTTGGCCATTAAACAGGATCAAGGCTTCTTCTTCAGAGTCACTTGAGTAGTCAACTTCACTACTTTCTCAATCGGTTGTGTCTTTTGACTTGGTCAGTCTCAGCTTCTGCGGCCAACATTGCCCTTTTCTTTTCTTGCCTTCTTTCTCTCAAGACCTTTCCTTCCTCTTCATTCCTGTATTTGTTGACTACGAGGATATGGGCAATCAATGGCATAGTGACCTGGTTGTCTGCAGTTCCAAAGATAGATTTCCAACCCTTTGATCACTCTTTCCATTCTTGGATTGTCACTCTTTGATATTCAACTTTTTGATGCTCTGCTCTCTTGGTTGGTCTATCTTCCCTAGAATTGGAGGAGCCGAGTGTCTTCCTCGAGGATTCACCTTTGCCTCTTTTGTAGTTCTTATTGAAGAACTTATTAAACCATTTAACCATCGGGGCTATTTCTCTTGGTCAATGACTTCTTTGACCTCGGCTCTCTTGCCATCCTTAACAATTAGAGCAAATTGTTTTGGGCACGAATGTCTCTTCCTCGTCTTTTCTTCTCACTCAAATTCATAGGCTTTGAGATCCGAGAATAGCTCATGGTTGGATGTCTTGGATAGGTCCATGGAATGTCTCGATTGCCATGACCTTTATTTCCCATTTAGGAGACTTTTTAGAATCTTCATACACATTTCCTTCTCGTGTATATTCTTTTCCAAGTCACGAGATAGCTCGTTGGTAATTTTTGTGAATCGAGCATCGAGTTGATCCAAAGTCTCTCTCACTGCGAGCATTTTAAAATTCTCAAATTTAAATACAAAGAACCGATAGTTTATTTTCCTTGATTTGCTCCGAGCCTTCACAAATCAATGTTAGCTTGTCCCGATTTCTTTAGTCGTTTTGCATGATTTGACTTTGTTGAACATAGCTTTGTCAAGGTTTTGTAAAGAATATCCTTGGCCACATTGTCCAAGTTATATCTTTTCCTGTCATCATTTGTCCATTCAACTCTTGGTTTTTCAACCATGGTGTCCGGGAACAACATCCTCTTCACCTTCGATTGCGGCTCTCCTTGCAAAATGTTCACTTTTAAAATTTGCGAGGCCCATCCTCTATCACTATCCATATCTCATCGTGTAAAGGCGATAGATGAGCACCGCATACGAATTTTCCAATCATCAAATTCTTCAGTTGTGAACATAGGGATGCGTGTCAAATTTGCTTCCATGATAATAATTTTGCTGAGTAAAAGAGTTTTGAAAGATTGAGTACTAAAACAAGCTTTGAAAAAATTTGGAGATCTAGTTCATAACTGGTGCGGAAGGCTCAATGAACCAACCGCTCCGATACCACTTGTAGGTCCCAAGGGTGTGAGTGTAAGGTTTAGAAGGGGGGTTGAATAAACTTTACCAACTTTTCGAATTAGTCCTTTTAAATATTCAGAGTTAATACTTCACAGTTATGTCCTTGATGGACAACTAAGTTAGTTAAACAGCAGAGTTAGTAACTCAACAGACTCGACTGATCTGTTGATAGAATAACTCACTATTTTGACTAAAGACTTAACTCGATCGTGATTTGTTTTTATTGGAAGACTTAACACCCTTGAATTTGGTTAAGTTTGTTTTAATACTTGGTTTTAGCACTCATTGATTATCAATTGGATAGCAAATTTATCGTGAGATATAAAAATAAGATGCGAGAAATTAAAGTCTTTGAAATGTAAATGACACAATAAATTTTTATAGAGGTTCGAAGATGGGGTAATTCTTCTACAACTCTCTTCTCCAACTCCTGGAGGAATCCACTAAGTATTGATCAATATACGAGTGGTTAACAGTCCAGAGATACAAGTCCCGATCACACAAACGACTTGATCCTTTGGGACTCGATGCGAGATGCCTTGGTCACACAAATGCTTCTCGTGCGACTCGACTTTCTTCACAGCAAAATGCCTTGCTACTACAACCCACTTGCTCAAGCTTTTTGGATTTGATCATGAAGCCCTCCAAAACTTGAGACTGGTTTGACCTTGAACCTTTCTACAATCCTTCGTGGAATGTAGACCCCTTGATTCTTCAAATGGTTCCTCTTCAACTAATAGAAGTTGTCTTTCCTTCACAGTGAGTGTTGGATTGATTTTCTTCGTAATATAGGCTTGAGGATTAATCTTGAATGACTTGAGAATATTTTTCGATTCTGATTCAAATGTTTTCTTGAATGTTCGTGGTTCGAGTAATCAAGGTAACCTTTTCTCAAATAAACTCCTTAGCCTTTTATAGTGATCTTTCAAAAATCGCGCCGTTGAAGAGATAGGCTTATTTTTGAAAGTCACTTGTGGTCGTTGGCTTGTCTTGTTGCAATTCTTGGAATTGCCATTTCCTCGTATGAATGATTCTTGACTTTTCAGGTGTTTTGACACAGTGCGATCTTCCCATTGGTTTATTCCTCTTGCACGCTTCTCGGGGACTGAGCACTTCAAGAAAGGTAGTATGGAAGTATTACTTGTTTAAGTAATTCTCTTGATTTACGTGCAACGGATCTCTTTCGATTATCTCGACTTGACCGCATTTCCTTGACTTCCCGGGCGACTTGAGTCGACTTCCAATCATTGGATGACTCTTGTCACTTCAACTTGAGACTTGGCTATCTTGAGTTGACTTGACCGATACTTCACTCGATTGCATCTCACCCCTGCGCCTTCAACGAGTTCCTATCTTCTCTTCTTTGCTATACTCAAATGCCTCACAGAAGTCTTCTTCTAGTCTCCATTGTTTTCTTGCATGTTCGGGCATAGCCGACTTAACTCAACTCGATCACCTATCTATTACAATGCAATTTACAACAAAAATGGGGTGCCAATTTCCTATTCTAAGTTTTGCATGGCATTCATCAAAATCTACAAAATAATTTCCCAACAATGACTAAATTATAAAAATCTAGCCAAATTTTTATAAATTTGAATGTATGGATTGAAAAGAAGAAAAATTTGTTTTGTTATTAATTTCCTAAAATCCAAAAATAAATTTGAATGTATGGATTGAATTTATACACCAACGTTAACCAAATTTGAATCATTAATATAGACCAAAATTATGATATAAGTCTTAAATAAATTTTACTATTTTTATTAAAATATTTTATGCGAGAAAATATTTTTAGAAATATGTTTGTTATTATATAGAGAGATATAGATATGTAAACATTGAATATTGTAATATAATTATTATTATTCTAAATATGAATGGGTAGAATAAAATTACGAAAGAACAACTTATAAAATTATATCAAAGAATTCTAATTACTTATAGATATTAATTTTATAATTTAAGATACAAATATACAACGCGAGTCTACGATGGTGGCTTTTGTTCATTAAAATAAGTTAAAGAATTATTCATAAAAAACACTCTATAATCTATATTTTATTAAATAAGAGTATTTACTCAAAAAAAGTATTCTGGTTGAAACTCTATAAATCGACGCGTGTTGTTTACTTCCCATACTTCCATTCTTGTCTTGGCTTATTTATCCGAAAAGAGGGCGTAATCGAGAAAATGGGCATAATCTATCCACCCCCTCTAGATTATCGTAGCCACTTGGACTTACAAGTGGTATCAAAGCCAAACTCTTTGGCAAGCTCGTTCAACATCGCGAGTAAAGAGGAACGATCAATGGCTACGAATGAAGTCTACCTTACCAGGCGCCTCCACCAACAAGCCACCACTATTTGATTCCAAAAATTATACATTTTGGAAAGAAAGAATAGAATGTTATTTACAAAGTTGCGGGTTCGATATTTGGAATACGATCATTAATGGAGAATCCATCCCAATGAAAGACGGACCACTCACCTCCAAAGTCCTCATGGAGCTCAATGATGAAGACAAGGAAATTCTTTTCTTAAGTTGTAAAGCTCTAAATATTCTTCATTGTTCACTTACTTCTTGAGAATACGATCATATTCGAGGATACAATCGACACATGAAGCTTGAGAAAAATTAGAAGATATCTATAAAGTATATGCAAATGAAAGGAGCAATTCAAAATCATCTACTTCTCAAATGGATACAACATCAAATCCAACAACATGGGATGAACTTCTTGCAACTTCCGATGGTGAAAAAGCTGAGCAATGTTTAATGGGCATCGACGAAGAAAATGAGGTACGCTCTAACTCTTCTATTTCTTTTAGTAATAAAATGCATGATGATTATGATGATTTGCAAAATGATTTTGATGAGCTTCAAAATGAATTCCAAAGCTTACTTGTTAAATACAAAAATTTGAAAAAGGAATTCAATGTTTTGAAAAATGATAAGGATAGCTTATTTACTTCCTATGAATCACTTTCTTGTGCTCACACTACCACACTTGATAAGGTTAGAAACCTTGAAAAGGAAAATAGTACTCTTGTTGAGAATATTGATTGCATGAAAAAGGATTTATTATAATTCAAATTGAGTACCGATAAGACTCTTGATGTTCATCGTTGTGATCATGAGAAACTAGAACTTGGTTATAAGCCTAATGTTATCAATGATATGAAAAAGAACCAAGTCACTAAGCATATTGGTCATTATACTTCTAAAATTATTACATGCTTCTATTATGGTAAAAGGGTCATACGGTAAATTCTTGCCGGGCTAGAAATATCTCTAATTATTGTTGGAGAACTAAAAGTCTCAATACTAAACCCAAAGGACCCAAACACTTAAGGGTACCACAAGAAAATTTTATGATAGGTACTTGGCGCAACAAAAATCAAAGAAAATTCAAATTGTCAAATCAACAACAAAGATTTGCGCCACTTGATCAAGGAAGAAGATATTATCAACAAAGTCAAATTCCAAGAAGAAACTATGATAAAAAATGGGAAGGACACAATCCTTGAAATTGGCAAAATTGGAGAAGACATCATCAAGAAGATGATTTCCCAAAAGAAAGATACTACCAACAAAGGGAAAGACATAATCCGTGGAAATGGCGAAATTGGTAAACCGTATCTCCTTATTTAAATACGCATAATGTTTTTTTACTATGTATGCTTGTATTCTTGCTTTAATTGTCACAATGATTTTTTCAAATATTCTTTGTAAAAATTTGAGATCTTCACTAAATACTCTTATTTTCTTAACTCTTTTGAAAAGAAGACCTTGTATATTGCTTGTCTAAACTCTTGTGTATTTACAACAACTTATATGTTCATTATCTCTTATGGATTTATATAGCATAGTATACTTGTGACATCTTTTATTACTTTAGCCTACACTTGTATCATTATGTTTTGTGCAAAAACTTTTCCTAGGAATTGTGTAGGACATATATATCTTCATCAATAGTTATCTACTCATAGTTTGTCAAGAGAGGATCATAAACTATCGAGGTACGCTCACTTGTGTTATTCTTACTTAGACTCGATACTCTTCATGCCGTATGCCTATGTGCTCGTTTTTTTTAGCTATTTCAAAGTATCTCATATAAGTTCCATTAAAAGGATCTTTCGATTTTTGAAAGGCACTATTCGATAAAGCTTGTTTTACCCGAGACTTGTAAAGGATTATATTTTGTTTTGATAAAACATTTGATTTTATCCTTCTCTTAAATTATGCACATATTCATGTCTTTATTCTTGGTTGCTTTGTCAAAGCTCTTCATCAAAATACTCCTTATAAATGAAGTCTCAACTATATGCTCTCGGATTTTCAAATTTCACAAGAGACTTTATATATCTTCCTATAAGCATATTTGAACTTACATGTTTCATTAAAGTCTTGATGATTTTTTAAGGCATAGTATGTGTTACTTGTTATAGTATCTATATTATTCGATATTACTATGCTCTTGTGCAAGATATCTTGTTAAGATTTTGCAGAATTTTTTTGGTATTTCAAACAAGCTTGATGACCAAGGCAATATATGTTCGAAACAAGGCAAGGTTAGTAGCTCAAGGGCATTGTCAAGAAGAAGGTATTGATTATGATGAAACATTTGCACCAGCACGTTTAGAAGCTATTCGTATTTTACTTGCCTATTCTTATTTTAGAAGTTTCAAGCTTTACCAAATGGATGTTAAATCCGCCTTTTTAAATGGTTTTATTCAAGAAGAAGTCTATGTAAAACAACCTCCGGGGTTTGAAAATTCTTCAAGGCCTAATGATGTTTATAAACTTAAAAAGGCCTTATATGGTTTAAAACAAGCACCCCGTGCATGGTATGATAGACTTAGCTCTTTTCTTTTTGCAAATGGTTTTACAAGAGGTAAAGTTGATACTACTCTCTTTTGTTTTTGAAAAAGGGAAGATCATTTACTTGTGCAAATTTATGTTGATGATATTATTTTTGGTGCTACTAATGAATCCTTGTGCAAGAAAATTTCTAAGTTAATGCAAGATGAATTTGAGATGAGCATGATGGGGGAGCTAAATTTCTTCTTTGGACTTCAAATTAAGCAATGCCAAGAAGGTTTCTATATTTCACATTCAAAGTATACAAAAGAACCTTTGAAGAAGTTAGGCATTGAAGAAGAAAGAACCGTCTCTACCCCTATGGCAACCTATATCAAGATTGACAAAGTTTGAGAAAGGCATGTTGGTTGACAAACAAATTCGAGGTATGTTTATCCACTTTTATTATTCCCATAGACTCGATATTTTCTATGTCTTATGTCTATATGCTCGACTTCAAAACAATCCCAATGAATCTCATTAAAGTGTCGTTAAAAGAAATTTTCAAATATTTGAAAGGCACTTCTTCTTATGGCTTGTTTATCCAAAGTATTAAAACGTTCATATTTTTTGGGATAACAAGTCCGGTGATAATAATTTCTCAAAATACGGTTCGTCATAATTGAACTAAACATATTGAGATTCTATATTCTTTTGGGATTGCGTTTCTTAAACGAAAAATTGAGATGTGTTTAATTCCATCTCGAGGATAACTCATGGACATTTATTTTTAATCGTTAACCGCCGAGTCTTTTACCTCATTTTGAGCTTGTTTTAGACATAATGTATATTGAATGAGGTCTATGTTTGCATTTCGTACGTTTTTAAAACTTAGGGGTGAAAATCGGATTTTTAGATCAAAATTCGGACGAACAAAAAAAAAAAAAAAGAGATCCAGGGGACCAGTTTGAGAGAGGGCGACCGGTCGGACCCCCTTGGACCTGGTCGGACCCCCTTGGACCAGATCGACCTGGTAAAATTTGGTTAAAATCGGTTGTGCCCCAGACTTAGAATTTTTCATGCGTTTTTCACTATTTTCGCACCCCTTTGCAAATTTCACACACAATTCACTCAAAATGATTTATTTCTTCTAAATTATATATTTTTGAGTTTATACTATTGTTATATCATCCATGATACCCGACCTTTCCGATTAATTGGTAAGAATTCTTCTTGTTTATCTCAATTGGGTTGAACCATTGAGAATGTGCTTCATCTTTAATATTTTGTTGGAATTCTTATATATTTGTGTTGGGCATGATGATTGTTGTTGGATGATATTTGTATAATTGCATTTGGTGATAAAAAATTTGGCTTGGTTATTTTTACAAGGGCTATATACATCTTCTTTATAATTTGACGCCCGCCAAGTGTTCGATAAAATGTTTCAATGAAAAATTCATCACCTACATGATTCTCTCGATTTCAAAAGTCTTATATATTTATAGAGATCATGTTCGTAAATCAAATGAGCTTTTATGAGCTTTTACAAGTCATATGATCGATTTTTCCCTTTGATTTTGGAATTTTAAGCTTAATGATCAATAGCTCGATAAATCGGTTAAATTGCGCACTTTGATATGGATATATGATGTTTTTATCGTGCTAACATTCTTTTTGATGATTCCAAAGGGGAGAAATAGGATATAAGCTCATTATCTCAAAGAAGCTAAAATAAGCTCGCGAAAGAAGCTATAAGTCGCGTGGTTATTCAAAGCCAAAAGTTGTGGATCATACTTAGTCCATTTGTTGTATTGTGGATTCATTTACATGTCTAATGATGTTTTGTTGACAGGGGAGCTTATAAGCTATTGATACTTAAGCTCAATATGTAAAAGCTGAGCTTTTTGCTTTTGATTAATAGCTTCTATATTACTCTTATTGTGCATAATGATAGGGAGCTTTTACAAAATGTTTTTGAATTTACTCCTTCTTTTTGGCTATTATGCTTGGAATGTTGCCGCTTCAAAACGGATAGTTTAATTTTGACCGAATTTTTTTATTTTCAAAACCGCCCTCTTAAAATTGTTTTGGTTTGTAATCATCAAAAGGGGAGTTTATTAGATAAATGTTTTTATCATGATTTTGATGATTTTGTTTTTACACCAAAATAATATTTTTAAATGTTGTCCAAATACTCCTAAATGATTTAAAATATTTTTACAAATTTTTCTGAGTATTTCTTGTAGTTTATTTTCGATAAAAATTGGACAACACTACGTGTTCAACCTCGCCCTATAGGGCAACCCGTGTCACGAAAGTTGAGTTTTGAAACAAAAACGATACGGAAGAAAAATGAGGGAGGCGGCCGGTCGACCGTCAACCTAAGGGCGACCGGTGCACAGTACTTGTTCTTTGCGTATTCACGTAACTCACGACTTGGTATTTTGGGGTCAGGTGCAATGGTCAACATAGGGGTCGACCGGTCCAACCCCATGGTGACCGGTCCCCTATGTATTTTTGTGTGAAAATCTTTCAAACCCTTCTCTATGCGCGACCGGTCACTATAGGCTTTTGACAGCAAACTATCCGCTGGTTTTTCAGACAACTTTTCCTTAATTTGTGGGATTGATTTCTAACAACTATATTCTTCATTTGTCTTGCAATTTTTTACATTTCAATCTCCTAGGAGGAGTCTATCAAGTTCAAGACATTTTCTATAAATAGATGGAGAATTGAAGCAACATAATAAGAGAGAACAATACAACACAACAAGACACATTCAAGCAAACACTTTTGTTCTTCAATTTCAATATTCTTGTTGTAATAGCCAAAGGTCTTACACTTTCACATATTGAGGTCTAGGCTTATTTCTTGATTACACTTGCACTCAAAATTGTATTATTTATTATCGAGTTGTAATCTTGAATTTGTGGTCATCATTCAACACAAGATATCATTGTGAGTGTTCTTGTGGTAAGAACATACTTGGGTGATCTAGGTGTTAGGTGTAAGAAGATTGTGGTAATCTTCTTGTTGAAGAGTTTGGTGTTCTTTAAGGTGTTGAAGAATTTGGTGTTCTTCAAGGTGGAAGATTGTGGTAATCTTCACAAGGTGCCATAGAAGATTGTGGTAATCTTCAAGGAGATTGTGGTAATCTCCAAAGAGATGTTGTAAGGTGATGTTGTATTAATTGTGATAATTAATAAAATCTTTTTTTCTTTTTGAAATCCATCCCTGATACTTTGGGGTGGTAGAGGATTAGGCCCTAGGTGGGTTGAACCTCTATAAATCGATGCGTATTATTTACTTCCCGCACTTCCATTCTTGTCTTGGCTTATTTATCCGAAAAAGAGGGCATAATCGAGAAAAGGACATAATCTGCTTCACCCCCTCTAGATTATCGTAGCCACTTGGACTTACAAAGATTTTTGTAGATTTACCCATAAAAATAAACATGCTAATTTTATTACTTGCCAAAATAATGTATATTCACAATGACTTTGTCATTCAAATTATGAATATTACACCAAATCCAAACATAGCAATTGAAGATGAAAATAACTTAGATAAAGGTGATTTTATAACTATGATAATAGAAGATCGATATATCATAAAAAACAATATCATAATTGGTATTGCGATTGATTTTTGTGAAATACATCTTGTTGTTTTGAGTATTATTCTTAATTTCACTATAAAAAAGTGAATTTGGCGACATCATTTGGATTGATCTCATATGGTTCTTTGATGAGATGAATGACTAAATTTTTAGATATTATGTGTGAAACCAATTAGGCGATACATGATGTATGCAAAATAGTACTTTGTCATTATTAACCTAAATAAACAATTTGTCTTTTAGGTATAGTATTATTATTTTAATACCCCATTATGAATGCGATTTAATGCATTGATGCATATATAAAAATAAGTGCGGAAACCCCATTAGCATGACAATTATACGAGTTTTATTCTTTTTAAACATTTACGGTTGTACCATTTCTCCTAGTACTTAGATTTTATATACCGAGTGTGATTGGGTTGATTCTTGATGCGATGATTTTGTGAGAATTGTGTGGCTTGGATCAAAGAGGTTAGAATTTACAAACTATAAAATTCTTAAGTTCTTGAATGGTAGGATTATACCAGGTCAAAGGTAGTGAATCGGGGCTTTCAATTTTGTAAAACCATTTAACAAAAAGGGTGTAACACTTCCGCATTGTTAAAAACCAAGTAAGTCAATTTTTAAAGAGTAATCACTCAAATTGAGTTACTCTATCAACAAATCGATCAGTCCATTTGAGTGGTTAACTCTCCTGTTGAGGTTGAACTAAGTTGTCTTAACGGACTAAGTCGCTACTTATGTAAACACTCGATTTAAAGATCAAAAACTTAAAATTGGTTAAGTCTATTCAACCCCTAGACTTAACATAATCACCCTTGGGACCTACAAAAACGTGTATTTATGTTAATTCTATGTTTATTATTTTTCTTGATTGGTTTTTGTGTTCTATTTATGAATTCGAGTGCTTATTTCTTGTAGATTATCGATTAATAATTTTCATGTCATATTTGTTAGTTCATAATTCGGGAGATGAGTTCTAACAAACGAAAATCAAGTTCAAACATAAACGGGTATAGATTCGGAGGGCTTATAAATCAAGCTTGTGGGGAGTTATTCAATTCAAAGATCTTCTCGAGAGTTGATATTGATCGCTGAGTAGAGATGCTAGCAATTGGTATTAATTAACTATTTATTTACTTCGGGAGGGCGACAAACTAATTTAGAAATTGAACCCACAAATACACGTAAACCGGCTTTGATGAGACATTAATTGGAATTAATATTGAAGAAGCATATTCGATTATTTGCCTAGGGTTGCTTTCGTATTTGTTGAAAACTTGTGGAGTTCGGGTCTTTATCAATTTTTAGATTTTTATTTGAGTAGTTTCCCAAGTGTTTTGATTTCCTAACTCCGGATCCTCGATAGGGTCCCCTTAGGCACCAGATAGAGATTTCTCGATTGCGAAATGTATCGAAGCCCGATAATTTTGGATGTAGATTTAAAAATAAATCTTTATTTCGACCGCTTCAATAAAATTGAAATATGATATTTACTGTACTCTAAGTGTTTTATATTCAATCCCTGAGGAATACGACCTTGCTCGCTAGTATCTGCTAGCTACGTTGTACACTTGCGTTTAGTGAAAAGATTTTCACAATCAAACACCCTATTCATCAAGTCCATAAATAATGCAGTTAACCTCAAATGATTCATGTCATGTCCAATAATAGGTTCAAACAAATAAGTCTTACACCCTTTTAAAGTTTGGTTTATCAACACTTATACTTTTTGGATGAGTTATTGATTTATTGGATAGCGAATGTAAAGAAATAAAATAAAACGTAGAAATAAAGTATAGTGATGTAAAGAACACATAAATTTTATAATAGTTCGAGGATGGGATAATTCCTCTACTCCACTCTTCTCCCACTCCAGGAGGAATTCACTAATGTAACGGATAATTTTGGTTACAAAAGTACAGTCCAAGACAGCTTTGATCACACATCCATCTAATCTTCTGGGACTCAGCTCTTCGCAAGACAGCTGCCTAGCTACTTCAGCTTCTTCAAATCTTCAGATTTTATTACAAAGCCTTTCTTGATTCAAACAGTTCGACCTAGAAACTTACTATACTTCCTCCGATCCTTGGAAATATAGACCCCTTTTGTTTTCACAAAAGTTTTCCTCTTCAACTTGATGAACAAATTTGATCTTTTCACTTGAGAGTGTTAGATGAAGTGTCCTCGGTTTAGCTTGAGGAATTTATTTTTTTGATTAAGCTCGAGAGAGAGTATTTGCAGATTTTGCTTTCTCAGTGTTGTGTCTAATTTTCTTGTTTTTGCTCGTATGTATGCTCTTTATTTCTCTCTGAAAAATTTCTCAATCTGTTGTAGTAAGAGTTTGAACTTTGTCCTTTGAAGAGATGGACAAAAATTCAAACTCTTACTAAGTGTTCGTTGGCTTGTCTTGTTTCGCACTTTTGATGTTGACTCAACCTTATTTATCGACTTTTCTGCAGTCTCTGAAAATGTTTGATTCTAGAAGCTTCTCATTTGCTCATTCCTCTTGCACTCTTTCAACATGAGCACTTTAAGATTGCAGGTTTGCCCTTATTACCAAAATAGGTAAGTTCATCGATTCCAATACGACGACGCGTCTTGATTGTCTCCGAGTCCTTGATTTGCTTTACCTTTTTGACTTAGACTTGAGTCATCTCAATAATTCCTTGGTTTACTCTATTGTAATTTTCCGAAAGATTTAGCTAATGTACTTGACTAAAACTCTTATGATTAACTCAACTACGACTCAGTTAATTCTTTTCTGCATTCTTCAGCAAGTCTTTTGCAATTCTACTTAGTTGTTATTGATTCAGCTTGTATAATGTCTATTAAAAACAAGAAATTACATAGAAAAATGGGGTATGCCAACTTCCTAATACAATGTTTTCAAATAATCATCAAAATCTATATAATAAATTTCCTAACAATATTTAAAGGGTGTCCCTTCCAGTTACCAGTGTTTTGTTTTGCTTTAAGAATTAATCTCTTTTCACTTATCAATATGACTATAATCGTAGCATGTTTGGAATTGAATATTGAACATGAAGTTAGCAATGTACATGATATAGTACATTTCATTTGGGAGTCGGCGCGACATGAGGCGGTGGATAAGTCAACTCCTTTATTATTATTTTTATTATATTTGAAAGAAATAAAGACCCATTTTTTTCTATAGGAAAGGTGTACCCGCTCTGATACCACTAATGTAACATCATAGTTTCTAAATAAAAATAATATACGGTCTTTATAAAGTGCTTAAAATAATCTAAACTTGAAATCATGTTTCATGATAAGGAAATATTAACATAATGATTTGTCAAAAACTCGAAATACTCCGATAAAAATAAGTCTAAAAAATTTTAAATTAAAATTCCAAAATAATTTATCGTCTCATGCAATATTAAACAAATGCACAATTATTTAGACTTTAAATAATACCCTGGTCAACAATTCCATCGCTCCCTTTGTGCACGCCCCGACTCCTTCATTCATTTATAGGAATTATACATGGGGTGAGCATTGAACAACCGTGGGATCAAACAATGTCCAAATTAAATGCAATCATGCATATCAAAACAAACATGAATTTCAATAGCAATAGTTTACACTCACGGAGTTTTACTAGAGAGATTATTTGTCCCTAGACCACTTTCGTCCCTCATAAAAATAGTAATAGCAATAAATCAATAGACAATAACACATACTCGGAAGACACACAATAAAAATAAGAATATAGTAGAAACAAACCCCACCTCAAAATGCACGGTAGGCTTAAGTGAAGTAAATGCAAATGTGAATGCCTGTATTCAATTTTCGTCTCATAAATGAATATATTTTTCATTAATATAAAATATTATAGAATGAAAAAGGATAAAAAAAATAGAAGTATTGAATTGAATTAGGGTTTTAGGAAAATTGGCTTGATAAATGGCTTGTTGAGCCAAAATTGGGTTTGGTTAAAACTGGAGTTAAAAAATTGGCCATTAATCAACAATCAAGTGTTTATGACACAATCTCCTTTCTTTTTCTTTTCTCATTCTCTTATTATTTTCGTTTTTTTTTTCTTTTCCTCTTTCATCTCTCTCTTTTCTCTCTCCCCTTCCCCATTCTCTCCTTTCCTTTTTTTCCTTCTCTTCATTGTAACAGCCCCTCCCCAAACCTCTCTTCTCTCTTCGGCGCTAGTGATCGGTGGGCATGGACACGTCGGCCATGACGGCAACTCTCATTCTTTCCTCTATTTATCTTTCTCTTCTTTTTTTTTTTTTAATCTTGGGTTTGGGTCTTTGGGTTTGGAGTGATGGTTTTTATAAACAAGGGTGGTGGCTATTGTTTGGTGCGGGAGGTGGCAACGCGTCGAACATGGTGGCGGTAGATGTTATTAGAAGAAGAAAAACTTTACTTTCTTGCTTTTGTATGAAAATTGTGAAGAATAACCTTAAGGGAGGCTTTGAATTTATAGACCAAGATTTAAAATAATATATGGTATGATTTTTGCTGAAATTTTATTTAAAAAAATACTTGATTTACATGCCCTAGATACATATTCGATTTGTTTCTCTATTTATCATGATTTGATATGATATTTCCCTTGTAAAAATTGATTTTCCTCATTCTTGTAAATAAATCAGAACCTAAATGCCAAAAATTAATAAAGTTAGGTTCAAATCCCTAAAATTGTTCCCAAAATTAGTTCTTAATTCAACCGTAATTTAACCCTAATATTTTCCCCAGTTAATGGGAGACGGGTGTAGCGCCCTAATTTTTGAGAAAGTGCAACTACGCATAATAATAACCATGAAATACAAGTTCATGGTAGTAACTAAAAATTTAACGGAAACGAATCATCTATTTTGTTCCAAAAGAATAAAAACAACTAACTTAAATTAAATATTCCATCCTCCATAAACAAATGACATAACTAAGAACCGTGCGTTTTAAAAAAAAAAAAAATACGAAATTTAAAAATAACCAACATTGTTCATAAATTTTCTACGACTAATGAAAACTTAACAATAAACAAATAATCCATGATCAATTCACCCGCCACGCGCCACGACGGACTCCTCAACCTAAAATATTAAAGTTTTTGAGTGAGTTATCGCCAATTCAGTGGGGAAGCACTTGTTTTAGTTAAATATGCATAAATAACAATTAGCTTAAACATTCATGAAAAAATATCATATTCTCATGTACAATTAAGTACCAATAGTCTCAAAGTCTCGGTATAGTTAATTACGAGATAGTTTCAAAGTCTCGTATGCGATTAAGTACAAAATAGTCTCAAAGTCTCACATCATATTTAACATGAACATGCATCTAATAATTATGCATGACATTTAAAGTAAACAAAAGCAATAAACCTCACCTTAATATAAAATGCGAAAATATGAATGCATGCTCGCTTGAAAGTTCTAGACCTCGTAAGAATGGGTTCCTACAAATAAATAAATAAATAACAACTTAAATAATATTTTAGGAAATTTTAAGAAATAAATAAAGAATAAAAATAAATGAATAAATAAATAACTGAATTTGGTTTAAGAGTTAGTATCAATGGGTCAGGAAGTGTTTGGGAAGTTTGGGGTAACTTGAAAATTTACGCAAAGAGCTTTTGAAATGAAAATAAATAATATGGGGTGGTCTTGTAATTTCTATAAAATAGAGAGTCATATCCCATGGTTTAATAAAAATAACCCACCCGCATCTCACGTCTCTCTCCCACCAAAGGAAAAGAAAATTCACTTTTTCCCCTCATTTCTCCCCACCCTTTCTCACGTCCCTCTCTCTGTCAAAAGAAAAGAATTTCCAGTTCTTCTCCTTAATTCTCCCTCTCCCTTTTGCATCCCACTCGAGTCTCACTCTCTCTCGCCTCCCACTCTCTCGATCTCACTTTCTCCTCTCCGTCTCATTCTCCACTCCTTTTTTTTTTTTTCCGCCCTCACTCTCTTATTCTCTCGGTTGGAATCTCACACACCCACTCACACCGCTGAAGAACAAAGACATGAAGCAGTGCGAGCGGCGACGGAGGCTTGGGTTACGGGGTCTGGTTTAGATTGGTTTGGGGAGGCTTGGGTTGTTTCCGGTTATGGTTTTTATCCGATGGAAATGTAGCAATTGGGTCGGGCAATGGGGTTGAAGTGGTATTTTCCGGTGGTGTGGGTTTGTGGACACCGATGGATGATTTTGGGTTTTAAACAACTGATTTCACTTATTTACGATGGGTTCGAATTTACGGGTTCTTGGGGAAATGAATTTGATTTACGGGATTTTTCAAAGGCTCAAACTTAAGCGTAAATGGGTTCGGGTTGACGTCTTTGAAGATGGAGGTGGCTTGGGTCCCGGTTGTTCGTTTTCTTCTTATATATATTATATATATGTAATCGACATCCTTTTTGCTTCAAATCCCAAAATTCCGCTCTATTTGTTCCCGATAGTGTTAGGGAAGTACTTTTCATTACTATCTCCTTAAATCATTCTCATGTTGGGGCTTGCTCGTTCCTTGGCGGACCTTAATCTCGAGTAACTCATCAACCATTGTCCAACATCTTGTACCGGTTGATGCGAGCACAAAGGATTCGTTGTACTTCATTACACCGGATCAACTCGAAAGTGTGTTCCATTGATATGAACCACTCATCCACATAAGCGAGTCCTTCTTGCCCATTAAAGATTGGGGGTGAGAAGCGGCAAAACCGCTCCACCACTTGTCTGGTTAACGCGGTGCTTGGTTGAATGCATGTTTATTCTCGACATTCCCTTGGTTTCGTGCGGTCTAGGTTTGCATCGTTGTTTTGGTTTATGTTGTTGTTAGTAGTAGTGGCGGCTCGGGCTCTAGATCTATGTCCTCCAATCATTTTCCTATAGTCAAAGTATAATCATAACTTAGTAAAACTTGTAGGAGGTATGTTTTCTAAGACAAAAATATAGTTTAGCAGTCAACTCATCACTAGAAATGGCATCCACAATACATGAAAGAAAGCATAAGATTTCCATTATCATCAATTCAAAACCTTCAAGAGGTACAACGTACTAATCTGAAAACAACTGGAAACAAGAAAATGATAAACTAAAAAGAAAATCCTAACTACTACGCCCAATCACTGAGGTTGCTTGAGTTTTCGTCCCAATGTTCCTCTTCGGGATCCTCCTCCATCTCATCTTTCCTCTCGGTTATATGCTCACCACATCCAATGCAATTGTGCAGAGAAGTCAGCAAAACTGATGATGGGAGCATCTACAGTGTGGGTAAAGATCGCTTCTTGGAGAAAGAGAGCTCTCGCACGAGGTTCCCACTCCGGGGGTAGAGTGTTTATCATTTTCATGATTGCCACATAGTCTAAGACACCATCTTGTTTGACTATGGCCCACATTCTTCCCATTACAAGTATGTGGCCTCCCAAATCATCATCATCCAATCTCTCATGGTTTTAAAGTCTCTAATACGCTTCCTTTTCAGGGCTACGGGGCAAATGACAGACTTCCTAATGGTCATCTATATATAGGGAGGAGATCCTGTGAGACCACCCTCCTAGGTGAGACCGTAGGGACAGATCTACACCATGAAAAAAAAAATTGATGGCCAGGATACACTTAATAAATGCAACAATTGATCACGTGTAGGGTAAAATAGGAATAGAAAACATACCAAAAATAACAGGCCTCATTTTTCTCCTACAAATTAGGAGCGTGATCTATTATTGATCACGTTCCTTCAATCACGGGTTTAATCATTCTCTCTCCTCCTTCAATATATTGTATAATTTATACCCTACACACTGCATATGTATGTTCTGCATATATAGTGTTTCAAATTTGCATATTTAGTATTAACAAAGTGTATTGCATTAAATTTTAATAGTGTGCTTATTTAGAATAGGAATATTGCATATATAGTTTTGTTATTTTGTATACTTAGAACAAAACAAGAAAATATTCAAATACATTAGGCATTGGTCCTTATGATTTATACCTTGCATACTGCATATTTATGTTCTGCATATATAGTTTTCCAAATTTGCATATTTAGTATGAACAAAGTGTATAACATTAATGTTTTAATACTGTGCTTATTTAGAATAGGAATATTGTATATATAGTTTTGTTATTTTGTATACTTAGAGCAAAACAAGTAAAATATTAAAATTAGAGCTGTCGAAACGGGCCGGCGGGGCGGGCCGGCCAGTGGCCCGCCAAAACCCGCCACTTGGCAGGGCGGGGCGGGCTGGCCCGCCAAGGTGGCGGGCCGAGAAAACCTCAGCCTAACCCAACCCGTCTTGGGCTATGGGTTGGGCGGGCCGGCCCGCCAAAAATTAAAAAAATGAAAAAAAATATTTTTTATTCATATTATTAATTTTAATGAATTAAATATACTAATGCATAACGAGTACATATTTTATAAAAATATTATATACACTTTTATAAGAGATAAAAATAAAAAATATCAATTATACTATTTTTTTTGTCTATTTTTATCTAATTTTTCTTTTTGTTTCTTTTTTTTTTAATTCTAGCCAGCCCGATCCGGCCTGCCCGACCCAACCCGCAAACCCACGGCCCGCGGCGGGCTACTAAATACTTAACCCAACCCCCTACCTTAGGCGGGCGGGCCGGCCCGTTTTGGACTCTAATTAAAATACATTAGGCATTGGTCTTATAATTTATACCCTACATACTGCATATTTATGTTCTGCATATATCGTCTTCCAAATTTGCATATTTAGTATGAACAAAGTGTATTATATTAAATTTTAATAGTGTGCTTATTTGAAAAGAAATTGAATGGTTTGTTATGTGTTTTGAAAATGTAAGCGATACCTTAAATCGCGGGAGAGAGAGTTATGGTAAGATTTTTTACCAATAATTGTTAAGGATATTAATTTTGAAAATACCAAATTACCCTTAATCCTCCCTAAAAAATCGGACACCTACTAAAAATAAGAGGAAAAGTTTGGACCGTTATTCGTTTAGATCCAATGGTCATGATATGTCCCTACGGTCTCACCTAAAGGGTTTAGTCTCATTTGAACCAATACATATATATATATATATATATATATATATATATCATGCCCATAAAAATATAAATGCCATGAAATTCTCTTTAGTACATAACATAGTAAACATGGAAACATATATCATTTTACAATATTAACAAAATGTGAGTAAATTGGAATTAACATAAGCCTCAAGTCTCATGAAGTAACATGATGCCCAATATGTGACATAAAGCTCAAAATTAAGTAATGCAACATGACGTAAAAAAATAAGTATTACCTTGGAGTTGACGTGGTATGACGAAGGTTATTGATCATAGATTATTTAAAAAAATTCTAACTCTCTCATTTTTTTCTATTCAAGTCTACTGAGAAAATGTAGACATGCTCTGATACCACTAATGTAATGCCCTAATTTTTGGGAAATGCATCTACGCATAATAATAACCATGAAATACAAGTTCATGGTAGTAACTAAAAATTTAACGAAAACAAATCATCTATTTTGTTCCAAAAGAATAAAACCAACTAACTTAAATTAAATATTTCATCCTCCATAAACAAATGACAACTAAGGCATTGTACGTTTTACAAAAAATACGAAAATTTAAAAATAACCAACATTGTTCATAAATTTTCTATGACTAATGAAAACTTACAATAAACAAATTATCCATGATCAATTCACCCGCCACGCGCCACGACTGACTCCTCAATCTGAAATATTAAATTTTTTGGAGTGAGTTATCGTCAACTCAGTAGGGAAATAATTATTTAAGTTAAATACGCATGAATAACAATTAGCATAAATATTCATGGAAAAAGATCATATTCTCGTGTACAATTAAGTATCAATAGTCTCAAAGTCTCGTATACAGTTAAGTGCGAATAGTCTCAGAGTCCTGTATACAGTTAAGTACAAATAATCTCAAAGTCTCGCATCATATTTAACATGAACATGCATCTAATAATTAAGCATGACATTTAAAGTAAACAAAAGCAATAAACTTCGCCTTAATATAAAATGTGAAAATATGAATGTGTGCTCGCTTGAAAGTTCTAGACCTCGTAAGAATGGGTTCCTACAAATAAATAAAATAAAATAAATAACTTAAATAGTGTTTTAGGAAATTTGAAGAAATAAATAAAGAAGAAAAATAAATGAATAAATAAATAATCTGAATTTGATTTAAAAGTTAGTATCAATGGGTCATTGGGAAGTGTTTGGGAAGTTTAGGGTAAATTAAAATTTACGAAAAGAGCTTTTGAAATGAAAATAAATAATCGGCTCTTGTAATTTGTTTAAATTAGAGAGTCATATCCCATGATTTAATAAAATAACTCACCCCCCCTGTCTCACGTCTCTCTCTCTTTCTCTTTGCCAAAGTAAAAGAAAATTCACTTTTCTCCCTCAATTCTCCCCACCCCGTCTCACGTCCCTCTCTCGGCCAAAGAAAAGAATTTCCAGATTTTTCTCCCTTAATTCTCCCTCTCCCTTTCGCATCTCTCTCGAGTCTCACTCTTTCTCGCCTCTCTCACTCTCTCGATCTCACTTTCTCTTCTCCGTCTCATTCTCTCTCTGTTTTATTTGTTTTTTTCTTTGCACTCTCTCTTGTTCTCTCGGTCTCAATCTCACACACCCACTCACATCGGTGAAGAACATCGACCACGAATGGTGCGGCGGCAAACAGTTTTTTGGGTTTTGGGGTCCTGGTTTGATAAGTTCAAGTTTGGATTAGTTCGGGAGACTCGAGTTGTTTCCGATTATAGTTTTTTTTTTTTTTTTCGAAGGAAGTTTGGGCAAGCTGGGTGGGCGGCGAGTTTGGTGGTATTTTCCGGTGGTGTGGGTTTGTGGGCGGCCGATGGAAGATTTTGAGTTTTAAATGGCTGATTTGGCATATTTCCCATGGGTTCGAATTTCTCGGTTCTTGGGGAAATGAGTTCCGATTCTGGATTTTCCAGCCAAGGCTCAAGCGTCGGCATAAATGGGTTCTAGGATGAGGAGAGTGAAGGTGGAGGTGGCTCGAGTCTCATTGTCTATTTCTTCATGTTGTATATACATGTATCTTTGGTTGGATTGTGGGGAGGAAAAGATAAAAATAAGGATGGTTATATAGCTACCTTTGGTTTGAAGCATGTGAGTTTGAGGTTTTTTGTGAGAATGTTAGGATAATTTGGAGAGGAAGTAAAATATATGTGAGATTGCTCGAGTATGGAACTGTTAAGGGATTAAGAGATGTTTAGAGGCCTAGGAGACATGGATTGTAGAGTATCGGTTTGAGGGAGTGGGTTTATTTGAGCGTGTGTATGAGATACCAAATAACGATCACGTTCTATTTTGCTAAATAAAATATTTGATTTTATCTAATATAATCTATTAAGATAAAGATAAGTATATTTGAAAATTTGAAATTTACATAAAAGATTTTCCCATGATTTTCATCTTCTAGAAGTGGACACGGGCTTTTTTAAATATAACAATAGCTTATAAATGGGCACATCAATAATAGTCCTTAATGGGCTTGATAAGACCAAGAGTGAAAATTCTATACAAGGCCTAAATTAAAATATTTAAAGGTCCAATATACTAAAACCCTAACTATGGTAAAATTTGGGGTATCACAACGGGTATTACAAAATCTAAACACGACATGTGGAAAATATGAAAAATACGGCATGGCATGATAGGCACGATAAGTAAAATTGTTAAATTTATTTAATCATGCCCGTTAGGCCCATTGTCCATTTAACATATGATTATTTTTATTTTTATATTTGATACGTAAACGCATATTCTAATAAATTACTAAAATAAAATAATCAAGTTTAAATAGTCAATTACCAATACAAATAATTTATTACCAATACTTAAAAATTATCATGTCATATTGGGTCTTATCTTGTTTATCGAGGCACTGATTTCGACTCAATTTTTAACGAGCCTTATTGTTACGGCATGATAATGGATTGAACCCGATAAGCCCCAACCCCAACCCTATAATTATGATGTGTGTTAAGTATCGATCAATAATGACATGCCTCAAATTGTCACCTCTAGTCGTGCATGCCTTTAAATGTTATGGTGCCACTCTTTATACGAGGAGTAAATGTGAGATTTATATGTATCACAAGAGTTAGAAGTATTTCTTCTTACATAAGGAGCTAGACATGAGAAAGAGGTGGTTGGAACTTATATAGAATTATGATTGTACGATCCATTATCACCCCGATAAAGCTAATGTATTAGCGGGGACGAACTAAATCACATGAAAATAGGAATAATTGCTTTACTCATGAAGAGGATCTTATTGAAGAATGTGGTATAACGAGAATAGTGATAGTGACTCCACCAAACAAGACAGAGGCGGCGCTAGCAGCATTAGAGGTCCAACTAATGCTACGAAGCACCTTCAATGATGAACATACAAAAGATAAATTGTTGTACAAAATGAGAAGCTTTAACCTAAAATTTAAAGGTTTTGAAATAGCGGATGATGGTGCACTTTGGTGTATAAGGGAAGTCTATGTGTGCTTAAAGATCAAGAATTAAGAATGATAATTTTATAAGAGACCATTGTACACCTTATAATGCACACCCAAGTGGGACTAAGATGAATCGAGATATTCAGGTGGAGAAATATGAAAGAGAGCATGGGAAATTTGTGGAGAAATACTTGACATGCCGAGAAAGTGAAAGTTGAGCATCAAAGATCTCAAAATTATTGAGACAACTTCAAATTCAAGAATGGAAATCGGAAAATGTGAACATGAAATTCATAGTAGGTCTACCAAGATCAAACGGGGAATAAAGTTATTTGGGTCGTGGTATCTTTGTTTGACTAAGTCAACATATTTCATACCAATCAAGATGACATACAACCTCGATTATTTGGTATATATATCAAAGAGACGGTAAGATTACATAGAGTGTCGATATCTATAGTTTCGGATAGAGATCCGAGATTCACATCAAAATTCAGGATAGTCTACAAGTAGCAATTGGAATGATACTCGATTGATATAACTTTTGTGACGATCACGTGCATGATGGCTAATATGAAACAATCACATTTATGATGGTTGTTATGAAACAATCATATTTATGATGATTATTCTGAAAGCGAACACATTTGTTGTGATTGTTACAAATCTTATTAATTCTCCTTAGTAAATGGGGGATATGGGATATTTAAATAGTTCTTGGGATTGCACTATAAATAGAAGCAAGATTAGTCTTTTGTTGTTAGATTTTTGGGTATCAAATTATCATATACAAAATCTTCTACTCTCTCATGGGTTGTAAGCCATCAATTCTGGACCGAGATTTGGGGTGTGAATGGAAAACGATTGTAATAGTCACCAACAATCAGAAAACTGCCTGATAATAGGGAAATAAAGGACAATAGTACTTACAATTTCATTTGCATGAAGTATCTGTACTTATTCAAAGTAGGGATTTTATTTCTTACGGTTTGTTTTCATTTAATATTTCATGAATATATTAATATTTCATGCTAGTATTTGCATGAAATGTGCAAGAGGAACTATATGTATCAGAAATTTCATTTAAGCCAGGGACCATAAATAGGTTTAGAATTGAATTTGATATTTGGATTTAGTTCGATGTGCTTATTCATTAATTGGCCAGTCAAAGGAAACTCTATTTATTTGAATGTGTTTACATGCATGCTTATATTATATATTTGACAAATAAATTTTTAATGAGCACGTTGAAGCTCACCTTTATTATTATCATGATTTTTCAGGTTGAGGAGCCAGTTGAAGATATGATGCGGTGGATGAAACAAACGGCTAAATTTTAATTTCTTTTAAATTGTTAATTGTTAGAATGTTACAATTGACGCATTGTTTTAGGATTTTGTTAATTTGAGTGGTGGAGTACTTTTAATTTCCTAAGGGTTAATTTGGATTGTTTTGTTGGATATTTTTTTTAAAATGCTCTATTTAAATTTATAGATGTACTATTATTCAAAAACTCGTGTTTTATTATTAACATTTTAGAGTATTTTTATTTTATGAATTTTGGTCGTTCTGATTTTCACCTTCAAACGAGAAAAGAGTTGTTTCTTAGAAGATTTACTAAGAGGTTGTATTTTGGATTTTGATGATAATTGGGATTAATATTTGTATTTGGTGGAATTTTCTTACAACATCAGTTATCAGGAGAACTCCTTATGTGTTGTCTGGTCCTCTGCTGACGTATCAGCATCATCGGAGTGTGATGGTGCCATTAGGGGTAGCCCATCAACCAATACAAATTTCATCTGAGCATCTTTATCACTAGCTTCACTCCGAGAGGCTTGAGCATCCTCACCAGTGTCCATATTAGATTCAATGATGGGGTGGACTCGGCTTCATCTTTAGATTCCAGGAATTCGATATCAACATGTTCCCCGTGAATCACGAAGGGCCGATTTCCTCTTTTGCATCAAATTGTCTCCACTTGAGGAATTTGCTCATTTACTGACTTCTTTACCCAAGGAAATCTCAACCTACTTTGGGTCTTCTACACCTCAGCGCAGTCTCAATCATGTGGAGGGCCTTCAACATCTCGTGTGCGATATCAACTTGGCGGGTCTTGGGTAAATCTCCCTTCCAGGCGGACTCGGCGGCCTTAGGGTCTTTGGTGGCATCTGTCAGTCTCAACTCCTGAGGATTTCACCTTCAAGGCCAAGAGTCTCAACTCCCATGGCCTCCATTCCTTCCTTTGCCTTAGCTACTTGGCGCGTCATCGGCTGCGGTGCGAGATGAGGTTTCGGTGAGACAGTCTCAACCTCATGCGAGCTTCATCAACTTCATTTTCTGTTCGGTTTGTTTCTCACCTTCGCCTCCTAAATCCATTTGTTAGTCTCCCACAACATCCTCCAACCTGGCTATGGTGGTGAGAACTTCCCCTCGGTGGCGCATCGGCTAAGTTGCGAGTAGTGGGGTTGCTCGGCACCAGACTTGGGCATCGTTCCCTTTGAGTGTTCGACTGGGGCGGTGTCTCAACACCTGCTCTGCCGGGAGTTGGCTTGGCTAGGGTGCACGCAATCACCTTCCCAAGCTTCATCACCAACCTTAGTGCCATTTTTAAGTGAATCAATAGTGACATTGTGCCTTTGGTGAACCCGAACGAGCACATGGAATCAATAGTGATAGCTTTGTTATGTGCCACATCCATAGGGTTAGATCGAGGAGAGATTCGAGAAGATTCTGTGGACCCTCTTGCATTTAATTCTCGTGCATGGATTTAGATTCTTTGATGGCTTTGTTGGAATTCAACTTTGTCTCTGCTTTCTTCTGATGGGTCGATCTCCTCTATGTCACTATCATTGATTCCATGGCATGTTCGGGTTCACCGGTGAACAGGCACATCTTAGACTTCTCAATAGCTTTGGCTTCTCCAAAGGCTTGTTTGTTTTCTTCTTCCTTCATGTCACGAAGGATAGTCGGACAAAAATCTTCATCAAGGGGGCGAAATGGAGTGATGTGTTCCCCAAGAAGCTTAAGACCTACTCTTCTTCTTCGGTGAACTCTTTGGGTGCTCAAATTCTTTGTCGAGAGTAACTCGGGTTCCAATTTCTCCATTCCCATAATCTCTATTGAATATTAGGATAAACATGAGATAACATCACCACATCATTATCATCATCTCCATCTTCTGAATTGTGGCAAGTGGAGTGTGCTCCTTCTCTACAGTACATTAGCATCCGTGCGGGGAGATTAGACATCTCTTTCCTCATGAGGCTCGGCGGTCTCGACTTCATGTTTCACCACAGGTGTCTCTCGGCAGTGGGGTCTTCTCTGATCTGTTGATCGACATCAACGGTATTCTCGGTGTCCATGGTGGCTTCATCTCCACCATCTTTTTCTTTCGAATCCTATGAGTTTCAACGATCTCCTTCTCACGGGATTCTCGGGCTGAGTGGCAGACTCAACTTTCTCAAGTTAAGACTTCTTGAACAGTCTCCTTCTCTTGGTCTTGACAAAAGGAATGTCTTACTCTTGACTTCTTCTTCCCGGTGGCTTGGCTCCACCATTTTCATCTTCTTTGCGGCGGTGGCTTGTGAGGCACTGATTGTGCACTTTTTCTTCACGACCGGAGAAGGTTAAGATGTGTCCTTCTCGGTCTCATTCTTTGGGCGGGGAGCTTGATTCGGTTGCTAGGGGCGTGCTTTTGGCTCGGATCTTTGGGCGGGAGCTTTCTTCGACTTAGCTACGAGGACAAATGTTGGCTTAGCTACAAAGACTCTCTTCTTCCTCGATTGGCTAGGGAGAGAAAAGGCTGGGCGGTTCTGTGTGTCTTCTGAGCGAGGGCTAAGTGACTCACCCTCGTTGTGTCGACTTTCCTTGCATGTGCTTTTTCCTACGGCGTCGAGCCAGTTGGCCTTCAACATTTTCTTGTTAACATGAAATGGCTTTCCATGTATTTTTAATTCCTTTAATAATTAAACAATTGTTCAACTTTCTAAACCCTAAAAAGATATTGAAATTTGAAATAACTTTTGTTGGACCTCAAGCGCTACTCGGATTGGACGTCCCCACAAACCAACACAAGTCTTTTCTAGTGCGCTTTGTCCTCACTTACGCACACCCTATAAAACTTCCCAGAGATCACCCATCCCATGTCTACTCCAAACCAAGCACGCTTAACCTCGAGTTTCTATGTAATGGGCACCAAAAAGAAGATGCATCTATTGGTATAGGTAGTCCAAATCATATCCTTTAAGCTATCCTTTAACTATGCAATCTAGCGCTCACGAGTTTGAATCGCGGGCGCGCCTCACGCCTCTTTTAAAGCCCATTGCGGGCGGGATCTTTGGACCAAATCCCAACAATCCCCTCCCGGCCACTGCGACATATCGCTCGATCTTGGCAACCTCCGCCCGCCAAACTTCCTCGATTCTAATGCCAACTTCTTGATTTCAAGTATTACGTCACGCTAGCCTTCTCTCGATTCCGGCCACCCAGAACCTACACCTTGATTCGATCCGTTTACCTCGATTCGGCCACTGGCAACCTACCCTTGATTCAGTCACCACCCAACAACCTACACCTTGATTCGATGCCCATTTTTTACCTCGATTACGGCCACTGGCAACCTACCCTTGATTCGGTCCACCCAACAACCTAAACCTTCGATTCGATCTGTTTTACCTTCGGCCACCTGGCAACCTACCTTCGATTCGTCCGTTTACCTTCGTTGCGCCCGGTATCTCGGTTCCATCGCTCACTGGCAACCTCTACTACAACGTGCTTCCAAGGAATTCGAACTCGTGACCTACTGCGATACCGGTTGTTGGACCTCAGCGCTACTCGGATTGACGATTGTCCCCACAAACCAACACAAGTCTTTTCTAGCGCTTTGTCCTCACTTACGCACACCCTGGAAAAACTTCCCGGAGGTCACTCATCCCATGTCAACTCCAAACCAAGCACGCTTAACCTCGGAGTTTCTATGTAATGGGCACCAAAAAGAAGATGCATCTGTTGGTATAGGTAGTCCAAATCATATCCTTTAAGCTATCATTTAACTATGCAATCTAGCGCTCACGAGTTCGAATCGCGGGCGCGCCTCACGCCTCTTTTAAAGCCCATTGCGGCGGGATCTTGGACCAAATCCCAACAATCCCCTCCCGGCACTGCCCGATATCGGCTCGATTGGCAACCTCCATTGCCGCCAAACTTCCTCTCCGTTCTAACGCCAACTTCTTGATTCAAGCATCACGTCACGCTAGCCTCTCGATTCCGGCCACCAAAGAACCTACACCTTGTTCGGTCCGTTTACCTCGATTCAGCCACCTGGCAACCTACCCTTGATTCCATCCACCCGGCAACCTACACCTTCGTTCGATCTGCTTTACCTCGTTACGGCCACACTGAAAACCTACCCTTGATTCTGGTCACCCAACAACCTACACCTTGATTCGATCTGTTTTACCTCGGTTACGGCCACCTGGCAACCTACCTTGATTTTAGTCCGTTTTCCTCCGTTGCGCCCGACATCTCGGTTCCATCGCTCCTGGCAACCTCTCTTTGCGCGTGCTTCCAAGCGGAATTCGAACTCGTGACCTACTTTCGATACCAATTGTTGGACCTCAAAGCGCTACTCGGATTGATTGTCCCCACAAACCAACACAAGTCTTTTCTAGCGCTTTGTCCTCACTTACGCGCACACTGAAAACTTCCCGGAGGTCACTCATCCCATGTCAACTCCAAACCAAGCACGCTTAACCTCGGAGTTTCTATGTAATGGGCACCAAAAAGAAGATGCATCTGTTGGTATAGGTAGTCCAAATCATATCCTTTAAGCTATCCTTTAACTATGCAATCCGGCTCACGAGTTCGAATCGCGGACCGCGCCTCACGCCTCTTTTAAAGCCCATTGCGGGCGGGATCTTTGGACCAAATCCCAACAACTTTATTATTGAGCAATTGAAAAATAATACATTAAATATTCAGCATTGGCAATTAATTCTTTTTTCAAATATTTAATTTCTTTTGGATAAACATGTTGATATATAGATACGATTTACATTCACAAACTTTATTATTAACCAAATATATTGTATTTAAAAATTCATTTTCATAGTTTATAATAATGTTTTATAATATTTAATCGTATGATTTATAATTAAATTAATTATCTTTATATTTTAATTATTTATTGAAATTCTAAACATTTTACAATCACTAAAATTTATTACAATACATTTCATGATTCACACGATCTAAACCAAATATGAGAACCGAATAGAACATAATAAGCTGAAAAATTCAAATATTATAATACAAATCCCCACAACAAAATTTCAAAGGTTTAAAAATTGACTTAACAACGTGAATAAATAAAATACATGGCAAATTTGCAAAAAATAAAAATATCCCCAAAAAAGTAAATAAAATAATAAAAAACTATATTTTATTGTTCATATTTCTTTAACTATATTTTTTTTTTTGATATTTCTTTAACTAATATACTTAGTTCTCCTACTTTAGGAAAATTTATTATTAGATTTTGATGATACCATGTAAAACTTAGAATAGGAAGTTGGCACCCCATTTTCCTTGTATTTTTATTTGTAATAGGTAGGATTGCATGGTGAGTGAAGTCGGCTATGTTGAAGAATACAAGAGTCAACGAAGATTGAAGTGAAGACCAGCTGTGTGAAGTCAAGATGGAAGTCTCAGACTCGACTGGAAGTAGAGACCCAGCTGTGGGACAGCTGAGTAAAGGATGAAGAAGTGGCGGTCGAAGTCGATTAAGAGCCAAGTCGCGATTAACGAGGCAGTTGAGTCATTCCTAAAGGTTGGAGGTGACTCGAGTCAAAGGGGTAAAGGCAGCGGTCAAGTCAAGTTGGTGATATAAATCCGTTGCACAAAAGTCATGATTTTACTTAATATAGTAATCGTCCATCTTTGCCATGTCTAAAAGTGCTCATCCCAAAAGCGTGCAAATAGAATAAACCAATGGGAAGCAGAGCTTGTGTCGAGGACACGAAAAGGCTGCAAACATCATTTAATACGAGGAAATGTCACCATCACAAGTTGCGGATCAAGAAAAGACAAGCCAACGACCAAGAAGTGCTAATTGAAAATTACCTATCTCTTCAATGGACAAATTTTCAAATAAGCACTATAAAAGGCGAGAAAGTAAGTGAGAGAAAGAAACCAATCTGAACAAATTTACAAGCAATTCAAGCAAGCAAACCCGCAAATATTCTCTCAAGCTTTCATAGGCGTTCCTCGAAGCTTTAAAATCAAAGGAACTCGATCCAACACATTCGATGAAGGAAAGAATAATTCATCAAGTTGAAGAGAAAACGGTTTTAAGAACTAAAGGGTCTACTCTCCAAGGTTGAAGGAGTTGTAGTAAGGTTCAAGGTCGAACCGGAAGATTTGAGCTCGTTGGAAGGCAGTGTGATCAATTCGAAGAGTTCGAAGGAGTCAAGTAGCAAGGCAGATGTCTTGTGCAAAAGGCGAGTCTAGGAGCGACCCATTTGTGTGATCAAGGTGACTCGGAATCGCGATAAATCGCTTTGTAACCGGATCATTACTTAGTGGATTCCTCCGGGAGTTGGAGAAGAGTGGATTCGGGAATTACCCCCATCCTCGAACCACTATAAAATTTGCTTGTGTCATTTTACTTACAACACTTTTATTTTCTGCATATTTTTATATCTCTTTGTTAAGTTAAAATTGCTAACCTAGGCGATAATAGCCTTGCTAAAAACAAGTGTTAAAACAAAGTTTAAAACATCAAGGGTGATAAGTCTTCATGAACAAAACCAAATCAATCGAAAAGTTAAGTGTTAGTTGACCCAACCGGAAGTTATACTATCAACAACTCGATCAGTCTCTTGAGTGGGTAACTTTGATGAAGTAAGTCAACCTAGTTGTCCCCCAGGACTTAGGCGATTTGAGTTAACTTTGTTAAAATTATTTAAAAGGACTAAGTTCGAGAATTTGGTAAGGTTTATTCAACCCCATCCCCCATTCTAAACCTTACAACTCACCCCTTGGGACCTACAAGTGGTATTAGGCGGTTGGTTCATTGAGCCTTCCGCATTCCCGTTCTTGAACTAGATCTCAATCTTTTCAACGGATATAACACTTGAGTTTTTAAAACCTTTATCTCAAAAGCAAAGTTATTATCATGGAAGCAAATCTAACTCGCATTCCCATGTTTTCTTTGTGGAAGAGTTTGATGATTGGAAAATTCGCATGCGGGCTCACCTATCGACCTTACATGATGAAATGTGGCTAGTGATAGAAGATGGGCCACTTCAAGTCTTAAAGGTCAACACTTCATAAGAAGTACCTCCCGGTGAAGGAGAAGATGTTGCGGCGCATGAGCCTGGACTGCTATGGTTGAAAAACCACGCTGTGAATGGACCAATGAAGATAGAAAAAGATACAACCTTGATAATGTTGACAAGGACATCCTCTACAAGACCTTGGACAAGGCTATGTTCAACAAAGTCAAATCATGCAAATCGCGAAAGAAATCTCGGATAAGCTAACCACGATTTGTGAAGGATATGAAACAGATTCAAGAGAATAATCTAAGCTTTGTTGTTCAAAAATTTTAAAATTTTAAAATGCTTGCGGTGAGAGTGCGGATCGGTGGATACAGTTCAGAAATTACAAATGAGCTTTCGGCTCTTGGGAAGGAGTACACTCAAAAAGAGATGTGCATGAAGATTCTACGAGCCCTCCCGGTGAGTGGGAAATGAAGGTCATGGCCCTAAGACATTCTATGGACCTCTCAAAACATCAAATCATGAGTTGTTCTCGGACCTCAAAGCTTATGAGTTTGAGGTGAGGAGAAAAGAGCAAGAGGAGATAGTTGTGCCCAAGACGGTTGCACTATTGGCGATAAAGGGAAGAAAGGCGAGCGAAAAGAAACAATTGACCAGGAAGGGATTTCTCTTATGGTGAAAAGGTTCAACAAGTTCTTCAATAAGAACTATAAGAGAAACAAGGTGAAACCTCCGAGGAAGACCGAGCACCTTCCAAAGCAAGGAGGACGGGCCACCCACCCAAGAGAGCTAAACATCAAAGAGCTAACTATCGGAGAGTTGATAATCGGAGAGAGAGAGGCGACTTGCAAAGAGTGAAAACCTAAGTTGGAATTAGGACAACCAGGACACTTTGTTGTTGGTATTCTTGTCCGCTTGATCAACAAATACATAAATGAAGAGGATAGAAGAGTCTTGAGAGAGAGAATACAAGAAAATAAGAAAGTATGTTGGGCTGCTTTGAGGCATTGAACCAACTTAGTGCAAAGAACCAAAAGACTCGGATAGTAGTGAAGCGGACTACTCGATTCTGAGAGGAAGAGGCCTTGATCTGCCTCATGGCCAAAGAATACGATCCAAAAAGATCAAGAAGATGAGGTACACTCTAACTCATCTCATTGATAGTGATAGTGATAGTGATACAAACACTTCCTCACCCATTGATCTTTATGATTCATTGGCAAAATAATGAAAGACCTTGAGCACATCAAAACCTCACACACACTTTTAAATGAGGAAAATAACCGACTTAAATGCCAAAACTCATAGCTAAGTAAGAGTTGAGTACTCTAAGTCACATAGGCGATGAGAATACCAAACCGAAGGCTGAAAATGCCAAGATCGAAGAAGAGTTAGGCTGCTATAGAAAAGAGAGAAAAAGATCTCAAAAATGTGATTGCTTCATTTACAAAGGCATCCAATCATTGGATGAAATTATAATGAGTCAAAAAGAGTGTGGAGATAAAACAGACATAGGATTCAATTCATTTGTGCATGCTCAAGCTCTAGAGTGATTTTGGGAAAAGGATCCTCAAGTAATGAGGAGTCCAAAAATCAAAACACCATATGTTGCACAAAATCCCACACCAAAAACACAATCACAATCATATTGGCCTTGGATATAAAGGTAAAGGAAAGAAGCGATAGAGTATGCTTAAAGGGCACTGACTAAAATGAGATTTAGAAAAGTCCATCAACAAACTCCAAACGAAAATACTACTGTGAAAGCTAAACATTGCTACAAGGCCCCGAATCTTGAACAAAGAAATTCATATGAAGGGAATGGTAGAAACTATCCAAACCAAGGCTGATTGGAACAACCAAGTGAAATATCGGCAAAGACCTATGGGATACAAGCCAAAATGGAAAATACAAAACTAAGCAAAGGTCATTCCCTGCAAAAGAGTTATTATCGGCACACATATGCACCAAGTACAAAACCCATCAAGCATAAAATTTCATTAATACCCTAAGAAAGCAAATGCTCAAACAAACACACCGACATACAAACAAAAGAGACAACTATATGATCCTAAAACCCCAGTAATTTGCTAATGTGCACTATGATTATGGAACTGATAGATGGTAACTTTTTAGAGTTAGATCATCGGCTATAGGTTGGTTGGAACATCTTATAGTACTATCCCCCAGGACCCGGGCAAGAATGGGTTCCTAAAAATTAATTTCCTTTATTGCGGTTCAATGAACATCGAGTGCCAAGGAACCTGGTTGTAGGTCTCGAGGGTGTAGTGTAAGGTTTAGAAGGGGAGGTTGAATAAACCTTGCAAATTTTCGATTTTAGTCTTTTTTAAGATTTTCAACGAGTTGACTCAAATCGATTGTGTCCTTGGGGGCGACTAAGTTGGCTATATTAAGCTAAGTTACCCACTTAACAAACTCCATGATTTGTTGATAGTATAACTCATTTGCTTAAGCTAATACTTAACTTTAGTTGATTTGGATTTTAACAGCAATGGAAGACATAACACCCTTTTGATAGATTTAAGCTTGTTTTTGAAACTTGTTTTATCACTTGTTAATTATCGGTTGGATCAGAGATCTAACTAACAATGATATAAAAGTAAATGCATGAATGTAAGTCTTTGAAAGTAAATTGACACAAGTAATTTTTATAGTGGTTCAAAGATGGGGTAATTCTTCTAATCCACTCTTCTCCAACTCTAGAGGAATCCGCTAAGTAAGAGATCAAGTTACAAAGTAGTGAACGATCTGGAGGCGACCTTGATCACACAGTGGCTTCTCCTGCGACTCGAACTTCTTCACAAGGTAGGCGCTTGCTCTTCATCTCACTTTCAAGTCCTTGGATTTGATCACGCCCCTCCAACAAACTTGAAACTTGGTTCGACCTTGAACCTTTCTGCAATCCTTCAACTTGGAAAGTAGACCCTTTTTTATCTTCAAATTGTTTCCTCTTCAACTGGTTGAAGTTGTCTCTCCTTCACGGACTGTGTTGGATCGAGTTTCTTCAAGTTTTGAGGCTTGAGGAATATCTTGATAAGCTTTGAAATATTGCGGGTTAGTTGCTTGAATATTGCTTAAAAGATCTGTGTCATTCGTAACCTTTTCTCAAATGCTTCCTCGGCCTTTTATAGTGCTCATTTGAAATTTGCCCGTTGAAGAGATGGGCGATTTCAAATGACACTTCTTTTTTTTTTCTTGTTCGTTAGCTTGTCTTTTCTTGATACACTTGTGATGTTGACCGCTTCCTCGTATTAAATGGCATTGTAGCCTTGCGAGTTCGACACAAGTTGCGATGTTTCCCATTGGCTTATTCCTTTTGCATATTTACGGGACAAACATATTACTATATCGAGTAATATTTTTGACTTCATTACAACGGATCAATGTCGATCGTCTTGACTTGATTCTGCCTTTACCCCCAGGTGACTTGAGTGCTGCTCCGATCATAAGATTGACTCAACTATCACTTCAAGCGATAGACTTGGCTCCTTGAGTTGACTTGGTGGCCCTTCACCTGACTATCCCACAACCGATTCTCCTTGATCGAGTCCTTGTCTTCCTTCTAGGCCATACTCGGTGACACACGTGATCTTCTTTCGATCTATAGTTGACTTCTTGTATTCTTAGCTTAGGCGACTTCACTCGGCTCTTTCGATCTATCTATTACATTCTACAATTAGAAGGAAAATGGGGTGTCAACTTCCTAGTCTAAGTTTTACATGGTATCATTAAAATCTAACAAATAAATTTCCTAATAATTTCCCCTTTTTGATGATGCCCAAAACTTAAAACATACAAAATAAGTAAACAACAAATACAAGTGCAATAACAAAGAATGTATGCTTTTGAATAATTAAGTTTTATTGATCATAGCATTCTTGTCCTTTACAAAAAGTCATTTTACAACAAGTAACAAAGCTAAATAAAATACAACTTTTCAACGTGTATCTAAGCTAAGTTACAAAGAGAATGAACATTACGGGAAATTCTCGGGCTTATTACAAGAAAGACTTACAGTATGTATTTGCAACAAAGTAAAATGCATGAAGGGTTCACAACTATCTTCAACGCCTTTGTTGCTTTCTTCTTCTCTCTCTTCATCTGCTCTCTTCTCCTATCATCTTGACTCTCTTCCTCTTCTTTTTCTCTTCATCTCTCTTTTTTTCTCATACGCTCGTCTAGTAGTAGGGTCATCCCTTCGTTGCCTCTCCTCCCATTCGTGATTCACTCTTTCATTTTCTTCTTCTTGCCTCTTCTTAGCTTGGCAACCTTGCATGCAACCTCGGGGTTAGCAAGGTAATCGAATCGACCCAATATGTGATCCCTTTCTTCTTACGGATCAACATACGCAATGTCCTCTAGCCTTGGCGTGGTTGAGAACCTCTCTCACGCCACCATGTCTTCCACTTATTAACTTCGGCATCCATTCCTCTAGGAGTATATTGTAGTGGAGCCTTTGTTTTCGGTAGGTGACTCTTTGAACTTGGGCGCTTATCATCAACCGTCTTGCCGCGACTCAATTCCCTTCTCCCGGTCTGAAATCTCATGCTTGAGGTAGAGTCATATCCTTAACGTGGCCTTTCTACAAGTGCGGAATTCCTTTAGAGATCTGGGCTTAGATCCGGCATCGGGCATGACCATTCTCTTGGGGGCTTTATTGCGGCGTAATCCTTTACTGGTGAGGGGACCACCATACTATTTTTTGATTTCTTGAACACGCAGCGATTGCTTCTCGGCTACCTTCTCGGTCGGCTTCAATGGTTGTTCTTGCATCTTTCACGGCCATCTCGACTTTACGCTCAGCGGTCAGCCCTTTCGATTAACTTGTTGAGTATAGAGCGGTGAAATCACCTTCTTTGTGGGGTTTCGTATACATGAGTTTCAAAGGAAGATTTTTGAACATCCTTCCCCTCGGCTTTGTCACCTTTCTTATCTCCTTATCAATCACTTCTCCTCTTTCAATCCCTTTAAGGCATCATCTTCCCCCTTTTTGGTATCATCACCAAATTGAAGGGTTAGGCCAGGAATAGTCCGCTCGAAAGAAATCCGGTCGGTGATTATAGAATTTTGCTTGATATACGCCTTTGGGTGGGTGCATTTGGAATTCGACCAAGTAGCCTTCGACTCATTTTGTCACCAATTTCATATATGCCATTAGAAGACTAAACTTAAGGTTCATGTTGTCTTCTAGGCGTGCAATTTCTCTCTAGTGGTGATGCTAAAACAATTCCATGTCCGACTTGTGTGCGGTTTCCATTCGACCATATACTCTTTCATTCTCTGCTGAAACTTGATGTATCCGCACTCCATACTAACATCTTTGCAAATAATGCCTTGAAGTAGCGGACTGCTCTTAGCGCATGGCGATCTATTGTGCGACCCATTCCGCTTATCTGAAGCACAATTCCTCTCCAATCGCCTTTGAGGTTGCATCACGATTGCCCAATCTAAGATCCCAGGGGATGCGTGGTGGCGTTCCATCTTCTCAATCTCATCACATGATTTTCTTGAAAGCTTTGCGGAACTCGGCTATCAAATTTGACTCAACTTAGGCCATCTTTTGTATCAAAATCGAAACCCATTGCCACAATCATATCGATGGAATGACGGGCTCTTAGGCATGGTATCTTCTTCTCTTGATCGCGGGCATACTCTTCTTCCATGTCGACGGCTCAACATTGAATGGAAAGATGTCTTCAAAGACATCATCTCCGACAAAAAGGTATCCCCGTAGCTCCACGTTTGGGGCTTTTCCTTGTAGCATTGTATCGGCTCTGCACGTGCCTCGGTTGCGGCGGCGTCGCCGATAGATAACGTAGCTATGGGAGCACTGCGGAGGCTGTTGGGTCGTTCTTGTTGTAGTTGTGGTAGCCTCATGGCGACTCTGTTTAAACTAAAGCGATTGTATAGATCTGCTTTCGGTGGCCCGAGCCTTTCGTTGTCTTAAGCGCTTCTTGGCCCATTGGCACAATCATATCGATGGAATGACGGACTCTTCGGCATGGTATCTTCTCTTGATCGCGGGCATACTCTTCTTCCATGTCGAGGCAACTCGACATTGAATGGAAAGATGTCTTCAAAGACATCATCTCGACAAAAGGTATCCCGTAGCTCCGCGGGGGGGCTTTTCCTTGTTGCATTGTACCAACTCTCGTGCCATTTTATTTGGCGGCGTCATCGATAGATAACGTAGGCTTTGTGGGAGCTACGACGGAGTTGTTGGAGTGTTCTTCTTTGTAGTTGTGGTAGCCTACGCTTGGTGACTCTTTTAAGCTAGAAGCGATTGTATAGATATGCTCGGTGGCGAGCCTCATTCAGTATCTTAAGCTAACTTCTTCGGTCTCGGTGAGTTTTCCTTTTGAGTTACCATGTCCTCGTGTCTCATCATCATCGAGTTTGATGTGGCACAGGGTGATGGCTCATCATCAAAGTTGAATCTCATAGGAGGCTTGTCTTATCAACGACATTGCTCAGAGATTTGAGAACATCATTAGTCTTGTCCATCGTTGAATCTTCATGGTGTGTGGACTCGGCTTCATCCTCGGATCCCGAGAAATGATGTGTCAATGTGTTCTTGGGAATCACGAAGGCGTTGATCTCCTCATCTGCGGCGGCTCCTTTGACTTGAGGAATGTTACATTGTTCCACTCTTTACTAAGAAAGTCTCAACGTTATTTAGGCGTTCGTTACCCCAGCCCCGTCTCAGCCGCTGTGGGCCTTCGACAATCCCTTTGTGGACTCGTTGTCTTGGGGTCTTCGACATTGGCATCCTTGAGTCTCAACTCCTTGGCTGCGGCCAGCCTTCATCGGCTGCATAAGAGAAAAATCTCGGTTGAGACAATCTCAACTTGTCCGAGCAAGCGTCATTAATTTCACTCTCTTCTCGGTGACTTGCTCGTCTTCGCCTCCAAACTTCAATGTTTTGTCTCCCACGGTATCCTCCGACCACCTGCTATGGTGGAAGGCTTCCACTACTCTGCTCCTAAGACACGGCTGTAGTTTCCTTTGAGTAGTTAGTCGTTGGGGCGGGTGTCTCAACACCTTGTTTAGGGATAGGCTTGGCAGGTTCCCACATTCCCAACTTCATCGCCATTTCCCAGAGAGCCTTCTTGCGAATGCACGGGGGCGTGGTCACTACAACGGCAGATGTAATCTCTGCGCCACTCCCGGTGGATCGAGTCGAGGAAAGATTTTGGAAGACTCTCCTGGACCTTATTGAAAGGTTTGCTCATGCATGGTTGTTGATTCTCTTGCGGCTTTGTTCGAACTCGGCCTTTTCAACTACATCGGTTTGAGTCCGTCTCCTCATCGTTCTTTGTCGGTGGACTCTATGAGATGTTCATGGGTCCCCGTGTGCAAACATATCTTGGATTTCTCCAATGCTTATGCTTTCTCATGGGCCTTCTCCTTCTCATCCTCCATTATAGCACGGAGGGCATCCATGCAATTTTCTTCATTCGAAGGCAAATTTGGTAGGACACCTCCGAGGAAGATGAAAGCTCCTCTTCTTTTTCAATGAACTACGGGCCGAGTGACTGCTGCTGGAGTAATCTAGCTTCCAATTTCTCCCGAGTTCCTTAGCCTCAAATGCGGATGTCCGGATAGACTAGAGAGTACATAATAAGGTCATCATCATCCACCTCTCAGGCCTCTTGAATGGTGGTTAATGGAGTTGCTCCTCCTCATACTCATTGCATCGATCTGAGGGGTGAGACAACCTTTTCTTCCACGAACTTGGCGTCTCGGCTCATACATCTCCTTGTTTGTCTCATACACGCTAGGTCTTACGTACTCTGTTGATCATCATCATCGAGTCTTCTTGGGCTCATCCACTTTCTCCTGAGACCGCACCTCTTGAGCATCGGTAGTCCCAGTGATCTCCTGCGGCTGAGTACTTTAGACTGGTTTGTTTCTCTAATTCGGACTTCTTAAATAGCCGTCTTCTCTTGGTGGCAACCAATGGAATCTCTAGTTCCACTTCTTTAGGCTCTTCAAGGGTGATGGCCAATGTTTCAATAGAATCCTTCTTTGACGTAGCTGCCTTCTGGACTTGGCGGTGCGCTTCTTCTTCATAATCGGTGAGAAAGGTAGAGTTCCTCCTCGGTCTCGGCTTTGAGGGCGGGGGCATCGGCGCTTGGGTAGGTGATTTGGGTTTGGCTTTGCATGGGCGGTGCTTTCTTTATCTTGGCTCTTGGGCGGGGCGGGTTTGGTATCGCGACTCTTTCTTGGAAATCGGCTTCGGGGAGAGAGGCTAGGAGGTCTCAGTTGTGTCTTGGTGGGTCGGTGATTTCCCTCACTTGTATCGGCCTTCCTTGCATGGGCTTTCTTTTGCGCACGGAGAGGTTAGCTTTGAACATCATCTTGTTTGCATGGAAAGGCTTTCCGTAACACAATGCAATCCCCTTAACCTCCATCAAGTGGCCATGACAAGGCCATATCGGCCCAGTATCCAAAGTCCCATATCTTCCTTATAGGACTTGTTGATCACGTTACGCATACTCGTGAAAGACGAACTCGGCCCGATTCACCTTCTTGTCTTGCATAATCGCGACCATCACAATAAGCTTAGTGCGTGATAGGCTGGTTGAAGCTCCCAAACTTCATATCCACACATTTGGACACGATGTCCATCGACATGTGGTAATCTTCCTTGAGAAAAAATCCTTCTTAGTTTGTATACACATCTTTAGCGACATACTCATTTGCAACTTCCTTCCAAGGCTGCAACGACCAAGTTGACTTCCTTCTTCGGCGATGTTTTTCAATCCTTGATTTGAAGCTTGTGCTCGTGGTCATAGCGATGATTTTGATGGCCTTGTCGTAGACGGATGGCGAATCTCATCGTCATGTACCTCGGTGTTCACATAGAACATGGCGACCTCCTCCAAATCTCGTATGCGTGAAGTTCATCGAGAAAAGTCCTTGGCCGGACTTTTCCGGCTTATCTGCGATCTTCTTTGCGGGGGCCTCATCGGCACCCTGCTTGATCATCCCTTTAAAATCCATGGATGCTCAGTGGATTTTGTCGGATAACTTAGCGAAATAATGAGTACTAGCCATTTTGAGAACTTTTGATTGGAGAAAAAATATGAAAACTTGAACTTAGAATGGTAAGAATTGAGCGGTTTGCGAGAGAGAACTTGCTTGCTTCTTTGAAAGGCAGTATGTTTGTGTGAGGAGAGAAAATGGATTTTGGTATATAAGGGACTTAAAAGGACGGTTTTGGAATTTAAAACTTTTAATCAAGATCAACGATCGGGATTGACTCTTCAAAACCGCATTAATTTCCCCACATTAAGTGCAACAACATTTATATCAATCATATGGTTATTGTGCGGCTTTTGTATAGACAAAGTCATAATTACGATGTATGTCATCCTTAAAAACATTCCCGCTCGAATAAAACGCATTTTTTTTTATCATTTAGCTCATAAATGATTCGGTTATCATCAAAGTGACTTAACTCTGCTTCTCTCTTCACATAACATCACTCGCTTTATCGGCTAACACGATCTGGTGACTTCCCGACTAGGTTGTTTCAACTTGACCTGAAATGTGAAACTTGCTCATTTTCCATTTTCTCATCTTCTATCTCTGTGATTGAGTCTTACGAGTGTCTAACTCACTCAATTAACCTTAACTCATTCTTGAGCTCTTCAAACCTTGATTCACATAATGGCTTTGTGAATATGTCATTAACTTCTTGCTCGGTTGAGATGTATTCCAAAGTGATGTCTTTCTTTTCAACATGATCTCTAATAAAATGATATTTGACATCAATGTGCTTTGTTCTTGAATGCAACAACGGATTACGAGTGATTGCAATAGCACTAGTGTTACACACATAATTGGAATTTCTCTTTCTTTAATATCATAGTCTCTCATTCTTTGTCTCATCCATAAAAAATTGGGCTGCAACATTTTGACTATGTACTCTGCTTCATCTGTGGATGTAGCTATTGAGTTTGTTTCTTGTTGAACCAAGAAACTAACCTTTTTCAAGTATTTGACATGTACGGAGAAGTACTCTTCTGTCAACTCTACATCCGGCATAGTCTGAGTCAGTATCCTACCAGCTTGATCCTCATTCCTTTGGATACCATAAGTGACTTCTGGAATCCCTTCAAATACCTTAGGATTCTCTTAGTTGCAGTCATGTGACTCTCTTTTGGTGCGATTGAAATCTAGCACATACACCTCTTGCAAAGGTGATGTCTAGCCTGCTTGCTTTTATTAAATAGAGCAATGATCCAATGAGGGCTCTATATCTGGTTTGATCAACTCTTGCCATTTTGCATCCATGTCCGTCTCTGACTGATGTATTCATAGGAATCTTCACGAGAAGACTTCTCTTCCATACCAAACTTCTTCATTAAATCTCTGGTATACTTGGTTTAGCTTATGAAGGTTCCATCCTTCAATTGCTTGACTTGAAGTCTAAGAAGAAAGTCGCTCTCCCATCATGCTCATCTCAAATTTGCATTGCATGAGGTTTGAGAACTTGTCACACACTCTTTGTTCGTGGATCCAAAAATGATATCATCCACATATATTTGAACAAAAAGTATACTTTATGCATCTTGAATCTGAAGAGTGTTCTATCAAACTTGCCTTTGGTGAATCCATTGTCAATTAGAAACTAAGACAATGTATCATACCATGCTCTTGGTACTTGTTTCAATCCATACATTGCTTTCTTGAGCTTGTAGACTTTATCTCCAATAGTATTCAGCTCAAAACACGGAGGTTGTTCAACATAGACTTCTTCTTCTAAGAGTCCATTTAGAAATGTACTCTTCACATACTTATTGCTTCCAATCAATGTAAGGAGCAAAGGTTTCATCAAAATCTATACATTAACTGGCATTACCATTTGGCTACCAATCTTGCTTTGTTTTTAACTTACAACGGGTCCTTCCTCATTCATCTTATTTACGAATTCCCCCTTTGTGTACCAATAACATTTTGGTGGGTAGGACTTTGAACTAACTCCCATACTTTGTTTCTTTCAAATTGATTGACTCTTCTTGCATGGCACGAATCGAATGTGTCTTCGATGCTTGAGACACATCTTTATGCTCTATTTTTGAAATAAAACAATTGAACATTGCTTCATGTTGTGCTCTGGATATGGTTCTTATGCCATCTCTAACTTCTCAATAATTAACTCAGGTGGATGGTCTCTCGGCCGTCTCACATCGAGGTTGGAGTAAATCTGCTTTGGATTGATCGTCTACTTAGCTAAGTTATCTTGAGCACGAACTTCATCTTCATTGGATGTAGACCTTCGATTGGCTTTGAGATTGACTATCTCATCATCATCGGGGTTGAGTGCTCTCACATCGACTTCAATTTAAGGACTCTTACGCATAGTTGGGTGATTTAGCTTATCGACTAACTCATCAATGTCTTCTCCATTCACATTAGGTTCATCAAAAACCACATGGATAGACTTTTTGTTACCATAGTCCTCTTATTTAGCACTCTATAGGCTTTACTCTCAGCTGAGTATACCAGAAAGATACATTCATCAGCTTTAGCATCAAAAGCTTTCAAATTATCCTTGCCATTATTATGGATGAAGCACTTGCATCCAAATATCTTAAAATATCCAACATTTGGCTTTCTTCTTGGCCAAATCACATAGGGAGTCTTGGTCAATTGCGTGTTTATCATGCATCTATTCTGAGTGCAGCATGCTGTATTTATGGCTTCAGGCCAAAATCTCTTAGGCAATCTGCTTGACTAACATTGTCCTGCGACTTCCTTGAGAGTTACATTCCTTCTTTCGATTACTCCATTCGATGTGGAGTCATTGCTGATAACTCATGAGCAATACCATTTTCAACACAATCTTTTGAGTTATAATTCCATTGACAAACTCGGTTCCCACTGTCGGATCTTATCTTTATAATGGTTTGACTCTTTTTATTTTGAACTCTTCTCATCGGTGAGGTAACCACGTAGTGTTTCCTTCTTTTTACACATGAAAATTGTCCATGTATATCTTGAATAATCATCCACCACCACTAAGGTGTATTTCTTTCCACTGATGCTAGCTGGCTCAACTGGACCAAATAGATCCGTATGCAGCGGATCAATATCCTTGTTGAAGAAGGACTTGGCTTATCCTTGAATGATGATTTAATTTGCTTTCCCATCTGGCATGCATCACATATACTTTCTTTCTTGTACACTGTAATATCCCGATATAATAAAAAAAATAATAATTAGAATATTTAAATATTAATATTATTATCTTTATTCGACTAATAATTAGCAATAATATTATATGTATCCTTTCTTAATAAAATTATATATATGTTATATTAATTATGTTTTTATCATTACCTTTATTATGATAATTATCAATATTATAATTAATATTTAACTTAGAGGTTTATATAGGGGTTATTTGGCCTTTTAGGGGACAAATTAGGGGCTAGTATTTTTAGGGGCTAAATTTAAGTTTAGGGGGTAGGATTACTTAGTATATATATTCAACATACTCTCTAGCTTCTTTCCACTTTACCTTTGTAACCAAGGCCGTCTGATTGTGATTGTGCTTTGGAGTAGATGTGGGTGCAACATTTGGTGTTTTGGGTTTTGGAATCCTTTATTGCTTGAAGATACCTTTTCCAAAATCACTCTTGGAGTTTGACTATGCACAAAGGAATTAAATCATATGTATGTCTTGTGTCCACATTCTTTTTGACTCAATAATAAGTTCATCCAATGATTTGGATGCTTTTGTAAATTAGGCAATCACATTTTTGAGATTTTTTTCCTCTTTTCTGTAGCAGCTAACTCTGCTAAGATCTTTGCATTTTCAACCTCCAGCTTAGTGTTCTCATCAGCTATGTGACTCAGAGTACTCAACTCTCTTGTCAGCTGTGAGTTTTGCCTTTTAAGCTGGCTGTTTTCCTCATTTAAAGTGTGTGAGAGGTTTTAATATGCTCAAAATCTTTCATCATTTTGCCTAATGAATCATAAAGATCTGTGGGTGATGAAGTGTGTGTATCACAGTCACTATGACCTGAATCAGAATGAGATGAGTTAGAATGTACCTCATCTTCTTGATCTTGTTGGTCTTATTCTTTGGCCATGAGGCAGATCAAAGCCTCTTCCTCTGTGTCATTTGAGTAGTCAGCTTCACTACTATCTGAGTCTGCTGCTTCTTTGCACTTGGTGGTGGCGATCTCGGCCAACAACTTTCTTTTTTCTGTCTTAACTTTCCTGAAAACTTTTTTTTTCTTTCTCGTTCTATGCTTGTTGGTAGGTGGATAAGAGCAGTCAACAACAAAATGTCATGGTTTGTCTGCAATTCCAACACATGTTTCGGCTCTACGATCGGCTCTGTCGGTCCTTTGATTATCGGCTCTCGTGTCGGCCTCCGATTTTCAACTCTCTTGGGCGCTGTCCTCCTTGCTTTGGAGGGTCTTTGAATGTCTTAGGTCTCACCACTTGTTTCTTTTGTAGTTCTTATTAAAGAACTTGTTGAATCTCTTTACCATGAGGGCAATTTCCTCTGGTCAATAGTCTCCTTTAGCTCGACTCTTTTCCATCAGCGATAATGCAAGCTGTCTTTGGTATAGTTGTTTCCTCTTGCTATTTCCTTCTTAGCTCAAATTCATAAGCTTTGAGGTCTGAAAATAACTCATGATTGGATGTTTTTGAGAGGTCCATTGAATGTCTACGGGCCATGACCTTCATTTCTCATTCGGTGGGAGGACTCTTAATAACTTCATGCACATCTCTTTACAGTGTATTCTTTCCCAAGAAGCTGAAAGCTCACTTGTTATCTCTGTAAATCGGCATCCGGTGATCTAGGAGTTTCACCCGGCCAAGCATTTTAAAATTTTCAAATTTTTGAGCGAAACATTAATTTAATCTCTTTAATCATTGCGATCCTTCACAAATCGGGGTTAACTTTTCCCGATTTCTTTGGCGGTTTACGATTTGACTTTGTTGAACATCGTTTTGTCAACATCTTGTAAGTATACCCTTGCCACATTGTTCGAGTTATATCTCTTTGGATCTTCATTTGTCCATTCGATGCATGGTTTTCAATCATGGTGGTCTAGCCTTTCGGCAACAACTTCTCCTTGTTGCGTCTTTGCTCTTGTGATGTTGACTTTGTATATTTGCAATGGCCCCTCTATCACAAGCCACATTTCATCGTGTAAAGGCGATAGATGATCTGCATGCAAATTTTCGAGTCATCAAACTCTTTCATTGAACATTAGAATACGAGTTAGATTTGCTTCCATGATAATAATTTTGCTTTAAAAATGAAAGACTTTGAAAAACACGGTGTTAAAACCCTTTGAAAAAGAATGACATCTACTTGAACTAACCGGTGTGGAAGGCTCAATGAACCAACCGCTCGATACCACTTGTAGGTCTCAAAGGGTGTAGTGTAAGGTTTAGAAGGGGAGGTTGAATAAACACTGCAAATTTTCGATTTTAGTCTTTTTAAGATTTTTAATAGAGTTGACTCAAATCAGCTTGTGTCCTTGGGGACAACTAAGTTGGCTATATTCGACTAAGTTACCCACTCAACAAACTCGATAAATTTGTTGATAGTATAACTTTCATTTTGCTTAAGCTAATACTTAACTTTAGTTGATTTGGATTTTAACAATGGAAGACTTAACACCATTTTGATAGATTTAAGTTTGTTTTTGACACTTGTTTTAGCACTTGTTAATTATCAGTTGAATAGCTAACTAACAGCATATATAAAAGTAAATGCAGGAATGTAAGTGCTGGAAGTAAATTGACACAAGTAATTTTTATAGTGGTTCGAAGATGGGGTAATTCTTCTAATCCACTCTTCTTCAACTCCTGGAGAAATCCACTAAGTAAGAGATCAAGTTACAAAGCAGTGAACAGTCTAGAGACAACCTTGATCACACAGTTGGCTTCTCCTGCGACTCAGCTTCTTCACGAGGCCTGCCTTGCTACTTCAGCTCACTTTCAAGTCCTTGGATTTGATCGTGCAGCCCTCCAACAAACTTGAAACTTGGTTCGACCTTGAACCTTTCTACAATCCTTCAACTTGGAAAGTAGACCCCTTTTTGATCTTCAAATTGTTTCCTCTTCAACTGGTTGAATTTGTCTCTCCTTCCGGCTTGTGTTGGATTAAGTTTCTTTGAGTTTTAGGCTTGAGGAATATCTTGATAAGTTTTGAGAATATTACGGGTTAGTTTCTTGAATATTGCTTAAAAGATGCTGTGTCATTCGTAACCTTTTCTCAAATACTTCCTCGGCCTTTTATAGTGCTGTTGAAGAGATAGGCCAATTTCAAATGAGCGAGATAGGCCATTTCAAATGACACTTCTTGTTCGTTGGCTTGTCTTTTCTTGGTCGGCTGACACTGTGATGTTGACCCTTCCTCGTATTAAATGGCATTGCGGCGCACTTGCAAGTTCTAACACAAGTTGCGGTGTTTCCCATTGGCTTATTCCTTTTGCATATTTAAGGCCAAACACTTTAAGACACTGCGGCTTTGACATAATACTATATCGAGTAATATTCTTGACTTCATTCCAACGGATAAATGTTAGTCGTCTTGACTTGACTACCTTTACCTAAGTGACTTGAGTCTACTCAATCATAAGATTGGTGAACTATCACTTCAAGCGATAGACTTGGCTCCTTGAGTTGAGTTGGCTTCACTTCACCACGGTTGTCTCATAGTTGATTTTCCTTGATCGAGTCCTTGTCTTCCTTCAGGCCATACTCGGTGACACACAACGTGAGTCTTCTTTCGATCTGTAGTTGACTTCTTGTATTCTTGGCTTAGGTGACTTCACTCGACTCTTTCGATCTATCTATTACAATACATAATTACAAGAAAAATGGGGTGCCAACTTCCTAGTCTAAGTTTTACATGGTATCATCGAAATCTAACAAATAAATTTCCTAAAAGCTGGTACATGGATAATGGTACATTCCCAGGACATATGAAAGAGAACAAGAAAAATCTGTCAAAGTTCAAGGAAATCAAAGGTGCAAAAGTCATATTAGGAGGAAATGAAGCTCGGGGAGATCAAAGGCACATGATCCATAAAGAAAAATGGATTGGAAATCACAAATGTTGCATATATTGAAGGTCTCAACTTTAATCTACTAAGTTTCAACCAACTCTTTGTTGGGAAATTTATTTTCTAGATTTTGATGAATGCCATGTAAAACTTAAACTAGAAAGTTGGCACCCCATTTTCCTTGTAATTTGTATTGTAATAGATAAAAGTGGAAAAGGCTGAGTCAAGTCATTATGCCTAGAAATACAAGAAGTCAACCGAAGACTGAAGTGAAGACTCATTGCAAGGCAGTTGAGTATGGCAAGGAAAAAAGTCAAGAACTTCATTGAAGGTGTATCAGCGTATGAAGAGTCGGTCAAGTCAACTCAAGCCAAGTCTCAAGTTGAAGTGACGGTTGAGTCATCCAAAGATTGGAAGCTAACTTAAGTCACCTGGGAATAAGCATTGCGGTCAAGTCAAGACAAGCTGAAAGAAATCCGTTGATGAAAGTCAAGAATGTTACTCGGAGTAGTAACTGTTAAAGTTATCGGAGATAAAGTGTTAGTTCGATTGTGCGCAAAAGGAACAAACCAATGGGAAGCTTCGCACCAAGTGTCGAGATATGATGCAATCTTTGCAAGACATTAAATACGAGGAAATATCAACATCAGGACTACAACAAGACAAGCCAACGAACACAAATGATTTTTAAAAATTAGCTATCTCTTCAATGGGCGATTTTTGAAAGTTCACTATAAAAGGCTGAGCAATCTCATTGAGAAAAGGTTACGAACCACGAGCGAGCAAGCATTATTCAAACGTAACCTGCAAAATATTCTCAAGATATTCAAGCCTAAATCTCGAAGGACATCAATCCAACACAAAGTGTGAAGGAAAGATAACTTCAAACTTTGTTGAAGAGAAACTTTTGAAGAATCAAAGGGGTCTACTTTCAAGGAGGATTGTAGGAAGGTTCAAGGTCGAACCAGTATCAAGTTATTGGAGGGCTTCGTGATCAAATCCAGAAAGCTTGAGAAAGTGGTGAAGTAGCAAAGCGGTACCCATGTGAAGAAAGCGAGTCGAGACGAGAAGCCGATTGTGTGACCAAGGCATCTCTAGGCGAGTTCAAGGAGCAAGTCAATTGTGTGATCAAGACTTGTCTCTAGGCTGTTAACCACTTTGTGAACTGATCATTACTTATTGGATTCCTCCGGGGAGTTGGAGAAGAGAGGATTAGAAGAATTACCCCATCTTGAACCTCTATAAAAATTATTTGTGTCATTTACATTTTTAAAGCACTTTTATTTACGCATACTTATTTATATCTGGCGATAAATTGCTATCAACGATAATTAACTAAGTGCTAAAATCAAGTGTTAAAACAAGTTTAAAACAAATCAAAGGGTGTTAAGTCTTCATTGAAAAACTCAACACTGACCAAGTTAAGTTTCGGGTTAAGCAGTTGAGTTATTCTATCAAACACTCTATCAAGTCGTTGAGTGGCTAACTCTGTAGAATAACCAACTTAGCTTTCCCTCAAGGACTTAGCTGTTTGTGTTAACTCTGTAATATTTTAAAAGGACTAAAATCGAAAAGTTGGTAAGGTTTATTCAACCCCCTTCTAAACCTTACTTACACCCTTTGGGACCTACAAGTGGTATCGGGCGGGCTGGTTCATGGAGCCTTCCGCTTTGGTTATTGAACTAGATCTCTATCTTTTCTGAAATATTTTTAACACTTGTATTATAAAAATCTTTAATTCTTAGCAAAAGTTATTATCATGGAAGCAAATCTGACACGCATTCCTATGTTCAATATTGAGGAGTTTGATGACTGGAAAATTCGTATGCGGGCTCATCTATCTACTTTACATGATGAAATGTGGCTAGTGATAGAGGATGGGCCACTTGCAAATCTGCGAAAGTGAACACGGCCCATAATCGGAAGCGGCTGCGGCTCAAGGAGAATAAGTTGTGGTGAGGCAAGACCGGCCATGGTTGAGAAACCATGGGTGAGTGGACAAATGTGGGCGAAAAAAGATACAACTTGGACAATGTAGCCAAGGACATACTTTACAAAACCTTGGACAAAGCAATGTTCAACAAAGTCAAATCTTGCCAAAGCGCAAAACAAATGCGGAATAAATTAACTTTAATTTGTGAAGGATCGAGCAAATTAAAGAAAATAAATTGTCATTCTTTGTCTGAAAATTTGAAAATTTCAAAATGCTTGCGTGAAACCTTGGATCAGGTGGATGCTAGATTCATTGAAGTCACAAATGAGCTATCATCACTTGGGAAAGAATATATACACAAAAGGAAATGTGTATGAAGATTAGAAGCCTCCCATTTGAATGGGAAATGAAGATCATGGCCTAAAGACATTTGATGGACCTATAAAAAACATCGATCATGAGCTATTCTCGGATCTCAAAGCTTATGAGTTTGGTGAGAAGAAAAGATCAAGAGGAGGCGGTTGTACCCAAGGCAGTTTGCCCAGCGATAGTCAGGATGGAAAAAAAGGCTGAAGTCGAGGAAGCCATTGACCAGGAAGAGATTGCCACGATGGTTAAAAGATTCAACAAGTTCTTCAATAAAACTATAAAAGAAACAAGGGTGAATCCTCCGAGGAGACATTCGACTCCCTCCAAGTCAAGGAAGACGAGGCCACCCAAGAGAGTGAGCATCAAAGGGTTGAATATCGGAGTGATAACCCCGAGGACGAGAAAGAGGATGATCAAGAGGCGAGAACTGTGTTGGAACCGCTGGACAACCAGGACATTTTGCAATTATTTGTTCACTATCCACGACCAATAAATACGAGGAATGAAGAAAAAAGAAAGTCTTTAGAGAAAAGACATGAAAAGAAAGAAAGCCATGTTGGGCTGCTTTATTTGAGACAACTAAGTCAAAAGCGGCGGACTCGAGAGTAGTGAAGTGACTACTCAAGTGATTCGGAAGAAGAAGCAATGATTTGTCGATGGCTAAAGAACAAGATCAACCAGGACGAAGATGAGGTACACTCTAACTCATCTCATTTAGATTCTAGTGATAGTATTGTGATACACACACTTCATCACCCAGCGATCTTTATGATTCATGAGGCAAAATGATGAAAGACTTTGAGCACATTAAATCCTCACACACACTATTAAATGAGGAAAATAGCCGACTCAAAAGCGAAAACTCACAGTGACTAAGGAGTTGAGTACTCTAAGTTACATAGGCGATGGGAGCAGTGAAGGGCTGAGAATGTTAAACTAATAAGCGAGATATCTGCTATAGAAAAGAGGAAAATGATCTCAAAAATGTGATTGCCTCATTTACAAAGGCATCTAAATCATTGGATGACCTTATTATGAGCGAAAAAGAATGTGGAGATAAGACATGCATAGGATTCAATTCCTTTGTGCACGATCAAGCTCTAGAGTGATTTTGGAAAAAGGATCTTCAAGTAATGAAGCATCTCAAAAATCCAAGACACCAAATGTTGCACCCACATTCATCCCAAAGCACAATCACAAACAAATTGGCCTCGGATATAAAGGGAAAGGAAAACGACCGATTGAGTATCTTTGAGAGGACGGTGAGAAGAAATCGTGAGTTCCTTAGCAAACTCCAAATAGGAAGTACTCGTGAAGAATAAACAGAACTACCAAAAACCCCGAGAAGTTTTATCAAAGAAACACATATGATGGGAATGGTAGAAATTACCGAGCAGTTTGGAATAATGAGAAATATCGGCAAAGTCGATGGAATACAAGCCTAGATGGAAAGACTGGAGACCTCGGCAAAGGTCATTCCAAAGGCAAAAACTATTATCGGCACACATATGCACCCGGGCACTACACTCAAAAATATCACAACTACCCCAAAGAAGCGGTTGCTAAAACACACACACATGCATACAGACAAAGAGAGGATGTATGAACCAAAGCCCCAAGCAATTTGCCAAAGTGAATTATGATTATGGCACGGATAGATGGCAACCTCTTAGAGTCAAATCATTTGGCTATAGGTTGGTTGGATCATCTTCTGACACTAACCCCTCGGGACCCGGGCAAACATGGGTACCTAAAAACTAATTCCCTTGATTGCGGGTTCAAAACAGTGATGCCAAGGAACCTGGTACATGGATAGTGGTTGTTCCGGACATATGACGGAAACAAGAAAAATATGTCAATATTCGGGAGATTAGAGCGCAAAAGTCATATTTGGAGAAAATGAAGCTCAGAAATAATAAGCCTTTGGATCCATCAAGAAAAATGGATTGAAAATCACGGATGTTGCTTATGTTGAGGACTCAACTTTGACTTGCTCGGCATAAGTCAACTTTGTGATAAAGGCTACCATGTTGGATTCAATATGGGAGTGTGCCGATTAAAGATCTTTGAATCAAATGAAATAGTCTTTGCAAGGATCAAGACGAGAAGAATATGTATGTGGTAGATTGGTCTCTGCAACACAACACTTGTGCGGTTAGCAAAGAAACAACCGAATCAAGTTGGGTATGGAACAAGAAGTCATCATCACGAACTTCAAGACAATCAACAAGCTTGCAAGGAGTCATCTTGTGGAAGGATTGCGGACTCATTGTACAAGAAGGAAAGTGTATGTGATGCATGCGGATGGGAAGCGGTCAAATCTTTATTCAAGGAGAAGCTTTAGTCCTTCTTCAACAAGGATATTATATACATTTGCATATGGATTTATTTGGTCGATTGAACCGGCCCGGCATAAAGTGGAAAGAAATACATCTTAGTGGTGGTAGATGATTATTCAAGATATACATGGACAATCTTCATGTGCAAAAAGAATGAAACTTTGCGAGAAGTTACCTCGGTGATGAGAATAGTTCAAAATAAAAGAGCCAAACCATTATAAAGATAAGGTCGATAGAGGAAATGAGTTTGTCAATGGGATAATTACTCGATGTTGTGTTGAAAATGGTATTGCTCATGAGTTATCTGCGATAAGAACTCCATGACATAATAGAGTAGGAGAAAAGGAACATAACTCTCAAGGAAGTTGCAAGGACCATGTTAGTCAAGTGGACTACCTAATGATTTTGGTGAAGCCATCAACCACACCGCATGCTATACTCAAAATAGATGCATGATAAATGAGCGGTGACAAAGACTCCCTATGAAATATGGGCCAGGAGAAAGCGAATGTTGGGTACTTTAGAATATTTGGATGTAAATGCTTCATCCACAACAATGGCAGATAATCTAAAGGCTTTTGATGCTAAAGGCGTGAAGGTATCTTTTTAGGATACTCATTTGAAAGCAAAGCCTATAAGTCTTGAACAAGAGGACTATGGTCACGAGAGAGTCTAGGTGGTTTTGATGAACCTAATGTGAATGGAGAAGACATTGAAGAATTAGGCGATAAGGCTGAATCGACCAACTATGCGAAAGAGTCCTTATGTTGAAGGCGAAGCAAGAGTAATCAACCAAGATGAAGATGAGATAGCTGAATCTCAAAGACAAGCGGAAAATATCGGTGAATGATTATGAAAAAGACTCAAGACAACAGTGCGAGGCAGTGAACCCAGCCGATTTACTTCAACTTTGATGTGAGATGGGTGAAAGACCATCCACGAGCTAGTTATTGGAGATGTGAGAGATGGTGTAAGAAATCCGCAGATCAGGATCTCGGCAAGAAGCAATGTTCACTTGTTTTATTTCCCAAATAGAACCAAAGATGATGTCTCAAGCATTGGGTGACACACATTGGATTCAAGCCATGCAAGAAGAGTTGAATCTGTTTGGAAGAAACAAAGTATGGGAATTGGTGCGAGACCAACCCATGAGAATGTTATTGGCACAAAATGGGTTTTGAAACAAGATGAATGAGGAAGGATCTGTGGTAAGAAACAAAGCAAGATTGGTAGCGAAAGGGTATTGCGAAAGAGGGAATAGATTTTGATGAAACATTTGCTCTGTTGCAAAACTAGAAGCAATAAGGATGTTTCTTGCCTCGTTGCACACAAGAACTTCATTGTAAATCAAATGGATGTGAAAAGTGCATTTTTAAATGGTATTAGAAGAAGAAGTCTATGTTGAGCAACCTCCAGGGCTTTGCGGAAGACTCTTGGAGATAAGGTGTACAAGCTCAAGAAAGCATTATATGGACTGAAGCGAGGCACCAAGAGCATGGTATGATACATTATCTCAATTTCTAACGAGATAATGGATTCACCAAAGGCAAAGTGGACGAGAACACTCTTGAGAATTCAAGATGGAAAGTATAATGCTTGTTCAAATATATGTGGATGATATCATTTTGGATCCACAAATAAAGAGTTGTGTGATAAGTTCTCAAACCTCATGCAAGGCAAATTTGAAATGAGCATGATGGGAGAGTTGACTTTCTTCCTAGGACTTCAAGTTAAGCAATTGAAGGATCACTTTCATAAGTCAAACAAAGTACACCAAAGATATAATGAAGAAATTTTGTATGGAAGTGAAGTCTTACGTGAAAATACCAATGAACACATCGATCAAGATGGACATGGATCCAGATGGTAAGGTTGTAGATCAAACAAGATCTGAGCACTCATTGGATCAACTGCTATACTTGACAACAAGCGAACGGACATCACCTGCGGTAGGTGTATGCGCGAGATTTCAATATGCACCAAAGAGAGCCATATGATTTGCGGTAAGAGAATCTAAGATATTTGAAGGGATGCCAAGAAGTTGCTTATGGTACCCAAAGGAAGGTGGATTCAAGCTAATTGGTTACTCGGACTCGACTATCTTTGGATGTAGAGTTGTGGGAAGAGTATTTGGTACATGTCAAATCTTGGAAGCAGTTGGTTTCTAGTTAAGTAAACAAAACTCATAGTCACATCCCACAATGAAGCAAGTACATAGGCTGCGGTTTTGTTGTGCCCAAGTTTTATGGATGAGGCAATGGTGAGATTATGAAATTGAAGAAAAGAGATTCTAATTATGTGTGATAACACAAGTGCTATGCAATCACTCGAGAATCTATGTTGCATTCAAGAACAAAGCACATTGGCGTTGGATATCATTTTATAAGAGATCATGTTGAAAAGAAAGACATCACTTTGGAATATATCTCAAGCGATAAGCGATTAAGGTGATATATTTACCAAGCCCTATGTGAATCAAGATTTGAAGAGCTTAAGCATGAGCTAGGGTTAATTGAGTGAGTTAACATTGAGAAGACTCAATCGAATAGATGGAAGATAGAAAGTGAGAAATGAACAAGTTCTTCACATCAACCAAGTGAAACACCATATCGAAAAGTCAATTTTATGTATCGAGTTAGGTGACGTGAGTTGCTTAATGAATAGAGAGAAGAAGAGTTAAGTCATTTGTGAAATAAGGTGAGTCATTAATGAGCTAAGTGACAAAAATCGCGATCGTTTTAAATGGCGGGAATGTTTTTAAGGATGGCGTCGGTAATAATAATGCGGGTATAATCTAAAAGCTTGCACGGTAAGCATATGATTGGATATTAATGCTACGCATTAAATCGAGAGAATTAAATGCGGTTTGGCGTGCTAAATACGGCCGTTGATCTTGATCAAATTTCAAAAATCAAAACCCATCCTTTCATAACAACATATCGGTTTTTCTGATCTTCTCTCTCACACTTTACTCAAAACTGTTTCATCTTCAAAGCAAAAGAAAGCAAGTTCATTCTCTCTCATGCAAACCTAAGATTTCTCAAGCAAGTTTATCAAGTTTTATTCGGTAAAACTCTCTGCAAATGGCACCGAAGTTTGATTTTGTTAAGCTATCAAAGCAAATCCACTGGGATCAAGCTGTGGATTTTGAAGGGATGGTAAACGAGGGTTGAGATGAAACCTAGTAAAGAAGATAAGCGATATGCTAGAAAAGTCCGGTCTCGGCCTTTTCTCACTATGGAAATACTCGCTCACCTACCTTGAAGAGGTGGCGTAGTTCTATGGAAATCTTTGAGGTGCGGGGCGAAGGAATCAAGTCCTCAAGTCCACGCCAGGACATCATGATTCTTGCTAAGGACCTTGCGAACCTTGTTTCTTGGCGTCTAAAGGTATGGCGGAAATAAGCGAAGTTGATGTTAACTTTTAACATGGAAAAGAAGTAGCTAAACCAGTGTCTTTGCGAAGGTAGTCTACACGGTGAAGAAAAGCTGGCTTTGAAGGACAACTATCACAAGGCGATGGATGTCGTTGCAAAGTGTGTAGACATGAAGTTTGGCGGCTTCAATCGGTTTGTCAAAGACCAAGGCGATCGTCATGGCTGCGATCATGCGGGGAAAAAAGTCAAGCTGGGTTGAGTTAGGTATCTGTGGAGACTCTGCGAAATGTTGGGAACAAATCATACAAGGAAGATGGATCCTCACGGAGGATCACTCGGATATGGCTAGTAATTGGCCATCGATGGAAGTGAAGGGCATTCCCTTCAATATGGAAAGCCTTTCCATGCAAACAAGAAGATGTTCGGGGCTAATCTTTGAAGCCCGAAGAGATCCCATGCCAAGAGGCGGAATCTGAGTGAGGGGAATCGGTTGAACCCGAGACCATTTTGTTACCTCCCCTCCTAAGAAAAAGCTACAAAGAAAAAGGCTGCCCCTGCGGCAAAGCAGGATGCACCTGCCCTGCAGTAAGTCACCTGCCCGGCGGCCGTGTCTCCTGCCCTACTGACAGCGGGGTGAGAAGGAAGCCCAAATACCTTCTCGGCCATAAGGAAGAAAATCTTGCCAAGCCTGAAGGCAGCTGCCTCTAAGAAATTCAAAAAGCCTTTACGTTTGAGGAACCGGAGGAAACAGGACAGATATTCCTCTGGTTTAAAACCAAAAAGAAGAAGAAGAATCTTCAAGCTTTGAGCTTGAAAAGACGATTAGTCTGCCACTCGGTTGGAAAAACTTACGAGGCTGCGACACTAAGGAAGTGCGATCTCTGAAATAATTGATGAAACAGCCAAGTCTGCTGAGGGTGATCGTGAGAGGCCCCAAGAAGACCTAGTTGTGGAGAGGGCGACGAGGAAAAGAAGAAGTTGAGACAAGCTGAATCTTGATTGAAAAAGTTGTCTCTCACTTTGCTGCTACACGGATCTGCGGGAGAGAAAAAATGAGAGCATGCTATCTTCCACTCGAACAACAACGACAAGAAAGGAGGATGAGGATGATGATGTTATCATACTTCCTCTTGTATATCCAGGACATCTAGCGCCGTCTACATGAGTGGAGCGTGGAAGCTAAGTCACTCAAGTGCAGTTTGAACGCCTGAGTTCGTAGAAAAGAAGAAGAGTTGTTCGAATTTCTCGGCATCACCAAAGTGATTCGAGGCCCTTGATGAAGATAATTGTCTGAATATTCTACGGATCTTCAAGGAGAAAGAACAAGCCAAGCGGTTGAGGAAGGCTGAAGCTCTCGAAAAAAAACCCGAGTATATGTCCTCTTCTGGAACTGCGGAACACACTCACCCTCATATAGATGTATTGTCGGAGAGTGATGAAGATATGGATCATGTTGTTGCAAAGGAGAAGTCGGACTTGCGACAAGCTATGCGGGAATCTAGGATGTTGCATGAGCAACACATGTTTGAAGGACCGGGAGAGTCCTCACAATCTCTCCTGTAGATAGACCCCCCAGCTGGGAGTAGTGCGGCGTGAGTGCCACGATTATTCTTTGCTTCATCCCTGTGCACTCGGAAGAAGGGTCAAAGGGCTGCGTGAAACTAGAAATTTGGGCACCCAAGTTGAGCCAACCCCTCTTTTGAAGGTGTGTTACCACCCCTCAGCGGTGAACACTCAGAGCGGCCAGAGTGGAGAAAGAGTGACCCCATCGTCATTCACTTGGGTGGTGTGCCAGGTAGGGAAAACTCACTCCTTTGCCGGATAGAGATTCGGAGGATCTTTGCGGAGATGACTCCACAATAAAGGAAGGATGAGAAGTGGAAAAAGAAAAAGAACCACGCGAATTGACATTGACAAAGCTCGGATAGTCAAGTCTATCCCAGTGAAGTGTCCAGCTAACTGCGGTAAAGAAAGACATTGTTGTTGCGTCGAGGCAGGATGGAAATGCCCTTGGAGTTAACACTCACGGGCAATGAAAGTGTAATCCAAGGGTTGAGACTCCTTCGGATGCCACGATCCAAGACCACTAAGACAAGCTGCGTCTGTCAAAGGGAATGTAGAAGGCCTCTCTGCAGGTTGAGATTCTTGGAGGTGTTGAAGGCCCAAAGGAAGTTGAGACTTCCCTGGTAAAGCTCAAAGTTGACACATCCCTCTGGTAACATTCTTGAATCGAGAAGGAGATTAGTGCACTCATGACTCCCGGAAAACCACGACATATCATTTATGGGGTAGAAGATGAAGGCTGAGTCCACACCTGTTGAACATCAAAAGGACCCGGTGAGGATGTTCTCCCAGCGACGAGTCAATCGAGGTTTAAAGTGCTCGTCAAACTTTTAACCGATGATGAACCAAGCCCCAGGTTTCTTCATCTTCCGATGACGCTGATGTTGCGGTGAAGAAACAGGTAATTCATTTAGGAAAATCTAACAGGCCGAAGAAGGCATTAAGGCAGTGAGGCTCGAGTCGGTATGTACCTACTCAACAAGGCCCGGTTGGAGCCAGTCATCTGCGTGACTCCCACAGTTGCTGGCCCGATCTGACTCCACCGGATCATCATAGGCATAGGCTGAAATTTCAATCCCTTATGTGAGATGATACTTTTGAGCAATTATTTCCCTTTTCACTTGAGCTGCGAGCTAGAGGAAGAAACGACTAAAAAACGGCGATGATACACCGTTCGAGAAGATCGATAATCCCTACCAACTCTATTGTACCATGAGACTTTGATTTCGATGTTGCATGGCGGTAGTGGTCGGGAGTGACAAAGGATTTGAGGGGAAGCGATTGAGGAAAGGTCAAAGGATTTGACCTTAATGATTCTTGAAACCCCTCGGCAAGGTCATGTCACGGCATCCGTTATCGGCAAACTTCCGATAACTCACTTGTCCGAACACTCTTTGTGCCCATGTCGGAGAAAAAAAGATTGTAATGCTTGGTCGATTAGAGTTTGATAAAAAGCGGATGCCCGCATTGAAGCGGTGATGAAATAATTCGGTGGCACTCCGGAGGGAAGGATCAAGATGTTATTCAAATGATGGATCCGAGCGAAGATCTGTTGAAGAATTTAAGGCGCTCGAATCAGAAGGCTATTTCCGAGAAGATGTCTATAGCCCAAGCACAGGATGCATCTTGGGAGAAGTGCGAAGTTATGCGAAAGAAGGCGATGGCGACGACTACTAAGCGGCCATTCAGGTGTAGCGAAGACTCTGTCTGAGTATACACCTAGAGGAGGAGGAAGAAGTGGTGGAGGAAGAGGTTTTCGACCTGAGACCTCTACCTAAAAATATCGAATATGTAGATCCGAGGTAAGAAAGAGAAGGATCTCTTGGGGTGCAGGAAATACGATGAAGTAAGCGAATCGGAAGTGGCTAGAAAGAATGTTGATTATGTGAAAAGAATAGAAGAGAAAAAGCAGAAGACAAGACCAGCTATGGCAAGAAAGCGAGAGAGGAAGCGAAAAGCGATCTTTGCGAAGAAGAGAGCTTATGAGAAAAAGAAAGCGGTGAAGATGAAAGAAAAAGAAAGAGAGTTGATGATCACCAGTGAAGAGGAAAGAAGGAGGCAGCGAAGGAGATGAAGTGTTGATGTGAACCCTTCATGTATTTTACTTTTTAAATACATTGTTGTGTAAGTCATCTGTACTTTCAATAAAATATGTTATATTTGTATCTTAGCATAAGCGCTTATAATTTGCTTACATTTAAATATGCTCGATACACTTTGCTTGATTGTGTAAAGGACAAGAATGATATGATCAATAAAATGATTGATTCTCGCATACATTCTTTATTCTTGCATTGTATGCGTATGTATCTTTGTTGTTTACATGTTGATTAATGTTTTAAGTTTTGGCATCATCAAAAAGGAAATTGTTGGGAAATTTATTTTGTAGATTTTGAGAATGCCATGTAAAACTTAAACTAGAAAGTTGGCACCCCATTTTCCTTGTAATTTGTATTGTAATAGATAGAGGTTTGGAAAAGGTGAGTCAAGTCACTATGCCTAGAAATACAAGAAGTCAATGAAGACTCGCATTGCAAGACAGTGAGTATGTGAAAGGAAAAGAAAAGTCAAGAACTTCATTGAAGGTGTATCGGTGTGAAGCATTTTGTATGAAGAAGTCGTCAAGTCAACTCAAGAAGCCAAGTCTCAGTTGAAGTGTGGTTGGAGTCATCCAAAGATTGGAAGCTAACTTAAGTCACAGGGAATAAACAAATCTGATCAAGTCAAGACAAGCTGAAAGAAATCCGTTGATGAAAGTCAAGAATGTTACTCGAGTAGTAACTTTATTAAAGTTATCGAGAGATAAAGTGTTAGTTCGATTTATGCGCAAAAAAGGAACAAACCAATGGGAAGCTCTTTTTAAATTATCGATATCTTTGCAATCTTGCAAGACATTAAATACGAGGAAATATCAACATCAAGGACTACAACAAGACAAGCCAGCGAACACAAGTGATTTTTAAAAATCAGCCTATCTCTTCAATGGGCGATTTTTGAAAGTTCACTATAAAAGGCTGAGCAATCTCATTGAGAAAAGGTTACAGAACCACGAGCGAGCAAGCATTATTCAAACTATAGCTTTGCAAAATATTCTCAAGATATTCAAGCCTAAATCTCGAAGGACATCAATCCAACACAAAGTTTGTGAAGGAAAGATAACTAAGCTTGAAGAGGAAACTTTTGAAGAATCAAAGGGTCTACTTTCCAAGGAGGATTGTAGGAAGGTTCAAGGTCGAACCGATTATCAAGTTATTGGAGGGCTTCGTGATCAAATCCAAGAAGCTTGAAAAGTGGTGAAGTAGCAAGCGCAGTACCTGTGAAGAAAGTGGGCGACGAAAGCCAACCGTGTGACCAAGGCATCTCTCAGGCGAGTCAAAGGAGCAAGTCAGTGTGTGATCAAAACTTGTCTCTGGAGCGTTAACCACTTTGTGAACTGATCATTACTTATTGGATTCCTCCGGTTGGAGAAGAGAGGATTAGAAGAATTACCCCATCTTGAACCTCTATAAAATTATTTGTGTCATTTACATTTCACCACTTTTATTTACGCATACTTATTTATATCTGGCGATAAGTTGCTATCAAGCGTAATTAACTAAGTGCTAAAATCAAGTGTTAAAACAAGTTTAAAACAAATCAAAGGGTGTTAAGTCTTCATTGAAAAACTCCACATAGCCAAGTTAAGTTTCGGGTTAAACAATTGAGTTATTCTATCAACGACTCTATCGGAGTGTTGAGTGGCTAACTACGTTGAATAACCAACTTAAAGTGTCCCTCAGAGACTTAGTTTTGTGTTAACTCTGTAATATTTTAAAAGGACTAAAATCAAAAAGTTGGTAAGGTTTATTCAACCCCCTTCTAAAGAGAGCCATATGCGCTATGACTAAGAGAATCTAAGATATTTGAAGGGATGCCAAAAGTCGTCTTATGGTACCCAAAGGAAGGTGGATTCAAGCTAATTGGTTACTCGGACTACGACTATCTTTGGATGTAGAGTTGACGGAAAAGTACTTGGTACATGTCAAATGCTTGGAAACAGTTGGTTTTCTAGTTAAGTAAGAATCAAAAACTCAATAGTCACATCCACAGTGAAAGCAAGTACATAGGCTGCGGGGGAGGCGTTGTTGTGCCCAAGTTTTATGGATGAGGCAATGGTGAGAGATTATGAAATTGAAGAAAAGAGATTTTAATTATGTGTGATAACACAAGTGCTATTGCAATCACTCGAAATCTGTGTTGCATTCAAGAACAAAGCACATTGACGTTGGATATCATTTTATAAGAGATCATGTTGAAAAGAAAGACATCACTTTGGAATATATCTCAACTAATAAGCGATTAGGTGACATATTTACCAAGCCCTTATGTGAATCAAGATTTGAAGAGCTTAAGCATGAGCTAGGAGTTAATTGGCGAGTTAACATTCGAAGACTCAATCCAGAATAGATGGAAGATAGAAAGTGAGAAATGAATTCACATCAACCAAGTGAAACAACCATATCGAAAAGTCCAGGTTATGCATCGAGTCGGTGACCGGTGAAGTCGACAATGAAAAGAGAGAAGAAGAGTTAAGTCATTTGTGAAATAAGTTGAGTCATTTATGAGCTCGTGACAAAAATGCGATCGTTTTAAATGAGTGGGAATGTTTTTAAGGATGGCGTCGGTGTAATAATGGCCAGTGCGGAGGCGAAGAATCAAGTCCTCCGTCCGCGCAAGAACATCATGATTCTTGCTAAGGACCTTGCGGAGCATCAAGTTTCTTGGCGTCTAAAAGGTATGGCGGAGATAAACGAAGTTGATGTTAACTTGATTCTTGCATGGAAGAAGTAGCTAAAAGCGGAGTGTCTTTGCGAAAGGTAGTGCCACGGTGAGGAAAGCTCTTTGAAGGAAAACTATCACAAGGCTGATGAATGTCGTTGCAAAGTGTGTAGACATGAAGTTTGGCGGCTTCAATCATCAAAAGACCAAGGTGATCGTCGTCATGGCTGCGATCATGCGGGGAAAAGAAAGTCAAGCTGGGTTGAGTTAGTGTATGCAACTACTGCGCGAATGTTGGGAACAAATCATACAAGGAAGATGGATCCTCTACGGAGGATCACTCGGATATGGCCTTAGTAATTGGCCATCGATGGAAGTGAAGGGCATTCCTTCAATATGGAAAGCTTTTCCATGTAAACAAGAAAGATGTTCGGGGCTAATCTTTTAGAAGCCCGAGGAAGAGAGCCCATGCCAAGAGGCGGATACGACAGTGAGGGGAATAGTTGAACCCGAGGACCACGGTTACCTCCTCTCTGAAGAAAGCTACAAAGAAGAAAATTTGCCTGCCTGGTAAGTCCCTGCCCAGAGCGGTAGTGTCTCCTACCCCTGCGGTAGAAGTGAGAAGGAAGCCCAAATACCTTCTCGGCCATAAGGAAGAAAATCTTGCCAAACCTAGAAAAGCGCGTGCCTCTAAGGAAATTCAAAAGCCTTTACGTTTGAGGAACCCGGAGAAGCAGGCAGATATTCCTCTGGTTAAAACTAAAGAAGAAGAAGAAATTCAAGCTTTGAGCTTGAAAAGGCAGTGAGTGCCACTCGATTGGAGAAAACTTAAGGCTGCGACATTGAGAAGTGCGGTCTCACGAAATAATTGATGAAACGACCCAGTCTGCTGAGGTGATCGTGAGAGGCCCCAAGAAGACCCGATTGTGGAGAGGGGCAGTGAGAAAAAGCGGAGTGCAAGCGAATCTTGATTGAAAAAGTTGTCTCTCCGCTGCTACACAGGCCAGCTGCGGGGAGGAGAAGAGCTTTTCTGGATGCTACCTTCCATTCCGGAGCGACAACGACACGAAGAGGAGGATGAAGATGATGATGTTATCGTACTTTCTCTTGTATATCCAGACATCTAGTGCCGTCTCGTGAATGGTGGGCGTGGAAGCTAAGTCACTCAAGTGCAGTTTGAGCATACGAGTTCATAGAAGAAGAGGAAGAGTTGTTCGAATTTCTTGGCATCACCAAAGTGATTCGAGGCCATGATGAAGATAATTGCACGAATATTCTCTGAGATCTTCAAGGAAAAGAACAAGCCCGGGCTTGGTAGGAAAGGCTGAAGCTCTCGAAAAAAGCCAATTATATGTCCTCTTCTGGAACTACGGAACACACTCACCCTCATATAGATGTATTGTCAGTGATGAAGATATGGATCATGTTGCTACAAAGGAGAAGTCGGACTTGCGACAAGCTATCACGGGAATCCGAGGATGTTGCATGAGCAACACATGTTTGAAGACCCAGAAGAAAGTCCTCATAATCTCTCCTGTAGATAGACCCAGGGAGTAGTGCGGCGAGTGCTACGATTATTCTTTGCAACTACATCCCTGTGCACTCGGAAAGAAGGGTCCCGAAGGAAGCGCGATGGCGGAAATTTGGGCACCCAAGTTGAGCCAACCCCTACGAAGGTGTGTTACCACCTTGCAGTGAGCACTCAGCGGAGGCGGCCAAGTGCGGAAAAAGTGACCCCATTGTAAGTCCCAAGGGGTGTGAGTGTAAGGTTTAGAAGGGGTTGAATAAACCTTACCAACTTTTGATTTAGTCCTTTAAAGCGTTGAGTTAATATTTCCGCAGTTGAGTCGCTTGATGGACGGCTAAGTTAGTTAATCGGCGTTAGCCACTCAACGAGCTCGGCGGGCTATTGATAGAATAACTCATCTGTTTTGACTAAAACTTAACTTGGCTTGTGATATGTTTTTGTGGAAGACTTAGCACCCTTGAATTTGGTTAAGTTTATTTTAATATTTGGTTTTAGCACTTTGGTGATTATCAATTGGATAGCAAATTTATCGAGTGAATATTAAAGTAATGTGCGAGAAATTAAAGTCTTGAAATGTAAATGACACAATAAATTTTTATAGAGGTTCGAAGATGGGGTAATTCTTCTAATCCTCTCTTCTCCAACTCACGGAGGAATCTACTAAGTATTGATCAATATACAAAGTGGTTAACGATCCCAGGATGCAAGTCTTGATCACCCGGTGACTTGATCCTTTGGGACTCGATCACGGAGATGCCTTGGATTTGATCAAAGCCCTCCAAAAACTTGAGGCCCCGGTTCGACCTTGAACCTTTCTACAATCCTACGTGGAATGTAGACCCTTGATTCTTCAAATGTTTCCTCTTCAAGCGATTGAAGTCGTCTTTCCTTCACGGTGAGTGTTGGATTGATTTTCTTAAATAATGTAGGCTTGAGGATTGAACTTGAATGATTTGAGTAGGTTATAGTTTGAATAATAGCTTGAAAGTTCCAGGTAACAAGGGTAACCTTTTCTCAAATAAAATCCTCGGCCTTTTATAGTGTTCTTTTGAAAATTTGCCCGTTGAAGAGATAGGTTAGAAAAGACGCTTGTAGTGGTTGGCTTGTCTTATTGCGATCCTTGGAATTGACATTTTTCCTCGTATGAATGATTCTTGACTTTTGAGTTAATCTGGTGCGATCTTCCCATTAGTTTTATTCCTTTTGCCACGGGGTTTGAGCACTTTAAGAAAAGCGATATGGAAATATTACTTGTTTAAGTAATTCTCTTGACTTAAAATTACAGCGGATCTCTTTGATTGTCTCGACTTGTTGCATTTACTTAACTTCCCAGGTGACTTGAGTCAGACTTCAATCATTGGATGACTTATCTGTCACTTCATCTTGAGACTTGGCTATCTTGAGTTGACTTGGTGACACTTCACTCAGCTGCATCTCAGCTGCCCTTCAGATCGAGTTCTGTCTTCTCTTCTTTGCCACACTCCAGTGCCTCACAGGCGGAGTCTTTCTTTAGTCTCCGAGTTGTCTTCTTGCATGTTCGGGGCATAGGCGCTTAACTCAGCTCGACCCAGCCCTATCTATTACAATGCAATTTACAATAAAAAATATGGTGCCAACTTTCTATTCTAAAGTTTTACATGGCATTCATCAAAATCTAAATTAATTTACCAACAATTTCCCCCTTTTTGATGATGCCAAAACTTAAAACATTCATCTGATAATTAAACAACAAAGATCGTCACGAGACAATGTAGAATCACGAGAATGTATGCGTAGAATCAATCTTTTTTTATTTTTCATAACATTCTTGTTCTTTACCACGATTGTTTTCTGAGTGTATCGAAGCTTAAGCATAACTTAATGTAACCATGCTATTCTATATCTCGAAGTATAGAAATTATACAATTTTATTGATGTACGGAGAAAACTTACATAAAGATCTATTTACATAGTAAAATACATGAAGGGGTGGGACGACATCACTTCATCTCCTTATTCCTCCTTCTTTCCTCTTCTTGACTCTGTCTTCTTGATCTATTCCTCTTCTTCTCATCTTGGTGATTTCTTTTCTCATATGTCTTTTACGCGACTTCATCTCTTAACTTTTCTCTCTTGCCTTTCTTCCCAAAGTGAGTTTGTCTTTTATTTTCTTCTTCAATCTCTTCACATACTCGGCATTGTTCTTAGCCACTTGCGGGTTGGCTACTTCGTGAATCCCGGCCCAATAGATCCCTCCTTTCTTGGATCTATATCACTCAATGTTTTTGCGGAGTCTAGTCTGAAACCTCTTCCTCCACCACTTGCCTTCTTACCTTGCCTGCCTCTGGCGTGTATTATCTTTTGGGCCTTCTTTTTCCTCGGTGAATGACTAGTAGTGACCTTGATGGGAGTAATTGCCCGGTGGTGATCTGTCGGCTCTTCCGTAGCAGGCCACTTTTTAATACAAATCGAGGCTTGAGCCATGGACATATTTGAAATAACCGCTTGGATCAGGCGTCTTGAATTCATCAACGAGATCTTGGCTCGATTCCGAAGCGTCACAAAATGGTTAGGTGTCTCTGTCATTGGAATGACTCCATGTTGTTTGAGAATATCCATAACTCGGGCATCCGTCTTTCTTCCACCTCCTTCATCCCTACTTCTTCTCTTTTCTCTTTTCGGCCGTAGGGTGCTGCTGAGGATGGGAGCGCGAGGAGTCAGCGGGAGTTTCTTGATGATATCATTTGACAAGACCTTGTTGGGGTTTTAGCAATCATCAAGGTCATATCTTTCGAACCCCCCTCAATGATTTTCCTTTCTTCTCTCTTCTCACGATTCCTCAAATTTTGTCTTTCCCTTCACATTGCGTCCTCTTTCGACTTCAAATCCTTTCCAACGCCTTTAGGTATTCATCTTTCCCCTTTTTGGCATCATCAAAGGAGAGAAGGAACCCCAGGCTCAAGCTAGCAATCATGAAGTTTAAGCGGTTGATAGGCCGAGTTATGCCCGAATGTTGCGGAGTATCTTTGCCGCGGAGGTTGGGCGGGTGCCATTCAGATTGATGTCATCATGACTTCATTTCAGCCATGAAGAAGGCTTGAACTTCCTATCCATGTTCTCCTCTGCGCGGGAGCTCTTTCTTATTATATTCACGCGTGAAACTTCATGCGTATTTGTGAGATTCATGCGTTCGATCGATGTTCTCTTAGATTCTTGTCTTCGTATCGACATTCTCAACCCACTTGGACTAGCAATTTATTGAACAATGTTAAAAAATATCGAGCTTGTTCTTCACGGCGCATTGTTTGCTATTGTTGCCACCATTCCCGAATCGACAATTATTCTCGCCCAGTTAGCGGTAAGATTTGCGTCTCTGTTAACTTGACCTCATGTCGATGAGGCACAGTGCTCTCCATCTTCTCTATCTCTGCAAATATGGCCTTGAAAACTTCTCGAACCTCAATTTTGGCGGCAAGCGGCGTCAAAGTCAAAATCTTTGGGATGATGGTGTCTGTTGGAATAACGGGATCGGGTTTATGGAAACGTTCTTGATCTCGGTGATTCTTGGGAAAGGTCGGTACTTCGAGAGAAGGAAAGCGATTCTTCAATCCCGAATGCGTCATGGCGACGGGAATGCTGCCTAATGACAACACGTGCGTGAAGTTCGTTGGAGTGCGATCTACTTTGCTGACTTGGGGAGCCTCGCGGTTGACTGTTTTCAAGTGAAAATTACCATTGTAGAGTTGACCCAGCTTACTGAGCCTGTTGTTTAACAGCTTACGTTGGTTCAATGATTTTTCCATATGAGTTGGCCCAGTCTCGGCCATTATCGAGCGTCCTTGAGACGGTAAATTTCAAAAGTGTGGCTACGTCATCAAAATTAAGGACGCGAAGTAGCGTTAAGGTCGGTTACCAAGTGGGGGAAACATCCTTGTGGAGGTACTTTGGATGGGCAACAGGGGATGACTTCGGCTTCGTCTTATGGATCCCAAAAAGGTTACATGAAGTTGTCTTGGGAATAAGTGAAGAGCACTTATCTCTGCTTTTGATGGATGTTAAATGATGGATGGATGTTACAGTGCTTGTTACATTGCCACAAGAAGTCTCAACCTCTGCGTTGGCAGCGCCCATTACCTCTAGGTCTCAAGCTGATGAGGCTGGGCCGATCCCTTGACGATGTCAGGCATCTTGGGGTCTTCACGAGGTGGCATCGGCTGGAGTCTCAAGCGCTCATTGGATTACTTACTTTCATTGCCAGTGTTAACTCCCGGGCGATTCCCGCCCAATGCCTCGGCGCAGCGGCGTCATTGGCCTCTGATGGTTGGCACTTGGCCCGAGCAGTCTTCTCGCAGCCAAGGCGCCGTTGATGACAACTTGTTTGTGAGCAATACGTAACT